>OU342746.1:26852989-27370569 GCA_910589775.1 Avena eriantha | reverse complement strand
CACATGGATCCACCAGTGTCATTGAAATGTGTGTTCTCTTTAGAGACCGCACATGGATCCACCAGTGTCATTGCATGTGTGTTCTTTCACTAACAACAACTGGAGTCATTGCATGTGTGTTCTTTTCACATACCACATATGGATCCACAAGTGTCATTGCATGTGTGATCTTTTTACTAACAACAACTAGTCATTGGATGTGTGTTCTCTTTAGAGACCATACATGGATCCACCAGTGTCATTGAAATGTGTATTATTTTCAACTACCGCCGTTGGCCACAACAATCGGGACGCAGAACTAACCAGCAACCGCTCTGGGCTTCTAGAAGACCCGATCCCCGATTGTTAGGCGTTGTTGGATCGGGGTGCGTGGACGATAGTGATGTCCTTGTCGAGGGCGATCTGCGAGAAGTCTGTTCTGCGAACTGATTGGCCGCGGCAACTACGCTGGGCCTACGTCCTTGCCCTTATCCCCTTAACCTTGGGGCCGAAATCAGATCATGTTCCTTCATCGCCATGGAGAGGGAGAGGCCCAAACTTAGCTTGCACGAGGCTCAGATGTTCGCCCACTACGACATAATCGCGCCGCCCTTAGCGAGGCTTCCGGCCGGCTTCGAGCTCAGCTACACCGGGGTTCCTGTTGCACAGCTCTTGCGCGACAACGCGTTGGCGAGGCAGATCGAGGAGCACCGCCGCCAGCTGTCGGAGCGGAAGAGGGCAATGGCGCGGTACTCGCGTACGAGCGCATACTGGCGAAAGCTGTTCAAGAAGGAGTGGGCTGCGTTGATTGACTTGTGCAGAACCCACCGGCGGGAGATCCACCCGGATCTGTGAAACCCCGAAGGGAGGCAGTGCTTCTGGGCAATGCCTAGTTGTACGACCTCCACCTTTATCGATGCAGCACGCCATCAAGAATCCATGAGGAGGAGGAACGCTGCCGGGAACATCGGCATCGATTCTGACGCAGAGGAGGCTGGCGGCGACGCGGACAACGTCGTCAATGATGGAGACTGCGAGAGCGTCATAGTCGATTAGGGCCACTTAAGCATAAATTAAATTTGTGTACGGTATCTTAATGCGCTCTTTGGATCTGGGTCACCTGAGTCATGGTCAATTATCGTCATAATATATATATGTTGGCCATGTTTTAGTTGTCTTTGTCTTTGAAACTAGTCGATCGAAACTCGTCCGATCTTGAAAATAAAGTCCGCATGTTGCCTGGCATATCTGATGAGACAATACACTGACTCTGCTCCCAGCACTTGATGGCACAACCATAATTTGGAGTGCGCTTGAGGAGAAGGGATCGAGTGTGTTGTAATAGTGTAGTACTCCTGTCTAGATATAACTGACTTTGTTTTATAGATTTTTAATAAATGTGTCTATACCCAAAACATGTCTAGATACATGTTTTAGGTTTCTCTGTCTTTCAAACTAATCAAAAGTCGTCAAATTCTGAACAAACAAAGTCATTACGTTGACACCTGATGGGACAATACGCTAACTCTGCTACTTGATGGCACAACCATAATTCTGGAGTGCGCCAGAGGAGATGGGAATGCAGGGGAGATGGGAACTAGTAGCAGCGTCCAAACACAGGTAAAAAATTAATGTAGTAATATTTAAAAAAATGTAATCTAGTCCACATGACCCCATCACAGACACATTGCACGTGCTAGATATAAATAAAGACGACACGGCTAGTTTAGTTTCAATGATATAATTCAACATATGACGTTACTATGCCCGCATCTTTCTGCTCCTCTTATTAGTCTGCTAGCCCACGCTACATTAAGCATCAGTTGATGAGGATAAAAAAATGATAAAATGACAAATAAAAAAAAATTAAGCTTACCTTTCATCCGGAGAATCGTACAAAGATGAAATTGGCAGGGATTTATTATTTCTCCTGCAGTTAGCCGAAAGATCCTCAAGAACATCCTCAATCACCCCTGCAACTTCTTCATATTCTAATACATCTCCATTATTTGCCCTTTCCTCCCCCGTTCCGCTTACCCTTTTGTTTCTTTTCACACCCTTTTTCTCGCCAATACCTCAACTTCTTCATAAATTGGCTGCTTACGTACGTTTTCCTCCGAGTGCTCATCACCGTCTTCGCGCTGCTCTTCCGCCAATTCTGGCTAAGAAGCCTCATTTTCTGCCACCGGGGTGTGAACATGGACAATAGCATGTGTAACTGGGTTTTTGCACAACCTCTTGATATGGCCGAATCCGCCACAACGTCCGCATTTCCTTTTCCTAGCTCCCAGCTTTGGACCTTTATCGGTGGAGGCTTAGATCCTTAGCTTTCTAGGCCTCCCAAGTGGCCTCCTAAGAACTGGTGGTTGAAGTTTGAACCCTGGATCGACAATCTCCCAATCATTTTCATCGGCCATAGGTGGTACGTTTTCTGCATAAGTTGCAACAAACTTGTTCATGGGAGAAATAGTTGTCGACAGAGTTCTGTATTTCAGCTATGTTATCTCTAAGCTTTAAGATGAAGTAAATTGCATGGTGACATGGCATACCAGTAATCTGCCACTGCCTGCATGAACAAGTCTTGTTTCCAATATCTACAGTGTACCCCCTTCACTTCCACGCTTGTATTCTGCATAAACCTCAGCCAATGTTCTGGAACTTCTGACCACCCTCATATTTATGTTTCTCATTGCCCTGGTTCTTGCATTCAGTAACATAACCACCTTTGGAACTATTTTATGGCCTAAAAAATTTCTTGCACAAATTCTTTGCCTTAAATCTATATTCACCATTATGCACTGTCTTATTGCATCCAACAAAATAACAATTCCAAGTGTCTTCATGCCCGAAATCTTATCATTGAAACTCTCTGCCAAATTATTGCATACAAAATCCACCTTGCTTAACTCACCAAACTTGCTTCTGGCCGATAGCCTGGTGTGATGTTCCTCAAGGTATTTTTTCACCTTTGGCACTACATACATGTTCTGCAAGTAAGTAGCATGCGTGCTTGGGATGTATGTGTATGATGATCGCCACAAGTCCTCTTCAAAGATCTTTCCTTTAAACTTCTTCGTGAAGTTAGTAGCGAGGTGCCACATGCATTCCCTATGCTCAACCATAGGAAACATAGCATCAACAGCATTCTCAAGACCCTCGGATGCACCGATGTGTATCACCAAGCCTTCAGGGTGACCAATTACTTCCCGTAGTCTCTGCATGAACCATGTCTAGCTTTCATTTGATTCACCCTCAAGAACATCATAAGCTACGGGTAGAAGCCAATTATGCGCGTCCAAAACACAAGTAGAAGCAACACGTCCCCTGAACTTCCCTGTTAAAGAAGTTGCACCTATTGCGAAGTATGGCCTACAGCCGTCTAGGAACCCCTTCCAGCATGCCTTCAGGCAGACAAAACATCTCCTGAAGCATATCTTATCTGCCTGCTTATACCTGACCCCCCTCGAGACCTTTTCTCTCCCTTTCACAACCTCGTAATCGATGTCAACAACACTACCAGGTGATGTTTTCTCTACCTGAGCTTTGAAACTATACACCATATGAAAACTGTCATTCCACTTGCCTTGAATGAAGTCTAGAGCCATCTCCTTCCCATCAAAGACTCTGTGATAAGGAATCAGAATGTTAAACTTTTTGCTAATCTTTGCTCTGAGTTCAGTAGGTCCAATGTTATGATCCTGCCTCACCGAGTCAAGTATAGTAGCAGCAATCCACTTGGTAGTCGTCGGTCTAATTTTACCACTTAAAGAAGTATTAGGGCAGTTGTGTTTCTTTGTGTTTACTTTGATCTGCATTCGATAAGAATCCAAATAATTCAGAGCTAGTTATTAGTAGAATAAATATGAGAAAGACTGAAACTAAATGTAGCTATTGCAACCTGAAATGGGTGTCCACCCCGCATTGGAGATGCATGTAATCTGCATTTACACACATTACTTTCCCTATAGTGCACCATAAATCTCTTTGGTTGCTCTTTTCAATGATAAATTCGAACCCAACTCTGATTGCATAGGTTGCAACTGCATATCTGCAGTCCTCCACATTATCAAAGACAGTCCCCTCATCAATTGTAGGATTGTCCCTGTTAAAGTGTATCACTGGCCTATCCACGTCTTCGTCGTCGTATCTACCTCCCATTTCCACATCTTCACATTCCTCTTCCTCATCAGTCCCATAGTCAGGCTCAAAGTTCGAATCAACCAAATATTCCCTATTCTCCATCCTATCAGGGTCAGCAGCCACGTCTGGATATGCTTTCTCATCATCATCCGCACCGCCACACATTTCAGTGCCTTCATGCTCGCTTGACAAAGCATCATGCTCAAGGACAAGCTATACAGACGTCATGCGGTTACCAACACATATCCTTGCCATCACCACGGGACTAGAAACGCTAATTGGGGTATGCAGATAAGGAATCACAGTTCTTACCCTTCAATGTGGACGCACGACACCTTCTCCGGGCTCCATACCTCCAAAGCTCTGCACCCCGCTTCCTCTCCCCCCGTTTCGTTGTCCTCTATGCTCTCTAGACTTCAAGGATATTCCGTGCTCTCCAGCCGCGAAGGACCCATATCCGTGCTCTCAAGCCTCACAGGATCCATCTCCGAGCGGGATCCGGATCACCAGCGTCGTTGGGCCCCTAACCCAACGGTTGACTCTCGGTTTTCGTTTCCAGACACGCCTGGGCGGTGGGCGGCGGCAAGGAGACATGGCAGGGAGGGGAGGGGAGGGGATGTGAGGGGATGGCAGGGAGGGGAGGGCAGGAGGACGACGGCCCAAGGGGACGATGAGAGCGGTGCACGACTGAGCGGAGTGGCGGTGGCAGGAGTAGAGGAGAGGAGCGGAGCGGAGCTGGTTGCGACAAAGCATGGAAAATTGCACAATAATGTGTTGGTGGGCGGCACCAGCCCTCGAACCTAGGACGCACGCCGTCGTAGGTGGAGGAGGCGGGCCTGCCTGTCAGAAAACATGCCAACTGTCAACGCACTATGCACAGGGAGCACTTCACGGATTTTTTAGTAGGTCCCACGTGTCAGTCTGTTTGATCAAAACTTGCATGAAGTGCATGGCTGGTTCACGTGCTAGTTCCGAAAAAAGCCCGTTGATACAAACTTGAATTGGCAGTTCTGCTTCTTCTCCCCCGTCTCATCGTCTCCTCGCAGTGGCAGTTCCGCTTTGTCTCCCTCGTCTGTTATCCTCTTCTTCTTCTCCTCGCAATGGTAGTTCTTCTTTCTTCCTCGATCAAAACATTCCCGCACGTAAGCCATGGCCAGTAGCCGGATGAAGTGGAACTGGGCGATCTCTCGGCCGACCCACTTCACAAGATCGCCGACTATTTGCTGGAGAAAGAGGAGTACGTCGACACCTATGCTGCTTGTCGGGAAGTCTGCACCGATTGGCGCCGCACTTTAAAGGTGCCCGAATTCTATCTCAACAACTGGATCATGATAGATCACACACTTCCAGACGTTGGCGATTTCACCTTCCTCAACCTTGCCACTGGTCGTTGCTTCAGGACAAATCTAATGGACGTCCATCGCAGGTTCATATTCACATCCGATATTTATTGGTATTTTCCATTGTAAACATCTTAGTGCTAACTGATGCCATCTTCTTCCAAAAGATTCTACTTCATCGGTGTTTCTCGTGGCGTCATCATGCTTGCTCAGAGGGTGGAGCCGTACCAGATTCGGCTTCTGAACCTAATCACTCATAAGTCTAACACTGAGTTTCAAGCACACATACCATCTGATCCTCTACAATTTGTCGTCGTGACGGAGTCCCCAACGATGGTGTTCGTTTGCACCAATTATCCAAATCGTATTGCATGGGCGGATGAGAGCACCCCAATGGGGCAAATCAATGAATCATTTGGAGAAGGATTATATTCGCCACCTCCTGCTATGCTTCTGGACTGCATGACGACATTCCGAGAGGAAGTATATGCATTACTTGAGAATGAAGACATCTTGTCGACCAACATCAAGTTAGAGCAGCGCGCGAGCACTGTCACGATGGCCAAAATAATTTCGGCCCCAGTCTTTGAACAGGTACGCGGAACTTACAAATTTTACCTTGTGGAGTCAGATGGTGATATGCTTCTTGTGTTGAATGGGGATTTCGCCAAAGGGCAAGCGGTGTTGTACCGGGTGGACACGGAGAACCGCTCTCTCAAGGCCGTCGGTGACATTGGAAGTTGTGCCCTCTTTGTTGATTACAGTCGGTCTATCTCCATTGACACCAGGTTACACCCCACAGTCAAACTCGGTTGCATATACTACAGGAATTATATCAGACTGTACGATCATGAGGTTCAAGCCTGGGAAGAGGAACCAACAATGACGTATGGCTTAAGTCTGGAACATACACCGAGGCCTTACCCTCTGGACGAGATATCGGCAGCACATTGCGGACGGAGAGAGTTCTCTGAATGTGTGTTGCAGCATGCGGGAGCCGACGACGATGAAATATATAGGGGAGAATGAATCCTATATTCATCCTAGCTTATTTGCTAGCATTTTTAGGTCTATTTTTCAAAGTAGAAATTTGTATTGTATTTATATTATTTTGATGAGTAGTATGCGTATTAACTTTCAGACAAAATTGTAATGTATTTAAATTTAGTACTTCTAGAATTCAAAGTATTTATTCTTAGTAGCTTCTTTCAGAATTCTCTATGTTCGACATGGGCATCAGCTCAGCGCCGGAATTCAGGTTCCACATGGAAAATTGCACAATAATGTGTTGGTGGGCGGCACCACCCCTCGAACCTGGGATGCGCACCGTCGAAGGTGGAGGGGGCGGGCCCGCCAGTCAGAAAACATGCCACGTCGGCATCCCCTATTTCTGATGCCCTTTAAAAAAACACGCCATATCGTTATCCCCTGTTTCTGATGGTGTTGCTACACTCGACGGTACATGGTGGCATATAAATAATATCGTATAAACATAAGGGCACAGTCGTCAACATTTCTAAAATGAAACTCAGTCCCATCTCCTACCTGTCCTGGTACATTGCCTGATGAGGTGGATAGCCACGACCGATATTTCTAATACTTTCGCACTCTTATGTTGAGAAGGGAAATAAAGATTGAGCTGTTAATGCAACGAGTGTCGAATTATTACCCTCTAACGAAATGGGAAATGGTTATTTTCACGTGTGCCCATAGTCCAAACCTATTGTCAGTCTTTCACTCCCCTTCTCTGACTAACCATAGTTCACCTTGCGTAGCTCCTCCGCACCGCACCAACTAGGGTAACATGGCCCCGCCTAAGCCGCCGCCGCGACAGCCGCCGAAACTGGGGTATTTAGCCCCTCTAAGGCAGGCCATGAAGCTTTACTTCAAGGCCGGTCTCCCATTGCCCTGCTAGGCGGATGATTTTCCTGAATGTGACGAATCGGCCACGGCGGCGACTGCGCCATCGTCGACGCCAGATGCGGCAAGCAGGGCCAAGAGAGCGATGTGGAGAAATCGCGCGGCGGCATTACGACATGCTCTAGGCAGTGGGAACAAGGTACGTATCAAATCGTTCATGAGAGCATGCCGCCGCCGATGGTACACACCCTCGAACAGGATAACGCCAAGGTCTAGGAACTCTCATGTCCACGCTTCGGCGCGGACTACCTTATCTCAGTGGGGTAGGCTGGGAGCACGCCGTCTGCGGCAAAGACGCTCCATCCTACGCACCGTCGAAGGCCGTACCGTGGCCGCGACCAAGCGTCTACACTCAGCATGCTGGATTGTTCGATAGCCAGAGCCGGCGACGGGCATCAGCTCAACCCCGGAATTTAGGTTCAAGTTCACACGGACCAACGATCCCGAGAAGGAGATGTCGAATTTCAGTTTCAAAGAAATCGTTGCGGCGGCGCGGATGGTCCAACTGAACCGGGACTGGCGCACGCAAATTGCTCGTGCATGAACGATGCAGATTTCTTGTAGTTTGGCGGGAAGGCAATAGATCAGTTTGGGTTAAATGATCAAAGTACTTATGTCCTCTCAAGGCAATTGGCCAGCCAACTTTTCTAGTGGAGATCTGTAGTTTCTTCAGTGTAGAATAGTTAAGTTCAGACTGAAGAATGGCTTTTGTAGATGAAATGCTGATGAATTGTTCTATAAACTAGTAGGAAGTTTAGCCCACTTTTGTGCAGGTATAAGACCCTTTTGTATGAAAGTACTACTGTTGTAAGCAAATACTATCAAGTACCTATTTCCTTCAATTACTAGTCGTGGTTCAATCCAGTTAACTAGCATCTTTTTATCCTAGATTACAGATTTTGCATCTGCTGTCTGTGTTGTAAACCATTTTTTCCTTTGTCTTGTGTTGCCTGCAAAATGGTCCTGCAGTTAAACGTGTTACAAATGTAGCTACCTTGTACTTGAAGAGGAGATGGACTATATTTTCCTGGCATCCACAGAATAGACATTGCTCATTGCTAGACCACCCTCTTTTCATGAGGTTGTCCTTGGTTATTCACAGAAATTATAAAGCACGGTGTTCAACTACATCGATTCAAACTATTACACACACACTACATCAAATTCATTACCCACACATACTACATCGATTCAAACTATTACACACACATACTACTTCAAACTATTACACACACGTACTACATCGATTCAAACTATTACACATTTTTAGTCGATGCTAATTTCCTGCTACGCTCTCCATACTACAAATTCATTAGCCACACATACCACGGAAATTCACTAGAGCTCTGTCTTCACTCGAGGGAAATCAGAACCACCAGCTCGTCCAAGCCCGGTCCCCCCACCGAAACTATGTGCCCCGTCACGAAACGGTGGCAGTCCTGTGCCATCGATCCTTCCAGGCCAACACTGCAGGCGACAAGGGCACTTTCTGGCATCCTCTTCGGGGCCCTGAATGCCATGTACCGATTCCAGAACCTCCTCCAGGTGGATGATGACCGGGTGCTTCCTGCAAAGTTGTCGCCTTGCCCTGCTTGGAATCTGCACCTCGTACATCTTAGGAACGGCGTCAGGATCTTTCAGCCACGCCTTTACCTCGATGACCCATCTGTCGCTCGGTGGCACGATTTCGACCAACTCACCGCCAAGGCTACTGACGACCTGCATGAGGGCCTCCAGCTCCCAAGCATCTAGTGGGAGACCGTCAAAGCCGAGTTTGGAGAAGAAACAAAGCTGCCCCAAGCGATCGTCCCACCCACAGGCGCGATGCCAACGCATGAAGCTCATTTTCTCCCCGCAGCACTCGAAAGAACAGGAGGAATGCAGAACGCGCTCGGTGTCTGAGCTGTGCTCGAACCGGACGAAAAAAACGAATGGCGGCGCGCATACCTCAATGTTGACCTCATTTCGTCTGATCCCAAAACGAGACCTGAAAGCCGACAGCAACTCTGCCGGCGACATGGCGGGACAAACGCCCAACACGGTGGCCATGAGAGCGTGGTCGTCGAATTGCTGTGCCAGGGCTACCATGCCCGGGGTGCGCGGCATCACGCAACTTCCCGAGGCCGGTCATCGGCCTGGATCGCCCGACGAGACGCGCTCCGCCATGCGAGAAGGACTAGCCAGATGCGAGATATTAGTCTAGAGACGCGAAGCTAAGATACGGCGGACGATGCAACGGTGACGGCTGCGAGCTTCGATTAGAGGCGTGGGAGGTTGACCAGACATGACGGGGACGAAAATTAGAGCAAGTGCAAGCTCCGATCTGAGACGAGCAGACGGAGCTGAGCAAATGTTATGGGAAAGGGAGCAGGGGAGAAGACCAGAGCAGAGCAAAGAAATAGATCTGGTCCACTCAGGGATCTGGTCCATGCAGGGGTAAGCTAGTCCACGACCGCAAAAGATAACAGAGAATACTGACATGGCGGGCCAGGAAGAGTTGACCTAACGGCGGTATTTGAGTTCAACCGTTTTTTGTCTGGGTCAAACGACCGTTTGATTCATCCCCATTTGGCCCTTCTGGATAATTGGCGAATCTACTATGACCCCTCCGCGTGATTGATGGCAACTCGGGTACCGCGATGCGTTCACCCACCAAGTTTGGTACCGCAAACAAAAATTTCCGTCCTTCGCCCTAGGCAGCGTGAGGCAGAGAGGTACCTAGGCCGGCCCATCCCGCAGGCGCACGTATTGGCTGCGCCAGGCATGGACCCGGCTTGGGCCAAAGACCGGCCCAACACCCACGCGCGGCCCACACCGGGGTGAGGATCCCTTCGTCCTCCTCGTTCCACGTGAAGGCGCCACCGGTGACGCAGGCTCCGGCGCCGGCGCCGGCAAAGAGAGTGTCTCAGGGGTTGGGGCCCCGTGATGCCTCCCTCGCCTCGCTAGTGCCAGGGCCCGCGGTCACCAACAACTGCCCGTGAGGCTGAGGGTTCCTCAATCGCGGTGGAGCCGACCTGTTTGCCGGCGATGGAGGGGACGGACGCTGTGGCCTGGTCGCGGACTTCGGAGCCCGGGCGGGGCGAGCCCACCGGAGATAGTCCGACAGTGTAATCGCCGTCGGCGCCTTGCAGCGCCACTCCTCTTCAGTTGCCGCCGTGGCCGTCTCCTCTTCCTCATCGGCGATGTCCGCCCACCGCCGCCCCCGTAGGTCGGAGCAGCCCGTGCCGGGGTTCCTTGCTGCCGGAGGGGAGGTCCGCCCTGCCTCTTGCCGTTTGTCGTCGCTGCCACCACGCGTCGTCCCAGGGTCCTGCACAAAAGACATGGCTTTCGCCAGAACAGGGGACGCGTACCTGGCCGCGAGCTCCGGCGACGACTCCGGGGAGGGTGGGGTCCGTATCGGCGGCGAGGTCAGGGGTGGGGATGCGAGGGGGGAAGTGGTGTCGATGCCGGGGTGCAGGGGGCGGCGCTAAGCGCCAGAGCTCCGTCGTCCTCGTTCCGTCGCCATCACCGTCCCGAAATTCCCCAGCCAGCCATCCACCAGAACTAATAATAGGAAAAGACCAAGAAAGATACACTATATTCAGTATCTAAGAGGGTTCTACTCCACTGAACTAAACAAACAGCCTACATATCGTAAATGCAGTCCCTTACACAGAAAGTCATAAACCAATACTAACAGAAAAAATAGCAAATCTAGCACATAAACCGGCCTCCTACCAAACAAGAAGCGCAGGAAGACATCGAATGCCTCGACAGACAAGCAGCCGATGGCAACATTTCTGAAAACAAGCCGCAAAAATAACTGGACACAGAAGACAGTGGAGTTCATCATCATTTCAATTCTTGACCGTTAATTACGGATGTTAACACTGAAAATCAGAAGAAATCAAAACGTGAACTTTACTTACCGGAAACACTTTTCAGTTGAAACAAATATAGCCACTAAACTCTATGAAGCTTACTTTTGGGTGGAATAATTTCAAACACTTCAACCTTTCACAAGAACATCTGAGTTTTTGCGTTGTAGTCATAGAGAGAACAATGCGACTGTAAATTGCCGACTCGTAAATCCCTACTTCCCAGAATAGAATTCTTAACTCAGAATTGACAGCACTGGAATCAGCAATATTTACCAATTAGAAAAGAGCAGCATGACGTACGACAACAATTCAAAAATCCAAATAGCTACAACTAATTAAAGCTCTGTCATATAAACTACTACTACTAATGTGTTTTCCTTGGACATTGAAACATACAACAACATCCACCTTGACCTGCCTAAAATAATTTCTCTTTTCCTTACCAAAAAACAAATCTGTAGACATATCAGAGGAGATCAAATGTGGAGATGTACCTTCATGCATTAGTGGTGTCTGATGGGAAGTCATGCTCTGTTGATATGGTAACCTCCTCACGACAGTAACAATCAGATGCACAATTAAATCGGATGAAACTCGGGATCGAGAAATCAAGGGAAAGTAGGCGCTTCCTACTTACTCCCTTCCTGTTCCAACAAGCTGAGGGACCAATCTAAGAGGAGAAGAAAGTTGAATCAGCCTAAACTGGTGGGAGACCTCCTTCTACCTAGGTGCACCCTTCCCTTTTTTCTATGCCTCATCCGGCCGCCCGTGTTCAAGATCAAGGGGAGAGGGGATGGAAAACGAGAGCCTGGTGAGGTCGCGAGCGAGCGCGTAGCAGGAGGCACGAAGAGCAGCGGCAACAACAACTCGAGGTAGGAGAGGAAGAGGTGCCATGGCGGCAAGGTGGAGATCAGGGCCGCTGCTCGGGGGAGGAGAGGAAGAGGTGCAGGAGGAGAGAAAGAAACTGGAGGTGGCGCGGATATTTTTTCGCCTCAGGTGTGCCTCCTACCCTGCGCGCCACCGCTCCCATCGCGGCGGCATCCGTCCACTCGCCTCTGCTCTCCTCCGAGACACGCTCCTGCAGTGTGGGAATATGAGAGGCGGGCTTCTGCGCCGCCACTAAGAGAGAAGGCAGCGGATCGAGGGAAAATGAGAGGAAGCGGCGGGGATTGGGGACAACAGGAGGCAAGGGGTTGGGGAAATATTTTGACCGGGATAGGTTTTCATCTAGTACTACGAGGCAAGGCGACATAGACCCGGCAGCTGCCGCTGCGTCTGACTGCCAGCCCCGCACGTTCTCGGGCCCAGCTTTCATGACTTATTTTGAGAAGCACGAGGTGACAAACGGAACAGCTGTATCCAACGGCTGCTGTTGAAAGTGGGATCGAAACTTTACTGTGGAGGCAAAATCGCATGGTCTAGATTCATGTGCGTGCGCAGGACTCACGAAAAGCCGGGTAACACAGGGGGAGTTATAGGAAGTAATATCTCACTGCCCATCTTAAGTTACCCGTGGCGATGATTCACCGCAGTTGCGTAATCAATGAGCCAATCATCCGGCTTAGTGCTACCGTCATATGTCTTTGTTCCCCGGGCCAACTGGAAGTTCGGCACTAGCGACTCCCTCATGATCAGAGGTCCAAAGCATGCTGGACCCGGAGGACCCTGCACCTCAATCATCTCCGACCTGTAGATCCGGTCCAACTTCAGCCTTGTATCATACGGCTGCAAGTTCCTGCTTCCCAATCTTGATCCAACCACATGGTGCTCTAGCCTTGGAAATCCGGCATCGGCCATCGCCGAATAACCATCATTATATCTATCTTTACCCGGACGCATATTTTGCTATTGCATTGCTGGGCCAGCACTTCTCTCCTACCGAGGTGCATATTGTTGCTGTTGTTGCCGAGGTATATTTTGTCATTTTCCCACCGGATTACGCTGTACAGCATTGCCGTTAGCAGCGTTTCCTCGACCTGCATTGTCTTAGTCGCGGTTACCTCGGCCAGCTTCACCCCGACTGGCACTATGATGGTCCTCTTCAACTTGTACCGCTTTTCCTTTCCCTGCCCATACCGGGTCATATGGGACCATCTATTTGTCTTTTCTCCCCGAGGTTACCACCTCCTCTCTTCTAGGGTTATCATGAGGTGATGATGCAGCACCTGCGGACCTTGTCAGGTTTTTCCTCGCCGAATGAACTACATGTGATGCTCCGGGTTGTGCCGGGTTTTCCTTGTTCATTTCCTCATTCTGCTGACACGCTACCCTTAGCAGATGGTTAACTCTCTCATGTTACCTTTCTCTGGCTTCTCTGGTCAAACCCTCTAACTCGGATGCAGCTGCATTGGCAGCCCTAAGGTTTTTCGCCGGGATACTATACCTCTCCAGCCCTGCTGTCAGTATAGTAGCTATCTCCCCAGCTATACGGTTTGCCTTTGCATACTCCCGCAGAGTGATGTTTAGTGACTACTGTAACTCGGATACCTTCTTCGCCCCAGCTAGCATTTTCTGCCTAGTCTCCTCTAGCTCGGCATGTGCCTGAGATGGATCTACTACTGGTGCTATGGGTGTTTCCAAGCTTTCTATTGCCTGCTGCAGTAGATTTTCTAGCCTCTCTAGCGGAGGGAATCTGGATCTTGCATGTTTTGGCATAGCCTCCGGCTCTGGCGCCGGTTCCTTGCTTGCTCCCGTGTCTGGCACCGTCATCATGACCTCAACGTGGCTAGCGGGGCAAGTGATAGGTGAGCCACGAGCTGGCAAAGGGGTGGTTCGCCTCCCTCGACGACGTGATGCGGGTGAATGCAGGACTCGTCAACGCCGACGTAGATCTTGTGGGCGCCAAGCTTGATGAAGAGGCCGTTTCACGGAGGAGGACGCCTGCCGAAGCTCCCCACATTGTCGCTAACATAGTCCAGCGCTCCAAAGCGCTGAACGAGCCCGGAGACGATGCATTCTCTGGTGTTGATGATGTTACCCATCCGGATTTTCACCCCTGCTAGCGCCGCTAGCCCCACGGTGGGCGCCAACTATCATGATGGTGGCACGACAGATGCCATGTATAGGCTCAAGATGGTGCCAATGAACACTAGAGAAATCTAGGGAGGGATAGTGTGGCGATTCCACACACAAGTGTTTGTATTTCTCCCTTGAAGATGATGGATTACAGAGGCTCCTCGAGTTGTTCGTGGGAAGGATACTAGCTCTCTTACTACCCACAACTAATCTCTAGGGCACTCACGTAGTAAAAATGGCCAACCCTCTCTATGGAGACCCTGGTGCTCCTTATATACGGAAGCCTAGGTTACAAATCTAGGGCACACGTTGTTGGAAATATGCCCTAGAGACAAATAGTTGTAAGGACTATTATCATATTTCATATAGTTTATGATTAAGTTTTATATCATGCTATAACTGTGTTGAGTGGAAACATCAATACACGTGTGATATACAAACAAACCAGGGGTTCCCAGTGAAACTCTAGTCACTGGTTCATTGGTCAACAGATGACCATGTTTCCTGATCATGTGGCATTTATGCCAGTTGGAAATGAGGACATCTCATTTTGAGAATGAGATGATGAACCAATACCCAACCTAAACATCGTGATTCAATCATTTCACGAAGTTCAAGTTACGATGATTAGAAAAGGACCCTCGTAGACTATTCCTTAGACCGTGAGAATATATCAATCACTGTCTCCCGAGAGTGCTTAGATAGCATCAAACGCCATCTGGTAAAACGGTGGTTATAAAGGTGTGTTCAGGTATTCGGAGGAAACCGTAGAGGCAATATATGTAAACAATGAGATTTGTCCGTCCATGTGACGGGGAGATACTCAAGGGCCCACTCGGAGAAGTTATATCCAATAGCTGCACAGCGTGTGATTAGATCACGGGGATATCACTTGTCGGAACGAGTCAAGTAGCATTGTTCAGTAACGAGATTGAACACGACATGATGATTTCATTGATCAGATCTCGGGCAATGCAAGTATCGAGTGACAAAGGGAATAAGACACGACTGTCCCGGTTCAAACGATGAAAGATCTTCGTGGAACGCAGAGGGGTCACATGGCCATCCAGGTCCCTCTGTTGATCATTGGTGCGGGAGTGTCCTGACCATGTATGGGGTGTTCCCGAACCGTGGGGTATCACGCTTAAGGGCTTGATGATGCTTAGAGAGCATTTATAGGATCGGTAGAATCGCCGAAGAAAAGAAGGGACAAAACCGTAAGGGTTTCGGTAAATCCGGAGGATGTCCGGAGTGGAGGTGGAAGGTGTTCCATGGCCATAGAGATTAGATAATATGTGAATGAATGTTAAATGTTGATTTAATCATTTATTCATAATTATTTAATAAAGAGAAAATCAATTGAAGGTCAAAATGACTTAATGGGCCAATTCCGGAGGGAGAAGGCTCATTAGGGGAAAGGAGAGAGGGAGAGGGACCAAGGGGGAGGCCGGCTGGGCCTAGCCCCCCCCCCCCCCCCCCCCCCCCCGCGTGGGGCCCACTATGTGGCCGGCGGCCACCTCCTCCCCCTCCTCTCCTTTAGTCCCACCCCGGGACTTGAGGGGAGGTAGTACCTCGCCTCCCCCTATGTAAAGTGGGGTATTTGGCTTAGAAAAACACATCTAATCAATAAAGGTCTCCCCACTTTTGGGAAGACCTCCAATTGATATTTTCTCTCTCCCCCTCTCTCTCTCGTGACCGTGGATCCAAGTATGGACTGCGCGAGCGAGAGACATCTTCACCGCGGAGCGCCGTCGCGCTGCGGGATTCGGATCTGGGAGCTCTACTTCCGCAACTGCTGCTGGATCGGGGAAGCGGGAGTCATCGTCAGGCACCAGACGTGTGTAACTCCCCGCGAGGAGTTGCACTTGAGGCTCTCAAGTCGTTCGAGCCAGAAGGAGCGCCAGGACTTCATCACGACCTTGAGGTCGGCTTCGGATCGTCTACATCAACCACGCTCTCCTGAGCGTTGACAACGCTTTTCGTTCTTCGAGGGTAAGTTCGCGAAAAGCCCCTCCCGTTACTGTATTACTAATAGATATGTCTTGGCAGCTTCAGGGGTTCAGGGGCGTAGAGTAAAATTTATTGTTTTTATGCGCGGAACCCCTACATACGTGGAGGCATATTCTCTGAAGATGCCCTTTGGTAAAGTAAGATGCCTCTTTTTACACTTTAAACGGCTAGGCCGGACTCAGGGTGTAAGCCTCTCTGAGCCCCTCTGCGGCGCAACGTCATCCGACACTGGTGGTGTCAGTCGACACTGGCTGCATCACCCTTGTCGGCCACGCCTCGTTGGTCCTCTCCTCTGTCCGCTTCGCTCATGCTACAGTGGAAAAAGGCCACCTTTTGACCAGCAAGATTCCTTCCTTCTCCTGGAAGCCAAGTTTTAACCCATCTAGCGCCCGGCTAACTCGTCCAAGTACGTACCAGCAAGCAAGGTAGATCAAACATAGCCGACATACGTTTTATGCCGGCCGGGCTACTGTTAGGTGAACACCCACCGGGCAGGGTCATTCCGTAAGTCGGCCTACCTTGAGGTGACTCGGCCAGCAAAAAGCTTTGACCTTGTCCTACCTCGGCTAACTCGACCTTTATACCCCATCGTGAACCTATCCGGGGGTATCCCCCAGCAATAACCTTAGTAGAAGATTGGTATGCTTGCTTAGATGAGTTGCCTTGATCTGTTGTCTGATGAATTGCTTTGATCTGATGTTTGACTTGATTTCTTAGGAATCAGAGTGAGCTACACAAGAATCTCATCCTCTAGGTACCACTAGATTAAGAAACACCCATCATAACCAAGCTATCCAATCTTGATCCCTCCTTAATCACTTTCCCTAAGCTAATCCTTCCTATTAGCATCCAACTCAATAAGGATAAAATGTGAGTATGGATCCCCTCAACTCAACCCATACTTCAACATCATTCCCTGCATGATGAGAATTGACCCTTGCATCCCCTCCAAATTCTTCCCTCTTTCATACTTGTCCAAATCCACAAATCTGCCTGTCTGGAATCCTTATCTAGATACAATCTTTGAGACTCCACCTATTTTAATCGATGTGCATATTTAAAAAAGTACCTGAACCATCTTGTAGTTCATCATGGGTACTACAAAATTCCACTCTTGCCCTAGGCTAAACTCTTCTAGGACCCACTCATCCTTGATGGTTTAGTAGGCAAGAAAACAATCTTTTCTGCAAATCTTACCATCAAGCCTACTTTGTCATAAGCTCCCATTTCTATGCTACCTTCCCTCGACTAACTCTTTGCATGGTTATGATCTACTAACCATGGTACATAAATCTTCCCTTCACTTGATCCCATTGGATCTATGTGCTTCTTAAACCCACATGGTTTACGAGGCTTCATGATAATCTGCTATGGCAGCCTTATTTTCAACAAAGTTTGCCATCACCTCTATCCCACCTCAAATACAACCAAGCCCAACCATTGGTACATTGATCATCTACATTACCTAGTCCATACATCCATCTATCCCTTGTACCAGGGTGAGCTATGAGCTCACTAATCCAACAAGGTTTAGGTGGTATAAAACATTAATGCCCTAGATCATCCAGTCCTTGTCTTCCTCCAAAACCAAGTTCCTTTTTTTGCAAATACAAGCTTGCCAATGATAAATACTTCAAGTTGATATCATCCACCTTAGACATAACCATTTACCAAATAATCCCCATAATTATTTGGGCCCTAAAGCTATTTAACTTCCCTATTTTTACAAAACCCTCAAAACCTTCCCTATAAAGGCAAGTTTGTAACTCTCCAAACTACTTTGCCAACTCAAGGGAAATTTGGTTCCCATATATCATATCCTATCTTCCCATCTCAAAAATCAATATTTTCTAGATGCTTTATTATTTCGTTTTTCCCTTCTTCTTAATTGGCACAAACAAGAAATAATTGCTTAATAATACTTTTCCATCTCAATAAATTTCAAGAAAATTCTCCAATGAGTGATATGGTATTTAAGACCAGTTCATCTCAAAAAACAACCTTGTCTAATACAAATATATCAAACGAGCTTATGAAAACCAATTCATCACTTTTTGAGTAAAAAACTTCAAGTGGCCATTTAATCATTAGAAAATTCCCTAATAATTCCTAGAGAGGTTCCTTAACATCATATATCTACCAGTACAATCTCCACATCTTGATCAAGCCATTTTGCTAGACTTCCTTCATAACCATATTTGTGATCAATATTACAAACTAATAAAATCATCTAGGCAAAGCCTCACCAAAACCCATCCATTGTCATTGATTGACTTTGTAAAGTACTCACCTCACCCCTGGTCATGATACCTATAGCACATGCACTGTAGCGCACACATTCCTTTGTCTTTTTCACTTGGGAGAGAGGAGACACAAAGCTAGGTCTTGTTTTGTTTTCATTAAAACCTTGCCGCAGCCGGCTCCTTCCCTCTCTGTCCCCTACATGACCCCAGTTCCCCCTCCATCGCCCATGGCAACCAATGAGAAACCCCAGATCTTTCCATAGCTCCTCCATAGGCCATGTCCACCATACACCACTCCACTCGGGTGTTAAACCATGGAACCACCCTAGCACCCCTCTCTGGCTCATTTACCCCCCACTCCCTCTCACTTACCTCCCTAGAGCACACACTACTCCTCCATGCTCTGTCCTGCTCTAGAGAAAGAGAGAAGGGAGCTCTCAGCCATGGCAAAGATTTGAGCGTAGCTCTCTCTCCCATGCTCCCCTTCCTCTGCATGTCTCCCTCCTGGACTCGTCTCGACCCCCTACATCTAATCATGCCCTTATTTTTAACAGGCAGTAGGTCCTAGGTGCTCCTTGGTCGAGCTCCGACGAGCCCCTCTCGGCCACTGTCATCCGAGCTCTTTTGCGGAAGCAAGCATCACCGTGTCGCCCATCCCCAAGCTTAACGTCCTCAACCGCGTCGCCCCGTCACCTCCCCGTCGCCTCCCAAGCCCTCTAGTAAGCTCCCCGCTTCTCCCTACCCCGCCTAGTGTTTCCACTCGCCGTCGTGCACCACGAGGTGGATGACGACCACACTCCGTTGATCTATGTCTAATCGCACGACCACCATCTCACCATACCCCTTAGCCTCCACCCTCACTAACCGATGGGCCCCGGCCGCCAGCCATTTGAACCGCAGTCCTGCATGTCGCTTCGCCAGCCTGGGCAGAATCCGCCTCCCTTAGCCCGTATCCACCCAGATCCTAGCCCAGCTAACCCCTGCCCTTTTTATTTTAATATTTTCTTTACAGATCTATATTTAGCCAGTTGGTTTAATTCATTTTAAAAATGGAAAACCACCCAAAATTCCCAGACTAAATTTTCCTAAATGTAAACATGTTTTCCCTAACATGCAGCAGCATTAGTTAACCCAAATAATGTCGAGTTTAATTTCAACAAATCAACTACCTAAAGGTACCCTTTTCACTAAGAAATTATTTCTATGAGTTTTACAACTCCAAATTATGTGAAACATTTTGGTAGCGAAAGGTATCAGTGATATATTGCATGCCACCTTGACCCCGGGACTTTTTGATTCCTAGTCTGACCCTGGCAAAAATAACAAAACCAAGACTTTTCTGAGTTTAGAAATTTCTACAGGTCAAACAAAAAGTGGTATGACCTAATTCCAAATCTGAGAACTCATAAACCCTAATGTACTTCAAACCCTAGCATCCTAAGGTTTATTAAAGCCTGGGTGATTTATTGTGAATTAAACTATTATGTGTACGGTTAATTCACTAATTAAATCACTCCAGTAGTTATGTAAATCCAAAAAGGGTGAGTCCAATTTCTATGGAAAATTATTTCACATACCCAAAGGACAAAATCCTACTTAATCCTACAAAATTATTTCACATAACTAAAGGACCTCTACGAGCATGTTTCCTTGGAATCATATAAAAATCCTCTCTATGTTAAATCTGGTAAAAAGGACAAATACCTTCTAGAATAGGCTTTGGTAATTTCCCGGGCATTCCTGTAAATATTTTCAAGAGATTCCAACTCCCCTTGAACCAGTCCATCAAATCCTACATAATCCTAGGAGAAATTATTTTTTGGACCAACAGATCTTTTCTGGAGAATTATTTCCCAAAAACTAGAGCTTTTATCACTAAAGAATTCATAGTAAATCAAAGGAAATTGATAAAAGAGTGAAACCACTTTTGTTGGTCTCATTTTATCAAAACCTATCTGATGGTTTCAATTTTATATAATGGTATCATATAGAATCTAGCCTTGATCCAAAACCCCTTACCAAAGTTGTTTGAAGTCCTTAAATCCCATGTATATGTCAACTAATGTTTCCAAGTCAATAACAATCTCTCTAAAGCCCCTTATCCAAAACATTACTGAAGTAGATTACGTGCTCTTCTATTGTTTGTTGTATATTATTCATACTTGTATCCCCTATCTTGATTGTGGCATTGGTTGTTTGCATATATACTCGATGATGGCGATAGTTGTGATTGTATTGACGACGAGATCAAGGGATCTTATTTCATAATTGGTATTCTAGTTATCTAAAGAGGAAGTACAAGGACATCTTGCTGATCACAGGCAAGCCACCATTCCTGATACTTGCTTGATACGTCATAAACGTATATATAATTTTTGATGTTCCATGCTTGTTTAGTATCTACTTTCTTATGTTGTGTCCACACTTTGGAGTATTTTTATACATTTTATGGAACTAACCTATTAACAAGATGCAACAGTGCCAGTTGCCTGCTTTCTGCTGTTTTTGGTTTCAGAAAAGCTAGTAAGGAAATATTCTCGGAATTGGACCGGACAAAAGCCAAAGTCAATATTTTACCCGAAGCAACACGGAGTCCGGAGCGGAGCTAAAGAGGGGCATCAGGGCGGCCACACCCTAGGGTGGCGCGGCCAGCCCTAGGCGCGCCGCCACCTGGTGTGGGCCCCCTAGCGCTACACCGACCTTGCCCTTCCGCCTATAAAAGCCTCCCGGGACAAAAACCCTAAGAACCCGATCAAAATTCCACGAAAGAGTCTGTAGCCACCGCCATCTCCATCCCTAGATCGAGAGGGATCTGAAGCTCTTCCCGGCACCCTGCCGGAGGGGAGAGATCATCCTGGAGGCCTTCTTCATCACCATGACTGCCTTCGGTGTGATGCGTGAGTAGTTTATCCTTGGACTACGGGTCCATGTAGTAGCTAGATGGTTGGTTCTCCTCCTTTGTGCTATCATGTTTAGATCTTGTGAGCTCCGTTCATGATCAAGATCATCTATTTGTAATCTTACATGTTGTGTTTGCGGGGATCCAATGGATATTGAGATGCTATTTCAGATTAATTATTGATTCTATCTTGTCTATGTTATTTGTGATCTTGCATGATTTCCGTTGTTAGTAGCTATCTTGGCCAAGTGATGCTAGCAACTCCAAGAGGGAGTATTTATGCTCGATAGTGGGTTCATGCCTCTAGTAATCTGGGGAAATGACAGTAATCTCTAAGGTACTAGATGTGATGTTGCTACTAGGGAGAAAACAGCAATCCTTTGTCCATGGGACAATCGTATTGTTTACTTTACACACTTTCCTTAATGCAATTATCTGTTGCTTGAAACTTAATACTAGAGGGGGTTCGAATTATAACCTGAAGGTGGATTATTAGTCATAGATGCAATTTGATTACGGTCTATGTATAATGTTGTAATGCCCAATCAAATCTCATAGGAGTCAAGATGATTATTATATGCATGGTATGCTTTCTCGAGTTTGTCAATTGCCCCAATGTAATTTGTTGACCCAACATGTTATTTATCTTAAGGAGAATCACCTCTAGTGAACTATGGACCCCGGTCCATTCTATTACCATCAATCTACCATTTACTATTTACTGTTTACTGTTTACTTTCTGCAAGCAATTACTATCTTCCACACAATACATTTAATCCTTTGTTTTCAGCAAAACCGGTGAGATTGACAACCTCATTGTATGTTGGGGCAAAGTTCTGTGGTTGTGTTATGCAGGATTCCAAGTTGGAAACAACACCTTGGGGTTGTTTCCTTGCTCCCTACTGGTTCAAGAACCTTGGTTTCATAACTGAGGGAAAACTTGCTGCTGCGCTCATCATACCTTCCTCTTGGGGTTCCCAACTAGCTCGATATATTTTGACCCATCATTGCCCTACTCCTTTTATTACATGTTTTATATATCTTTTATAAACTGCATTATTACTCGCATGTTTTGTTATACTATTACTGGGATAATAACTTGGCTCCTCCAAGTTATGACATGGTGTCCCATATGACACCCACCCTAATGTTACCTACCATTTATCCCTTTAGACCAAGAGTATGATGGTTAGAATCATACCTCATTGGAAACCCCAGATTTTATAAACCGAACTGTTTTGCGGAACTACCCTGCTACAAATGTCTTTAAAATGTTTTTTTGGAAAAAAAAACCTCTTGGGAAGAGTCATCGTTTCCAAGTGGATGTTTTAAACAAACAAAGGTGATGA
Source organism: Avena eriantha (assembly GCA_910589775.1). NCBI lineage: Eukaryota > Viridiplantae > Streptophyta > Magnoliopsida > Poales > Poaceae > Avena > Avena eriantha. The sequence goes on along the minus strand of OU342746.1, from coordinate 27,347,814 downwards.
GGAAGAGTGAGAAAGAATGAGAAAGAGGAACTTGATGTTTAGAAGGGATGCTCTAGTCTTTTATCGAAACAACTTATTCGTGCAACCACATTACCTAGGAGATGGGGCTTAGCTCGTAGTTTGTTTTCCTAGCATGGGCTACGCCATAATGCGTAGAAAGGGGTTGAGGGCCCCCGAAGTAGCTTCCTTCCACTTAGGGGGTCGTCGTACCCGGAAGGTTCTACTGTCTCTTCACAGGTCAGCTGAAACTATGGAGCTCCCACTGACGGTACGGTTTATGGGAGTACAGAAGGGGAAATGATTCAGGAAGTGAGGTAGGGAGATTCGGACTCGAGGAGTCGGGTACTCATCCCCGAGGGAACTAAGCAACCATAGGGAAAGTGCCCATACTAGGGACGACAAATGAAAGGTTATGTTTGATAATCGGAACCCCCATACACGTGGTGTAGCGGGTCGTGGTGTCATCCCGGTGGATGTATTGATTCTTGTGGGCAAACTGCACAAACTCTGTAGAGTATAATCTATTCGAATAGCCATATCCACGGTCAAGGATGGTTGGAAAGGTGATTTCTAGGAGTATGCAAGTGATGGTTTGAGAAGGATAAAAAGGATGTGACTTGGTCATGAGAGAACAGGAGGATGATGTTTTGTTTTGACCATGGATGGTCGAAGATGTTTTAAAAAGGGAGTTTTCTCTAAAACTGTTTTCTAAAAGGGTTTTTAGCAAGGATATGTGTATATCCAGATTTTAAAATGGAGACATGTTTTCCAAACTCATTTTCAAGAAAGATATACAGATGCCATCTTTACAAGAGAAAGCTAGGATTTTCAAAAACAACTATAGATAGAGTTATCTCTCCATAGACAAAATTGCATTATCTTGTTTACCTTATCTTGGTGGTTTGCGAGTACATTCAAAACTACTCACTGACATTGTCCTTGGCTATTTACTTGGCTAGACTTTGAGAAGCTAGGTGATTCAAGGATGTGGTGACGTCTATGTGAGCTAGGGCGTCTTCGCAGTTAGTTGCCTGTAGGTTGAGGCATGATTGGGCTCTGTGTTTGATGAAGATCTGCTACTGAAGATTATGTAGCCATAATGGCATCTATGTAAGTCTTGTATTCGTTAAGTTTTGTATGTTGTAATGATACTTGTTGGTTATGTTCCACGCCTCACTGATCATGGGCACGTGGATATATGCATAACAGGGATTTCTCATACGATAAATCCGGGGACCCCACATACATGGTCTCTGAGCCATCCTGACTGTAGGAGACCTTAGTTAGCATGGAAGTTGGACATAAACCGAAAAACCAATTTTCTAAAAGACAAGGGAAAGGAGATGACTATTTACAAAAGTGCTTAAATCTCCTCTCCCTCTATTTTGAAAAATACTTGCATTAAGATGAATTTGCAATCTTAAAAATCGTGCGCACTTGTCACTAACCCAATCCCAAAAACTTTTGTAGATGGAACCCGTTGAAGAAGAGTGACTGAATACTAGATTTCCTCGACTCCTCTGGGACTCCCTGCAGCTTTGCGGTTACCAACAGAAACCCAACTACACCCTCCATAAGGCACTGGAATCTGGAGATTATGAGGGACAGATTGTCATACTCGCCAAGCCTGGAACCGAAGGAAGCCCCATCTACTCCACTGGACCTCAGATACCCACTTCTGTACTTGTGATTGCCATGGTAGCCAGAGAAGCTTTAATGCGCATCTGCGATTTCCTTCCAAAAATGAGGCAACCCAAAACCTTTTATCTCCCAATGAAGGGAAATGTTGACTGTACCGGAGGATCTCAAGACCCCAACCTGGCATACCCTGCTCTGTGTTTCTAGACCCGCTTTAGCTACTCTAGCAATGAAGTGTTAACTGCAGTTGCCGATGAATACCGCAACTCTTAGATGGAGCTGCATCGCCTACAAGCCATTCTCACTCGTAAGCAAGCACTAGAAGCCCTACAAAGGAATCAAGCACGAACCATCGCCACTAAAGGAACCTCGAGGGAAGTTGCTCCCAAGAAAGGCAGGAAGTACATCACCGCCCGTCAGTATATCCGAAGGTTCAAGCCCATCCAGGATGAGTAGGAAACCTCCCCTGCTCCACCGGAAGCCAATGACGACTCAGCAGATGCACCTTCAGCATAGTCACTCGCACCCCCGTACTCGCGCGCTTAGCATAGGGTAGAGTCATGTATCATCCCTGAATGTGTTTTGTAATGCTTAAGTACTATTGACACCTACGGGTGTGGACTAGTTTGTTCTGTAATAACTTCCTTGGTTTGCTATTTTTGATGTTCTCTCTTGCATGCTTTACCCAAGATGTTGCATCAGACCCAACCTGGGATGACCATGTTCCGAATGATCCCATCTCCTGACGTCTAGCTTTGCTCCCGAAAAATAAATAGCTGGTGGTACCCCTCTAATTATACCTCGTGAGGCCTAGACCCTAGTTGGACCTGCTTGTTTAGAACAACAATATTTATACGCTAGTTTTATACCCCCCTAATCCCTACAAGTTGAACTCTGAAAAACTAACCGTTTAACATAGCTTACTCCCATAACCAGAAAGCTTACCACCAACAAGAACTCTCTCAAGACGGCCATGAAGACCGGAATCTCAAAAAAGGCATGCAGCCGCTGCGGAGAAGAAGGACATCAAGCCAGCCAGTGCCTAGGCAACTGCCCAAACTGTGGGGCACTCCATCCTCTAGAGGATTGCCCAACCCCATTTATCTCATGCTTCCTCTGCAAAGGTCAAGACCATGTTCCCATCGAGTGCCCTTTATATATTCTGGTTGGCAAGGCTCGTCAACTCCCATGTATAAGTCTTGGAATGTTAAAAGGTAAGGCACATCACAAGCAAGGTACCTGTTTCTCCTATGGTCAACCAGGTCATTACAGCTGAGAGTGCCTAGAGCGTGGCCTAGTCAATGCCTCTGCAAAGACAAACCTCAAAGGACCACCTACCCTCAACAAGGTTCTGAAGCAAATCCCAAGGGAACTCAAGGCTAAGCAACGTGTTTGCTTCACCTGCAGCCAACTGGGTCATCATTTTCAACAATTCCCCACCAAGCAGCGAGTGGCCCCAACACCAAAAGTTCCTACAACCCTCTCTGATTCCGCCCCTCGGAAGAACAAGAAGCGTCGGAAGGTTCTTAGCACAGAAGACAAGAAGATTTGTTACCAGAATCATCTTCTCAATAGAAAAAGTTATTTGATGCGACCCTGCCAGCCAGGCCTTGGAAAAACCACTCCCTCGACTATGGCAGAATAAGATCGTTAGGACCTCATGATCTGCCAGCATACTCCGCCCTCTATATCCAACCCCAACCCATAGCAGGAAGAAGGTCAACTAGCCCCCAGCAAACCTGCAACTCAATCTCCGGAAGTCAAGTGGCATCTACAAATTCATAACATCTCTTCAGCTTAAATGCGAGAGGTAGGACCTCTAGTCATGAAATAGGAATCACGGGATGTCAAGAAATTTAGCTTCTGGTAAACTAGTCCCCTATGTTTTGAGCGACACCTGTAAGATCGCCTTCAAGTATGTTGTCTTTATGCAACCTTCAGGAACATGATCGCCCCCAAGTGTGTACTAAGGTTGTCCCTAACTTAACGCTCCAAAGACTAACCTAGGAGCCCCCAAGATAAGCCTCGTACGACCATCAAATCTTGGTTAACTGCAACCTGATCCTCCTCTGAACTTGCCGTTCCACATCAAGAAGGAAGAGCCGCGCTAACTCGGAAATCCCGTAGAATCGCCCTAAGGGGGGAAGACTGTGTCTTTCCCACTTTATTAGAATAATGATATGACCAAAAACCACCCACAAAAGCTCAACCAGACCAAACCCCTCAAGAAAAGAAGGAGGTCAACCTTTCTCCAACTAGAAGAGAACATATCCCCTCAAGTTACGCTAGGACTCCACCAGCATCTCCATAGGTCAAAACGAAGCATCCCTAATGATTCCATCAGCATCCGCTAAATTGGACTCTCAACCACTCCAGGAGCAACAACAACCCAGCATATACTCGGTACTCACATAGTAATCTGGCTTTAAACCTAATATCGCACAGATACCACAGACCTAGTACAACCCCTCGCCGTAGCTCCCCTAACCCTATCTCTCCCGAATCTCCGGACGAGATGCTATTTAGGGGGAAAGGTCTGTAACATCCCAATTTCAGCAACCTTGTTTGGTTGTCCAGAATTGCAAATATCAGGGGGAACCAAAACTTTTTCTTGTTTGATGATGTAGTGTTTGCTTGCTTGTTTCTACTTATGCATCTGTGTGTAATAGAAGTTGTACTCCTTACCCCAACCTCAATTGACAAAAAATATTTAAGAAAAGAAGTGTCTTGGCTTAAATTGCATATTCTCAAACATTCTAGTATTTCAAAACACAAGCCAGATGTCTTTGACACAACAAGTATGTTAGTATCTTCTGTTAACAAAATTATGGAGGTCTATATGCTATCATCTCCTTATGTTCTTAAGACAGACCTTCCAAATAATCTACCCTCTAGTTTTTGAAAACCTTTTATAAAACCTTGAACTATACTCTTGGTAGAAATAACAAGGGACTCTTACATACTTCAAAACATAGCCATTTCAAAATTCCCATCCTTATCTCAAGCTAGGCTTGATGATAACCTTAGTAGAAGATTGGTATGCTTGCTTAGATGAGTTGCCTTGATATGTTTTTTGATGAATTGCTTTGATATGATGTTTGACTTGATTGCTTAGGAATCAGAGTGAGCTACACAAGAAGCTCATCCCCTAGGTGCCACTAGATTAAGGAACACCCATCATAACCAAGATATCCAATCTTGATCCCTCCTTAATCACTAGATTGATCCTCTAACCCCCCTTAATCAGATCAACCCTAAGCTAATCCTTCCTATTAGCATCCAACTCAATAAAATAAACTGTGAGTATGGATCCCCTCAACTCAAACCATACTTCAACATCATTCCCTAGATGATGAGAATGGACCCTTGCATCCTTTCCAAATTCTTCCCTCTTTCATACTTGTACAAACCCACAAAGCTCCCTAAGTCTAGAATCCTTATCCGGATTCAATCTTTGAGACTCCACCTATTACAGTCAGTGTGCATATTTAAAAAAGTACCTAAACCATCTTGTAGTTCATCATGGGTACTACCAAATTCCACTCTTGTCCTAGAATAAACTCTTCTAGGACCCACTCATCCTTAATGGTTTAGTAGGCAAGAAAACTATCTTTTCTGCAAATCTTACCATCAAGCCTACTTTGTCAAAAGCTCCCATCTCTATGCTACCTTCCCTTGACCAACTCTTTACATGGTTATGATCTACTAACCATGGTATATAAATCCACACTTCACTTGATCCCATTGGATCTTTATGCTTCTTAAACCCACATGGTTTATTAGGCTTCATGATAATCTGTTATGGCAGCCTTATTTTCAACAAAGTTTGCCATCACCTCTATCCCACCTCAAATACAACCAAGCCCAACCCTTGGTAAATTGATCATCTACATTACCTGGTCCATACATCCATCTATCCCTTGTATCAGGGAAAGCTCTGAGCTCACTAATCCAACAAGGTTTAGGTGGTATAAAAACATTAATGCCCTAGATCATCCAATCCTTATCTTCGTCCAAAACCAAGTTCCTTTTTTGCAAATACAAGCTTGCCAGTGATAGATACTTCAAGTTGACATCATCCACCTTAGCTATAACCATTTACCAAATAATCCCATAATTATTTGGGCCCTAAAGCTATTTAACTTCCCTCTTTTGCAAAACCCTCAAAACTTTTCCTTTAAAGGCAAGTTTGTTTCTCTCCAAACTACTTTGCCAACTCAAGGAACATTTGATGCCTATATATCATATCTTATATTCCCATCTCAAAAAAATCTAGATGCTTTATTATTTCTTTTTCCCTATTTCTTAATTGGCAGAAACAAGAAATAATTCCCTAAAAATAATTTTCCAACTCAATAAATTCCAAGAAAATTCTCCAATGGGTGATATGGTATTTAAGACCAGTTTACCTCAAAAACCAACCTTGTCCAATAAAAATATATCAAACGAGCTTATGAAAACAAATTCAGCACTTTTTGACTAAATAACTTCAAGTGGCCTTTTAATCATTAGAAAAATCCCTAATAATTCATAGAGAGGTTCCTTAAAATCATATATCTACCAGTACAATCTCCCCATTTTGATCAAGCCATTTTGCTAGAATTACTTCATATCAATCTTTGTGATCAATATTACAAACTAATCAGATCATCTAGGAAAAGCCTCACCAAAACCCATCCATAGTCATTGATTGACTTTGTACAGTACTCACCTCACCCTTGGTCGTGATCCCTGTAGCACATGCACTATAGCACACTCATCCCTTTGTATTTTGCACTTGGGAGAGAGGAGACACAAAACTAGGTCTTGTTTTGTTTTCATTGAAACCTTATAGCAGTCGTCTCCTTCCCTCTCTATCACCTGCACGACCCCAATGCCCCCTCCACCGCCCATGACAACCAATGAGAAACCCCTGGACCTGCCATAGCTCCTCCATAGGCCATGTCCACCATACACCACTCCACTCATGTATTAAACCATGGAACCACCACAGCACCCCTCTCTGGCTCATTTACCGCCCCCACTCCCTCTCACTTACCTCCCCAAACCATAGTCTACTCCTCCCATGCTCTGTCCTGCTCGAGAGAAATTGAGAAGGGAGCTCTCGGCCATGGAAAAGATTTGAGCGTAGTTCTCTCTCCCCTGCTCCCCGTCCTCTGCATGTCCCCTCCTAGACTCGCCTTGACCCCTGCATCTAATCATGCCATTATTTTTGATAGGTAGTAGGTCCTAGGCGCTCCTCGGTCGAGCTCCGACGAGCCCTTCTTGGCCACCATCATGCGAGCTCTTTTGCGGAAGCAAGCATCACCATGCCCCCCATCCTCGAGCTCCCCGTCCTCAACCGCATTGCCCTATCGCCTCCCGAGCCCTCTGGTGAGCTTCTCGCTTCTCCCTGCCCTACCTAGGGTTTCCACCTACTGCCACGCACTGCGAGGTGGACGACAGCCGCCCGCCGTCGACCTCTTTCTAATCGCACGACCACCGTCGCCCCATACCCCTTCGCCTGTGCCTTCACAGACCACCGGGCCCTGGCCATAAGCTGTTAGAACCGCAGTCTCACGCGTCGCTTCGCATGCCTGGTCCGAATCTGCCTCCCTTAGAACGTATCCAGTCAGATCCTAGCCCAGCTAACCCCTGCCCTTTTTCTTTTAGTATTTCCTTTACAGATCAATATTTAGCCAGCAGGTTTAATTCATGTTAAAAATGGAAAACCACCCAAAATGCCCAGATCCAAATTTTCCTAAATGCAAACATGTTTTCCCTAACATGCAACAACATTAGTTGACCCTAATAATGTGCAGTTTAATTTCAATAAATCAACTACCTAAAGGTACCCTTTTCACAAAGAAATTTTTTCTTTGAGTTTTACACCTCCAAATGATGTGAAATCTTTTGGCAATGAAAGGTATTAGTGATACCTTGCATGCCACCTTGATCCTAGGCCTTTTTGATTCTTATTCTGACCTTGGAAAAAATAACAAAACCAAGCCTTTTCTTCCTTTAGAAATTTCTACAAGTGAAACCAAATGTGGTACTGACCTAATTCCAACTCTGGGAACTCACAAACCTTAATGTACTTCAAACCCTTGCAGACCAAGGTTTATTAAAGCCTGGGTGATTTATTGTGAATTAAGCTATTATGTGTATGGTAAATTCACTAATTAAATCACTCTAGTAGTTCTGTAAATCCAAAAAGGGTGAGTCCAATTTCTATAGAAATGTAGTTCACATGCCTAACATGTGTCCTTGGAATTATATCAAAATCCCATGTATATTAAATCTGGTGAAAAAGACAAATACCTTCGAGAAGAGGCGTTAGGAATTTTCTGAGGGTGTTATGTTAAATATTTCAAGAGATTCCAACTCCCCTTGAACGAGTCCATCGAATACTACTTAATCCTAACAGGAATTAATTTTGGACCAATAGATCTTTTCTAGAGAATTATTTCCCAAAAACTATAACTTTTATTACTAAAGAATTCATAATAAATCAAAGGAAATTGATAAAAGAGTGCAACCACTTTTGTTGGTCTCATTTTATCAAAACCTACCTGATGGTATCATTTTTATATAATGGTATCATACAGAATCTAGCCTTGATCCAAAACCCCTTATCAAAGTAGTTTGAAGTCCTTAAATCCCATGTATATGTCAACTAATGTTTCCAATTTAATTCCAATCTCTCTAAAGCCATCATCAAAACCTTACTGAAGTAGATTATGTGTTATTCTATTGTTTGCTTGTATATTGTTGATACTTGTATGCCCTGTCTTGATTGTGGCATTGTTTGTTTGCATATATACTCGATGACGGTGATAGTTGAGATTGTATTGATGACAAGATCAAGGGATCTTATTTCGTATTTGGTATTATGGTTATCTAAATAGGAGGTCTAGGGACATCTCGCTGATCACGGCAAGCCAACATTCCTAGATTTCGATACTTGCCCTAATCCTTTTATTACCTATTTTATATCTCCTTTATAAACTACATTATTTCTCGCATGTTCTGTTTTACTATTACTGCGATAATAACTTGGCTCCTCCAAGTTATGATGTGGTGTCCCATATGACACCCACCCTGATGTTACCTACCATTTATCCCTTTAGACTGAGAGTACGATGGTTAGCATCATACCTCATTGGAAACCCATGATTTGATAAACCAAATTGTTTTGGGGATTTACCCTGCTACAAATGTCTTTAAAATGTTTTTTAGGAAAAACCATCTTGGGAAGAGGCATTGCTTCCAAGTGGATTGATTTAAAGAAATAAAGGTGATGAGGAAGAATGAGAAAGAGGAACTTGATGTTGAGAAGGGATGCTCTAGTCTTTTACCGAAACAACTTATCCATACAACCACATTACCCTAGGAGCTAGGGCTTAGCTTGTTGTTTGTTTTCCTTAGCATGGGCTACGCCGTAACATGTAGAAAGGGGTCAAGGGCCCCTGAAGCTGCTTCCTTCCACTTAGGGGGTCGTCGTACCTAGAAGGTTCTACTATCTCTTCAGAGGTTGGCTTAAACTATGGAGCTCCCGCGGACGGTACGGTTTATGGGAGTACGGAAGGGGAAATAATTCAGGAAGTGAGGTAGGGAGATTCGGACTCGAGGAGTCGGGTACTCGTCCCCTGGGAACTCAGCAACCATAGGGAAAGTGCCCATACTAGGGACGAAAAATGAAAGGTTATGTTTGATTATCTGGACCCCCGTACATGTGATGTAGCGGGCTGTGGTGTCATCCCGGTGGATGTATTGATTCTTATGGGTAAAGTGCACAAACTCCGCATAGTATAATCTATTTGAATAGTTGTGTCCATGGTGAAGGACAATTGGAAAGGTAATTTCCAGGAGTATCCAAGTGATGGTTTGAGAAGGATAAAAAGGATGTGACTTGGTCACGAGAGAACAGGAGGATGATGTTTTGTTTTGACCATGGATGGTCGAAGATGTTTTAAAAATGGGCTTTCTCTAAAACTGTTTTCAAAAATGTTTTTCAGCAAGGATATGGGTATATCCAGATTTTAAAATGGAGACATGTTTTCAAAACTCTTTTCAAAAAAGTTATAGAGATGCCATCTTTACAAGAGAAAGCTAGGATTTTAAAAGACAACTATAGATAGAATTATCTCTCCACAACCAAAATTGCATTATCTTGTTTACCTTATCTTGGTGGTGTGCGAGTATATTCAAAAGTACTCATTGGCATTATCCCTGGCTATTTACTTGGACAGACTTTCATAAGCTAGGTGATTGAAGGATGTGGTGATGTCTACGCGAGCTAGGCTATCTTCCCAGTCAGTTGCCTATAGGTTGAGGCATGATTAGGCTTTGTGTTTGATGAATATCCGCTGCTGAAGATTATGTAGCCATAATGGCATCTATGTAAGTCTTGTATTCGTTAAGTTTTGGATGTTGTAATGATACTTGTCGGTTATGTTCCATGCCTCACTGGTCATGGGCACGTGGATATATGCATAACATGGATTTCTCGGACGATATATCCGGGGGACCCCATATAACACTTTCATTGGTATTTAATTAGGGATCATCCTATTTAAATGCTACCATTGTTTATCTAATACTATCACTCAAACTAGATGCAAACAAAGATTAAATCATATCTAATCATATGTGACGTGACGTGGTTGTCTTACCGCTCCATGATCTCCATCAGGTGCTATGGCTTGGCGCCAAGTCCATAACGCCATCAGTCTTGTCGTTCATCATCACGATGATTACTACTACATGACTTCGCAATTGGAAAAGTAAACTACTTTACCTTTTCACGACTTGCAACCATATCACATCACAAAGCATTCATCGCAACATAAAGTTAGATGCCTCTACTCTATCTATTACAGATTTTACGTGGTTGTTAAGGCTTTCACGATAGAACCGTTACTACCTACGAACTTCCAACCATAGCATGGATACAATAGTTGTTGCTACTACACCCCTTTTGGGGCCTTACGTTGTAGATGCCATGTCAACTACTGTGAGAGAGATAGACGCCCGCTAGACACTTACACGGTACAAGCCATATGTCGAGCATGGAACCAGTCTCGCGTAGGATTGCGCGTAAGGTCGGTCCAGGCCGCTTCATCTCACCGTACCGCGATATGAACAAATACACATGGGAAGGTAACAACTAGGATATCGATGCCCACACTTTGCATGTGTCTATCTATACTAGCATACTAATCATAGATCTAGGCTCTGATACCACTCTAGGGTTTCTGTAGCAATAACAAAAAACTTACTACGCGGGAACACCTTGAATGAACTAGGATCTATCTAGAAGTAATACAGTAATGGAGGAAGACATCTGTAATGTACCTTGAATACTGAGAGAGTGTTACGCTCATGCAGGAGCGTGGATGATGTAGTCGTACCCGACCGACCTCAAGGTCGCGAAGCTCCTCGCACGTCACTCCTTGTCCAGGTCCTTTTACGATGGCCTGGAAGCTTCAATAGCCCCACCGACTTATCACATGCATACGGTGCAATGTGACGACTCCTGAACTCCTTGATCCCTATTGGGGTTGCGGAAGTAGGCCTCCTAGCAGAATCACGACAGCATAACGGCGAGCTGCAGATGCGTCGAGTTTTCATGGACAGTCCTTTCCCTGGGACTGTGCCACGACAAAGTCGCCTAGAGAGAGAGGGGGTATTCTCCAAGGAAGAACACCTCAGAAAATATCTTATTGGGTTGTATTTTAGTTCTCCCATGGGCACCCCTTTATATAGGCGGAGAGGGGTGTGCCCTCCCCATTAGGTTCCCCATGTGGGACTAAAAGATAAAGGAAAATAAAGGGTAAAACCTTCCCTACTAGATGGGTTGAAACCATTCAGCCTAGCAAGCAACAGGGACAAGTGACAGCATCTAGGGCATCCAGCCGGGTGCCCGTGGCCTAGCACACAGCGCCCGTAGTGGCGGCTTTGACCAGCGCCCGGGTGGGCTATCACACGCCTGAAGGATGCGATCCTAGTGGGCCGCTTTTCCCCGCTCGTGGCCTAGCTCGCCCCCATTGTGGCGGTTGTCGACTGGCCCGTGTGGGCCGCTTCCTCCCGGTGGCCCGTTGGCTTTCTAGCTGCATCGACCAGCTCCCCACGAGCTCGCTTGGGCCAGGTTGAGCAGGCCTGGAAGCAGTGGATGCCGTCTGGAGCCTGCCCTGTGCGGTAGCTACTATTTGCCGCCCACACGCGTGGCCTCGTTAAACCAGCCCCTTTTAGCTATTTCCTTTTTGCCTTTTGTCTTGTGGCTTTTTCTTGGGACAATTTCTTCTGGGATTTTGGCCTAATGATAAAGTCACTTTGATAATTTTGAATTTAAGTATTGATTTAATATTTGTTAATTCATAATTAACATATAATAACTGCATATTTTAAATTTCTCTTTATCCGAAACTCCTTTCAGCCTTTTCCTTTCCTTCTTTCTCCGAACAACTTCAGATTTCTCTAGAACGATTCCAATTTTTCTCTCTTTCATGATTCCGTCTTGTAGGAAGATCTCCAAGCATAGTATCGCCTTTAAGTCTGTTTCCCGACGGTTCGGGAATGCTATAGACATGATCCATATCAATGATCAATAGACGGACCGGGATGCCCATGTCACCCCTATGCACTCCACGAATCTCCATTGTGTTGAACCTGAAACGATATATCCAATTCCCTTGTTCTCGATACAAGACTTGTCTGAGATTTGATCATTGGTATAGCAATACCTTGTTCAATCTCGTTCCCAACATGTGATGTTTTACTCATTCCCATGAAATACCATCCCCATGACCTAGTCATGTTTTGCGCAATATGGATGTAATTCACCAAGTGGGCCCAGCTGTATCTTCCCGTCACATAGGAGAACAATTCCTAATCTTGAAGAATATTGCCTCTACATGCTCCTTTGGATACCCAACGTGTACCTTTATAGCCACCCTGTCACGAGATGATGGTTGATACAGTCAAAGCATCCTCCGGTAATAGTGATTGATATGGTCTCATGGTCTAAGGATTAGGACAATCTGTTTCTGATAATTGCAACATGAACTAAGTGACATGATCGTGTTGCAACAATAATTGGTGGGAAATGTCCATCACATCATTCCATATGATATGACTTTATTGTCAATGACTTCTCTTTATCCCATGATCAGGAAACCTTGATCATCATCTGCCCAATGAACTAACTAAATAGAGGCTACTAGGGACCTGGGTTTGTTTGTATACCACACATGTATCAATGTTTCCGCTTGATACAGTTATAGCATGATATAAAACTATTATGAACTAATGAGATATGACAATAATACCCTTTTATTGTTTGCCTCTAGATCATATCTCCTTCACTATGACCACTGTTACCTCGGCTAACACTTACTCTATCAGCATTATCATGTACGGCTTTGCCTTTTCCAGCCACGATCGGGTCATATGGTACCATCTGATTGTTTCTTCTGGCTGAGGTTACCACCACTTCTCTCCTGGGGTTTGATGCAGGTGAAGACGCTACCCCGACTGACTTTGTAGGGGCACCCCCAGCCAAGTGAACCGCACGGGATTCCCCTGCCCTAGACGGGTTAGTCCTGTGTAATCTCCTTGTTTTGCTGGTTTGTGATGCGTACCAGCTCTATGACTCTTTCCTCCTATCTCTCCTGGGCTTCACCGGTCAGACCATCTAACTCGGCATCTGCAGCCCTGAGGTTCTTTGCCGAGGTGCTATACCTTGGCATCCCTGCTCACATGAGGTTAACCAAATCTCCTGGTTTAGGTACGTAGTCCTTGTCTATTTCACTGATGAGGTTCTTTCCCCTAATCTTTACACGATCCATGTGGGTGGGACTAGTGTTTATCTTGTTTGCCTTAGCATACTCACGCAGCGTGACGCTCAGCGCTTGCTGAGCTACTGCTACTTTCTTTGCCCATGCTAACATCTTTTGTCGGGTCTCCTCTAGCTCGGCCTATGGCTGAGCCAGACCTACTATGGGAGCTATAGGTGTAGTGAGACTCTCTATTGCCTGCTGCAGGATGTTTTGTGGCCTCTCGAGCGGAGGACCTCTAGCCCTAGGTGCCTTGGGAGTTACCTCCGGATCTTCCACCGAATCCTTGCTTTTTCCCGCGTCTTGCGCGATCATCAATACCTCAATGCAGCTAGCGGGGCGAGTGGTACGCGAACCGTGATCCATGATGAGAGGAGGTTCTCCCTCCACAATGACTTGCTGCAGGTGTATGCAGGAGTGGTCGACGCTGATGTAGATCTTGTGCACACCGAAGCTGACGAAGAGTCTGTTGCACGGAGGTGGGTGGTTACCGATGTCGCGGGCATTGTCGCTGACGAAGTCCAGCATACCAAACCGCTGCACCAACACGGAGATGATGCATCTCTAGCGGCGATGAAATTTCCCATCCGGATCTTGACATCAGCTAGCACCGCTGCTGGCCCCATGGTGGGCGCCAACTATCGTGGTGGTGTCACGGCAGATGCCATGGGTAGGCTAAAGATGGAGCCAATGTGCACTAGTGGTATCCGAGGAGGGATAGTGTAGTGAATCTACACATGAGGAACAGAACAACACAACACACGATGAACTGATGTAGATGTTATATTATGATCAATGAGCTAATACATATGCTCCCTGAGCTGTATCAAAGAGAGGTAGGAGATAAAGTGCTCCAGCTCTCTTCTCACTCTAGGGTTCTTCCTTTAGCTAAAATGACCGACCCCCATCTTGGAGGCCCTGACTCACCTTATAAAGGGGTGGGCAGGTTACATCCAGGGCTTAAGTGGCACCGATATGCTAGGAATATGCTTATCCCAAAGTGGTAACTCGGTGTGCTCCTTTCCCTTGTCTCTAGCCTCTGCACGGCAATGGCACAGACTCCACACGCACTCACCGTTAAGGTTACGGACTGTCATGTCATGACGATCGGTTCTGTCTCTACCTCTCTGACCCTTGTCGCTAGCGTTTGCATCTTCCTAGATTCCTTTAGGAGAGACAAAAGAACTAACCTTGAACTGGCTTTCTCCTTCCTGAGCAAGCCAGCTCTTGACTCGTCCTTGGTAATGATAACCCAACCAATACGGTACCTACAAAGATAAAGTAGCTCACTCCTCGTGCCGACATATCATGTATGTCGGCTGAGTCTTTCCTGTGCTTTCAGGCTTAGGGTAACCCGGCCATAACCCGGCTGGCCCGTCTATAATTCGGCCACCTTACGCTTTGACCTGTTTTGCGCCTCGACAGACTTTGTACTTTTGCCTCGGCTTGACCCTACCAGGGGTCACCCCCCCAACAGGACTATTGATAGACACCGCTCCTAGCCCCCGCTTGTATGATAGACACACGAGAACATGACGACCACATGGGTGATAAAAAGGTGGTTTTTGGAAATCATGCAATCCTCCAGTGATGTTTGAGATGAAAAGTCACCAAGGGTTTTCTGATGTTCGATACAAGAACGTCGTGACCGCATAGGGGGCATTCGAAGGATTGTCTGTGGAAGGGGAGGAGGGGAATTGAGTGTCTCCTTTGAAGAGGGGTGGTCATTTGTGCGACATGTCGCTTCATCATCCAAAACTGATGGTTGGGCGGTTGAGGCCCTTGGTGGTCATGCGATATGGCTCCTGGGAGCCCCCAGCACCTTTGGGTCGGTGAGTTCTCTGCTCGATCTTCCCTAGGTGATGGTATCGCGTGTCGCCATGCCCATCGGCATGCCTGTACTTTTGTTGACCTTCGTACTCCTTATGGATCATCTTGAGTTTCAAGCATTGGTTGGTGTCATGCCCCCTCTTCCGGTGGAAAGCGTAAAACAGACGTGGGATGACTCGGCTACCCGTCCCTTCCTGTTGTGGTCGCTTCCGCTTACCTTTCGCCTGGCTGTTCTTGCCACGGACGAATAGACGTAGAGCTCTTCCACCATGGATAGATTCTCGCCGCGATGGTCGATCTTGTCGAGCACCCTCGTGTCAGTGACACCCTTGGCGAAGGAGGATATGACCTCAGTGTCTGGGACTCCGGGGACCTTGACGCAACATTGGTCAAAACACTGTAAGTACTTGTAGAGGGTCTCGGCATCCCCTGGTGTACTTGCCGAAGGTCATCATACGTGAGGGGAGTCCATCCGCTCTTGCGAACATGCCAATGAAGAGGCCGCAAAGCACGGACCACGAGCCGACGGATCCCTCGGGAAGGTTCAATAGCTAGATGCATGCCGTGGCCTTCAGCCCCATAGGAACCAGTTCGCCATGACGCGGTCATCACTGTTTGTGGCCTAGAAGCCGGTGGTGTACAGCTGTATTAACTCTGTGGGGCTGGACGTCCCATCATAGAATTGGGGAATCTCTAGCTTGAACTTGGGTGGCCATACCACGCGGTGGAGGTGTTCGGAGAGCCCGGGACAGCTGCTGCTGCTAGTGTCAATTCCATCGGTGAGGGCCACGTGGTTCTTCTGTCCCGCGGCTGTGAAATCCCGGGCGATGCGGGTTTCGCAATCGCTGCATTCTGTGAGCATGACGCGAGCATCTTCCATTGAGCATGCTACCCGTAGATTGTCATCTAGTCGCGCTGGCCACGCTTCACGAGTGGGACGCCTGCTCCGGGAGTCTCCAGCCCCGGCATGGAGAGGTGGCGGTGGTGGTACGCCGTGGGCCAACTCTCCTTCCTTAGTTTTCGGGGGTACTAGGCATGAATCGTCCCACGCAACGTCCATGAGCACTGTGAGGTGCGCATGCCAGTCCTCTCGTGCGGCTTCCGCAGGTGAGTAGCGGTGAAGTTCTTTCACCATGAGCTGCACAGTGCCAGGCATGAGTGTGCCTTCATGCCCGCGACTCAGCATGGCTCGTGAATATGACGCGCCAACGCGCTCTAGTGGTATAGCCCCTTGGAGAGAGCATGCGGGGGAGCCCCTAGTGCCTTCGGTTTATGTTGTGTCCGGGGAGACAACACAATGAGAGCTCTAGTCCTTGCATTCTCATCTCTGTCAGGCATGCCCAACTCGAACATTGGCGCGCGATGCCATAGTGTCGTGATTGACGAAGTTCCCTGATGCGCGCCTCATCCCCTACCTGCCGCACCAAATGTCGGAACTTTGTGTCTCGTGAAGGAACTGGAGGTCCAATGAGCCATGAGTTCGAGAGGGGCTAAGCACACGTTTTCGACTTCTCGGCAATGATGGTTGCGGTGGATCTCGCACACCACAGAGAATAGACACAAGGGTTTTTTACCTAGGTTCAGGACCCTCTTGAGGAGGTAAAGTCCCTACTGCTACTTTGTTGTATTGCTTGTGATGCTCCCCCCTATATGGTTGGGGTGCCTCTCTTTTTATAGTGGCATTGGTCCTCTTCCCCCCACCCCCAAACTTTGGGCGGGAAGGGGTTATGTCTATGCACTTCTATTCTTGTAGACAGTTGTTGGGCCTCTAAGTGCAGAGGTTTGTAGAACAGCAGTAAATTTTCCTTTAAGTGGATCACCCAAGGTTTATCGAACTCAGGGAGGAAGTTGTCAAAGGTATCCCTGCTCAAGCAACCCTGCAATCAAGATACAAGAAGTCTCTTGTGTCCCCAACACACCCAATACACTTATCAGGTGTAAAGGTGCACTAGTTCGGCGAAGAGATAGTGAAATACAAGTGGTATGGATATAAGACAACGGTGCTAGAAAATAGCTTGATGGCGTGGAAGAGACTAAAGGAAAACTGAAATAAAGATGGAAGCAAGCAAACATGTAACATATCTAGTTGCAAATGGTGTTTCAATGCTTAGAAACAAGTCCTAGGGATCATACTTTCACTAGTGAACACTCTCATATAAATATCTTCTCTTTATGATACTACTCTTAACTACTCTCCGGTTGGACACTCTAATTGATGGTAGGGCTATAACAGCACACCTCAAAGTAAGCCTTTCCCATCTAGATAACCCCACACTGTCACCTTGAGCACTAGATGGTTCCAACAAACACCACAATTTCATAGAGACATCCAACTCCAAATATAACTCATAACAAGTATTTGTAATCTCTAGCCTAAGTGCCATCATGGTGTGCACATTGTCACATTCACACACATGGGGAGAGCAGAGATCTATTAAAGCACTTGAGTAGCAAGGTAGATCTACTTGATTACATAGCTCATGATCACAATATGATCATGCATAGAGAGAGAGATGAACACATAGCTACCGGTAGAACCCTTAGCCTCGAGAGAGAACTACTCCCTCCTCATCATGGGAATTAGCAACGTCGATGGAGATGGTGGTGGAGATCGATGGAGATGGCTCCGGGGGCACTTCCCTATCCCGACAGGGTGCCGGAACAAGGACTTTCTGTCCCCCGAATCTCCCCTTCGGTGGCGGCGGCGCTGCGGAACTTTTCGTGGATTTCTGATTGGCTACTTAGGGTTTATGCATCGGGAGGCTGTTATAGGCAAGAGGGGAGACCGAGGGGGTGTCGGAGGGGCCCACACCACCCCCTGGCGTAGCCTAGCCTGGCTCGAGCCACCAGGTGGTGTGGCCAGACCCTGGCCCCTCTCTGTCTCGTCTTCTGGCTCCATGAGTCTTCCGGTAAAATATCGACTTTGGCTTTTGTCCGGTCCAATTCCGAGAATATTTATTTTCTAACTTTCATGGAACCAAAAACAGCAGAAAACAGGCAACTGGCACTTTGGCATCTTGTTAATAGGTTAGTCCAAGAAAGTCTATGAAAAGTACTCCAAAGTTGGAACAAAACATAAGAAAGTAGATAAAACCAAGCATGAAACATCAAAAATTATAGATACATTTGCAATGGAGCACCGGTGTATATACTAACCCTATTTGGACTAGGTCTATATTTAGTTGGATGCTCTGCCCAATGCCTCAGTCACCGATGACGCCCCTCCTACAACATTGTGTCATCTTTGTCCTCCTTGCACCAAACTGGTAATGTCAGGATCTGAGGGGATCCGGTGTCATTAGCCTGGCTTTTATGCCGAAGCGGGCAAGTAGCATATTTCTTTACTTAGGAGCGTAGGGTGCAAAGGGGCTGCTTGTTGAACTATCGTCTTGCTGCTGAGGTTGAGTTACGTCGTGCCCCTAGTGGGTCAGCTCCATGAAGTCATCTCCTTGTCAAGTGAAAACTCTAGAACTTACGCATGTGTTGCGGCCTCCGGTAGCCTTCAGAGTGATGTGCCCCTCTTGAGACCCAACGAAGAATGTGATGCGGTCCTAGCAACTAGACAGGATGTGGTACCCCCTATACCGATGGTCCGACAGCGTCCTCGCCGAGGCCCACAAGGTGCCCTCGGCGAAGTCTCGCTGAGACTGTTTCGCCAAAGCCATCACATGACGTGCTCTACGTGGCTCGCAAGGTGCCCTCGCCTATATCACTTAAGGTGCTCCATGTAGCCCTCACGACTTTCGCTGAGACTTGCAGGCAACCCCGTATCATCTATCACAGAAGATACCCAAGGGACGAAACCTTGTGGGTAACTACCTATGGGAACCACTCCCTGCTCGAGCTAAGTAATCGGTACCTAGCACCTCTATACGGCGCATCTATCCCACGTCTGTTAGAGGACTGGGGCTTAGGGCATGAGGATACACCCATAAGTTACTCGTATGAAATATAGATGATTTACACTAACCTCCCAATGGGAGCAGAACTTAACGATCACATGTTTATTACAAAAGAAGAAGGAAATACATTGCCTCTATGGTTCAATCGAGCCTAGCATCTATATGGATGAGGATTTGTCTAATGCATCATCGTTAGGCACCTCAATTGGAATATCATCTGAATTCCAAGTCAGGGCCTCCTAGACTTGTTGTCTATGTTCCTCTCGTAGACGGCGACTAAGGCATAAACATGCTCCTGGATCACCACTGCAAGTTTTGCCTCTTATCGCTCCTTCAAGGGCTTGGTCATTGCAGCGAGGTCAAGCTTCAGATCGAGCTTGAAGAGGTTACCGAAGAAATGAGTTGACGCGGTTCTCAGGAGATCATGACACTCCTCCTCAACAACAACATTCAGGTCTAGTTCGGCCGCCTCTAGCTTCACCATGATCTCCTCAAAAAGGTTCAAGAATGCTGCTAGCTCGTCGTTCAGGTATGTGGGAGGAATTCTCAAGCTCCACGTGCCAAGTCACTCAATGTCCTCTATAGCTAGAATGCTTCGTGAGGATGTGAAACATCTGGCACTACTCCCTCTTCAGCCTGGTTGCATGCTGCTTCTCGTTGTTGTCCTCTTCCACGAGCTTGGTCACGGGCCCCACTTGTTGCTGCAAAAACTCTGCATCCCTAGCCAGCTGATTGGCCAAGTCAGCCAGGTCGTCGTGGGAACGCTCCACCTACTTGAGGACTGCAGGGACACCGGTGAGCTGTGTCTTCAAGGATGATTGCTTCCGGGCATGGTGGCCCTCCTGTGATTCGAGCTTTGCCCGATAATCCTTGCGAGCCGCCTCAAGTTTTGACTCATACTCATCAAAAAACTTATAAGAGAGCCTTTCGGAGAGTCTCTACATGATCTGTTCTCGTGTTTCTTGGTCTCTCAAAGCAAGTTTAGTGTTGGCCTGCTATACCTAAGCTTTCTGCTTGGCCTAGCACTGCTCAAACTACCACTAGATCTCCACGATATGTTTTCCCATCTACTCAAGGCGAACCCTCTCTAAGCTTAGTTCATTTTCGTGGAGCATGAGATCCGCCTCGCGAGATGACAAGTCTTCTCCAAGATGAAGAATCTCACCATGACAGGAGTCCACCACCCGCTCCACCTAGGAGAGGGCTTCCTCGTGAGCGTCTGCGGCTGTCACCCGGGTGGCTAGCGCCTCTTCATCTACACCCAAGTCTTGCTCACAGATAGTGAGGGACTCCTTGCGCGCATCCGGTATTGCCTCATTTTGTCGGATTGAAAACAAGTACGCCATGAGGGGGTCCTCGAGGAATGGAAAAAGGTGGGGTGTGAGACGTACGGTTCTCCAGGATGGTGAGAACACAAGCTTACCCAAGATAAGATCCGACTGTGGTGGACGGATCCTACTCCTGCTAGCAATCTAGTATATTGGCAGAGCCGAAAGTACATCATATTACAAGAGAGGTTTCTCCTGTGCGATTTGTGGTTGTAGTGCGTGCCCTAAAGTCTGGTCCCTAGGATGGCTTATATAATCATCTAGCCTAGAGTTACAGGAGAGTCCTATCCGGCTACGATATATAGTCGATACAGAGTACATCTTGGACTACAAGTATTCTTACAGGCCTAAGTTGGTAAGTCTTCTAGGCCTTCCCATAGCTGGATGGGCTTCCATATTCTCTCTCTAACTAGGTAGCTCATGGAGCATAGCTCTAAACCGACGTGGGCCACCCTAGTTAGCAAGTCGCAGTGGGTATACCCGGAAAGAATATACCCAGCTGTAGCCCCTGGAAGCCTCCAAGATCCAAAGTCGGATTCCATCGCCTAGCTTGATTCTTCTTTGGCTGAAGAATGTTGAAGGGTTCCTGAAAGTTCAAAACTTGTTGATATCTCACCATTGCTTCCATGCTCGATTTCCAAATTAGCTGGAATTTGGACTATGACATAACTTGACAACGTTTCAAGTCTTGTGATGTCACTGGCAAATATTCTTTTAGTGTGAACATTGGTAGGTCCTGCGTTGCATGGAACCGATGTGGCATTTCAATCAGAACATGGAGATCGAGGCATCAGAGGCTTTGCGAGGAAGTTGCCCCTCCTGTTCCTTGACACGTGGCGTTAATTCTGTGATTTCAACACTAATATTGGTGCATATGGGATTTATAATGGGTAGAAATCCTCATTTTATCCACTGTTTCTCCTGTTCTTCCTCCTCCTCGAAGAAATCATGTGATCCTTGTGTCCCTCTTGCTCCTCCACCAAATCCACCAACATCGCCCATTCATGGTCAACCCCCTACAAGATGGCCGATGCATTGAGTTGTATGGGTGTGGCGTCATCAGAGGCAGAGGACAACAAGTACCGCGGGATTTGGATACCAAGCCTCATCAATGACGAGAAGCTCAAAATTACTAAGGAAGAAGGAATTCTCCATGCCGACACATGGTAGAGTGGCCTAAATGAGGCCCTCCCAGCACCACGCGACAATGAACGGGTTCACTTTTAATGAGGCCCTCCCCGCACCATGCGATAATGAATGGATTCACTTTTAATGAGGCCCTCCCTGCACCACGCGTCGGCACATGGAAGAGTGGCTTCAATGAGGCCCTCCTCCACCGTCAGAATTCTTTTCCGAGGTAATCTCCTATTACTGCATACAGCTTCATAATCTCCCCCAAATTCCATACTAGAGCTTAGTGCCCACGTCTCTCTTTGTGGGGTTTTCCTCGGAATTAAACCGAGTCCGCTCTTTTTCTGATACTACTTTAGTATTCGGAAAAATTCTATCACTTCCAGTGTTCCCTACAATACCGGAACTCATAGCTTAGTCCTTAGTAGGAATCGAGTCTAGCCTAAGGTCATAGCTAGTGATTCAGTGAAGAAATGGCCAACCACTTTATTTTACCACAAGGATATACTAGCTCCCGGAAATGAAGATAGCTTGTCGGCTTTCATTGATGGTGTCACCGTCCACCAAGAGTCCTGGGACACGGAGGCGCCGGTTTTGAATGAATACTTTATCCGCACTAAGTGGTGGATTGATTTCTTGATGAAGAACAAAGGAATGAAGGGGTCCGACTTAGTCCATTGCTGGCTATCACGTTAGATCCAACCTCTTTAGTACAACAGGGACTGGCTGATGCATTCAGTCACCCTTGATAAGAAAGACAACTTGAAGAGCCTTACTCCGATCCCCACCAAGGACTACAAGACTCGGATTCAATGGTTGATCAAGCAGCAAGTTAACAAGAAAGTTCTAGAGGTCTAGATGAGAATGGATACATCAGAGAATCCCCTTACCCTGGTAAGTTCTCCGACTTTTACCTGTTGTAGTCTATCCTTTTTTATTTTATCACATTACAATGCTAAGATATTTCCAACTTTCTGCTTGCTGACCTCGCCGAGTCGGAGCTAGCTCCCCTCGAGAGTTATCCACCTGAAGATCTGATTCCTCTTTGCGAGGAGGAGGAACTTGATGAATTGCCAAAAATGCTTACTAGGAAGCGTAAGACTCCACTTGTTTTGGATGGCCGGAAAACAATGTCAGTCGTGAAAAAGTTAGTTCCACTTTATCATTACTTGTATTTTTTACCTTTTTGAGTCATAACGTTTTTATCTTCTTATGGCTAAGAGCTAACCCACTAGGAAAAGGAAAGGGAAATCCAGGAAGACTTTGCGCCAATAGTAGTTGAACTTTGTTTCTCCTGGTGCCACTCCTCCGACTCCCAACCCCAGCACACCATTAGTGTCGGAGGATATTATGTCTCCGTGCGCTAGAGATGCTGAGGCTCATTTTGAAGAGCTAGTGAACGCCAGTTGACAAACGGATGTCACCATTGGTGACTTGGGAATGGATAATGGTGAACCCTTTAAGGGTAATGATCCCTTAGTTGATACTTCTGCCTAGAATCTTTTGAAGATTCCTGGTGCTTCCAATCTTGGCCTTACCCGGAAAAGTTAAGAAGACATTCAAAACTTGCTTTTGCTTCTCTGGAATCTCAGAACATTTCTTCCAAGGAAGAGGCTCAAGAAGCCTAAGGCGTCAAACTTGAAGATTTGCTGGGGCAGATTCATGCTCGGGACAAAAGACTAAGGGTTGGTGAAGTTCCACCTCCACCAGTGCAAACCTTAACGTTGACCAAGAAAGCTCTGTTGAGGTCAACGCTAGCCTTAACAAGCTGCATCACGAGCATATTGTAAGTTGTTTTCTGACTCTTTTCTTGTCTTTATATCATATGCTCTAGGTACGAAGCATGAAGTTAGATGTGATGAATCCGAGTTTATTATTTTATAGGATGATAAAGAACAAAGTAGTGTGCCCCCCAAGGCACGTGCTCGAAATTTAACTTAGTTAAACTAACAGTCGAGTCTTAGTGGACTTCTGACCCTGGTTACTATTCTGACTTATAGAAAGTTAATGTTTATAACTAGGAATTGTTGAAGAACATATGCAACAAGCAGAGAGAAGTCAAAGCTCTCCGGCTTGCAAATGCTCAACTAAAAGTGGAGAAGGATGAGGCGGAAGGTAAGCATTTCCAGCCCTCATGTTTATGTTTGATTGTTGTGCCAAATTTGTATTCGACTTTAAATTTTCCTTTGCCATTCCAGGCTTGCTTACCCAGTCATGCAAACTCGTGGAGGAGGCTGAAATTTTTAAAATCATGGAAGCGAAGTATGCCAGATGGCGAGCTCAGCTCAAAAAGTTGAAGGCTGACCACAAACGTAGTGTCTGAAATATACTTGATCTAGCAACATGGCCACTAAAGAGCATGACCAAACCATTGCCCGCGAAGACAAAGAAATTGTAGATTTGAAAGTATAAATGGATAGGCAGGTTGATACTCCTCAAACACTTCGGGAAGAACTCTAGAGTTTGAGGGAAGAAAGGACCAAAATAGATGAATCCATCTTTGGTAACTTTGCTGCCAACACCACATATCTTCCTACTTCAATGTTTTCTAACTTTATTTTTCTGTTTTTACTAATCTTGTCTTTTCATAGGACCCCTCAGCATTCTGGATTCATCCTCTTCCGAGTCCCGTAATGAATGACTTGTTGCGGTCGGAGATTTAATCCATGACATCTGAAAAACTCTTAAAGAGGTTGGCAAAGCCGTTGATCTCTCCGACTTGCACAGATTATCCTCCTTTGTAATGCGGGACCAAGCAAAGGAATTTCCAGAGCTTGTGGAGGACTAGAAGATGTCATATGCTCGAATAGCTGCCTAGAATGCCCTTACCATGGTGATGAGTCACCATGGTAGCATGGAAATCTAGCAAGTCATGAAGGGTATTTCGATTGTCGACAAAGATGGTAACGACCAAGATATCAGAGCCATATGATACTCTTATGCCATATACGCTTGTCGTGTGGCCAAGATGACCAGCTACGAGAAGTTGTTCTTCCAATCCGGCCCTGTGCCACCAAGCCCGTCAGCCGAAGAAGCAGAAGCCTCCGACGATGAGCCGAGTCTGGTGTCCCTGTCTCGAGGAAATATCAGGATGACTTGGATGCTGGTACCAGCGAACCATCAAATTCTACATCTCCTCCACATGTAGCATAGAGCCAAAAAACTATGCATTATTTTAGAACAAGTGGTGTAATATTAAACTATTTATCAGCCTGTGATGTTTTGTAAGTACTTATGCTTTTGCTCTAGCACTTGGTTGTTTTTCACTATGCTCAAAAATTACTTAAGCACTTTTTTGTTCATACTTATCGTTTATCCGGCTTTCTTCCTCGTCCCTTTTGTGAGCCGGCAAACTTTTAGCATGACTGCCGAGCAACGGAGGTCAATTGCTAAACCAGTTTAAACTCGGAATTAGAGCTGGCTTCTAGTACCAAAAATTTACTACTTGGAAAATACCCAAGTCTAAGCAATCAGACAAAAACCAAAGTATAAACAGAAAATTGGGACATACACCGAAAGGTAGCATTTTTAAAGAATTAGAAATCTAACCAAAAAACATTAAAATAAAGTACTTTCAAGTATCCTTGGATATTTGACTTTGACATGATTGTTCAGAAATAAGATGGCACTTTAAACATCTCAGAAAAAATTGAGGGAACCAATACTTAAGAATAAAAGGGACGTATCCGAGCAATATTCCATGGATGGTCTAATTCATCTAGTTATGTACTTCCTCCAGCTCTCTTTCTTATCCTAGTAGCAGGTCTTTCTTTTTCTGGTCTCATGTCTGTTAAATAATATGACCCGTTGTGCAGTACTTTGCTAACCATAAAGGGTCCTTCCCAAATTGGGGAAGTTTGTGCTTTCTTTGTTGCCTAGTCAGAGAACTAGATCGCCCTTTATGAAAGATCAATATCTGACTCTATGACTATATAGTTGTGTAACTTCTGGTTATAGGCTGTAGATCTATGTTCAGCAAATACATGAACTTTCTCGAGTAAATCAAGGTCATCTTGTCGAGAAAATTCAGCATCTTCTTCGATGTAGCCAGCAAAGTATTGCTTCTGCATCGTAGACCAAGAAGAAAGGTGTATATATGGTTGACCTGTTAGGAGTGGTTCGTAAGCTCCAAATAACATATGGAAATTCGTCTGCCCAAGCCCTCGCAGCACGATGCAGTGGTGCCTCGAGCCTAGGTCGGAGGCCTTACAATATTAAACTATTTTCCCTTTCGACTTGTCCATTGGATTGCGGATGAGCGACTGATGCAATATCGAGCCAGATCCCTTGGTCTTCACAAAACATGCAAAGCTCTCCCATTGAAAAGTTGCTTCTGTTGTCTGTAATGATACTATGCAGATAGCCAAATCGGATTATGAAATCCTCGACAAATATTCTGGTTGTGGCTCCATTGCAACTTGTGACGGTTTAGCCTCGGTCCATTTGATAAACTTATACACCATCTCAAGTAGGTGAGTAAATCCAATTGGAGCCCGTTTAAATGGTCCTACCATGTCAAACCCTCGGACCGCTAAGGGACATGTAATTGGAATTGTTTGCAACTGATCAGCCGGAACATGGGCTTGTTTGGCGTATTTTTGGTAACCTTTGCACGTATTGACTAGCCTCTCCGCATCCTCCTTGGCTGTAAGCTAGAAAATACGTGTTAAAAATATTTTGCCACAAAAGATTTGGCTGTAGCATGATGACCGCATTTGCCTTCATGGATTTCCCTTAGGATTTCCACTCCTTCCGGAGAAACATAGCGCTAAAAACCCCCAGATACACGCCGCTTGTAGACCTCTCCACTAATTATCATATTGGATTTCGCTCGTCGGACCATCTGTCGGCTCAGAACATCGTCTTTGGGTAACTTTCCATCTACTAAGAAATTAAGGTAGGGTTTTTTCTAGCTGGGAATAACAGCTAGAACTACTATGAGTGGTGAGTAGGATTTAGTTGGGTACTCCTCATCAACTCTTGTGATAGAGGGAATTCTGAGGTGCCCCAAAAAAGCATTGTCCAGGACCTTTTTTCTATGTAGAGCTTATTCTTGATAATGCAGCTGCTTCCTTATTTTCATCTTGAGGGATGTGTTGAACTTCAAACCCCTCCAACGATTTAGATAGTTCCTCCATGATAGCTCGAAAATATTCCATGTATTTATTTTCTCTATAGTGGTCGGATACTTACTGGGCAACTAAGCCAGAGCCTCCGTAGCAAATGATTCGGTGAATGCCTATATCTTTCGCGATTCAAATTCCATGAAACAACACTTCATATTTGACAACTTTATTGGTTCTTGTTAAGTGAATCTATAATACATAGAACAATGTGTCTCCTTGGGGTGACTTGAGCACCACGCCAGACCTCGAGCCCCTGAGCTCTTTCGACCCATCAAAATGCAAGGTCCAGTATTCCGACTCTAGGGTGCTAGTATTTTCTGCCGTCTATGTCCAATCAGCAACAAAGTTGGCGAGGATCTAGGATTTGATTGTTGTTCGTGGCTTGTACTCAATGTCAAAAGCTGCTAGCTCGATTCTCCACTTAACAACATGACATGTGGCATCGCTGTTGTTGGTTATATCTATCATGGGAGTTGTGCTCACCATGGTAATCTTGTGCTCTTGGAAGTAATGCCGTATCTTTCTGCCGGCAAAGAACACACCATAGGATATTTTTTGTAATGAGGGTACCATTGTTTTGATTATGTCAAAACCTCACTGAGATAGTAAGTCAGACACTGCACCAAGTGCTCCTGCTTTTCCTCCTTCCGTTCCACCACCATGACGATACTATCGACCCTGTTTGTCGTAGCAATGTAAAGCAGCATAAGTTCTTGAGGTTCGGGGCTGCAAGAATAGGGACGGATGAGAGTACTGCTTTCAGGTCTTGTAGTGCAGCTTCAGCTTCGTCAGTCTAGACAAATTTGTCGGTTTTCTTCAAGATCTTGTATAATGGTGCGACTCTTTCACCGAGCCGGCTAAGGAACTGACTGACTACTACGATGCAGCCAGTGAGCCGTTGTCCATCCTTTTAGGCGAGTTGTCCTGGTTATATTGAGTATAGCCTTTATTTTGTCACGGTTCACCTCTATGGCTCTTTGAGACACGATGAAACCTAACAATTTTGCGGCTAGTATTTGAAAGAAAAACTTTTTCAAGTTAAGCATTATGTTGTATTTTTGTATTCCAAAGAAACACTTTTTCAGGACATCATGGATATGTCGTCCACGTATGCATGTACATTGTGTCTGATTTGGTCGTGGAGGTAATGATGCATGGTGCATTAATATGTAGCTCATGTGTTTTTTAGCGCAAAAGACATCATTACATAGTAGAAGGTTCCGAATGGGGTGATGAACAAAGACTTTAGTTTGTCTGGCTCGTTCATAAGTATTTGGTGATAACCAGAATTTGCATTGATAAATCATAGGAGTTCCGAGCCTTCTGTTGATTTGATAACTTGACCTATTCTTGGTAGAGCGAACAGATCTTTGGGACAAGCCTTGTTCAAGGAAATATAATCAACACACATCCTTAAATCAGTGTGTACTTTTTAGGCACCATTACATGATTAGCCGACCACTCAGTGTGGATGACTTCTTCAGTAAATCTGACTACTTCTAGCCAAGCTAATTCTTTGGCTATAGCTTTGCGCTTTTCATCGCCAAAACATCAGAAGAACTGTTTGACGGGTCTAGCATCAGGATACACATTAAGAGAGTGCTCGGAAATTTCCCTAGGTACTCCCATCATGTCAGCAGGTTGTCATGCAAAGATGTCTTTATTAGCTTTGAGGAACTCGACGAGCGCTTCTTCCTATGCGCAATCTAAACCTGCGCCAATCTGCGTCACCTTGGAGGGGTCATCATCCTTCAGTAGTGTTGTCTTTGTCTCTTCCGATGCCTTGAATTCTGGTGTCGGCTTCAGCACCTCCTTTTTCATAACAGGCATCTCAAACAAGTTAGTGTTCTTCTTGATCACCTAGATATTTTTGGTGTTTTCGATTTTTTAAAGCAAGAACCAAAAAGGAAAAACAAGCAAAGCAAAATCTTTTTTTGGTCTTTCGTGTTTTAGAAAGCAAAAGCAAAGGAAGAACGAAAACTAAAAAGAGAACGAAACATGAATGCACAAAGTACCGACACAACATGATATGAAGATGAGCGCGATGTCGGCATACCTCCCCCCAAGCTTAGGCTTTTGGCCTAAGTGGGTGTCAATCCAGATACGGGTAAGGGTTTCAAGCAGGAGGATCATGATAAGAATGGTTGTAGTTGGGCCCTTAGGAGGAAGAATAAGCTCCCCAATCATAGATAGGTTGCTGATATGAAGACTCCCCCTCATTCGAGGGCTAGACCAAATCATTTGTAACCTCCCTCCTAGTATCCTGCTCCTGTTGAGAGAGCTCTCCCAAGTATGTGTCAAGATCCTCCTCAGTGAGGACCATCCTACCCTGTTATCAATGTTAAACAAAACAAGTGCAGGCAAAAGAACAACACGCTCGGACTTGCTCTATCTCCAACCAGCTTTGAGGAAGGTTATGTTATAAGACAACTCACTCAAACTAGCCCACGAGGAAACAAATTTATGATGTATCATGGAATTAAGATCAAGCCTTTCTATGGGAAACTGTAGGTCTAGATGATGAGGCACTAAACCATGTAATGCTAGTAAACGGGAAGCAAAGAGGCCCCCACAAATTCCACCTTTCTCGCGGTTACCAGCAGGACGGAAAGCTATCAAAGCACCCAAGTTGTAAGACCTATCTCGTTTAAGAGCAGCGGAGATGAATGCTAGATCATATGAAGATAACTTATTGGCAATTTTCCTAGCAAGAACACACTTGGCAATAAAGTAGGCAAAGTATCAAATGGAGGGGAGATGAATGTTATGGATTTTTCCACTCTCCTTCGAGAAGCTGCTCCCTTGGCAAATTTCTGCGTATAAATCCATGAGTGGTGCAGGTTGCTCTTTAATCCTTCCACATGATCCCCACCGAGGTACCTTAATAGCTGCACAAAAGTCATCGAGAGAAAGGTCGACAACAATATTGTAAATTTTGTAGTGGACCATGGGGTTAGGCAAAGAGTAACTAAATTGAAAGTCCTACACCACAGACATGGTTAGCTTCACAAATTGACAAGGTTCATCTTCCAAAAAGTGCTCCAACCCTGCATTAGAAACCAAAGTGTGGAAATCCTAGAGAATTCCTACGGCTCTCATGAATTCATAGAATGGGTAAATGTAAGGAAAAACTTCCTCCTCCCGGTAAACCTTCATGACCTCAGGCACCCAGAGTTCATGTTGATTTAGTTGATGCTCATTCATCTTCTATTCTGAAATTTAAACACCCATTAAACGAGTGATTGCAAAGTGAATATAATGAAGGGCACTACTCATAGGGACTTGTAAGAGGCCTAAACATGCATCAAAACTAAATTTCTAAGCATCAAACAAGCTTAAAAGCTCTCATAACTTGTCACCTACAGCAGCAAAATACTCAAGATATAATCCACTAAACACAAATCTACTTGGACAAGAGGAGGAGTCACATACCGGAGAACAAATGCTCCAAATTTCAGCAACAAAGATGGGCTAAGCAAGGAGATCGAAAAAATCGAGAGCAAGCACAGCAAGAACACAATTTTGAGCAATGAACTGGAGCTTACTCGGGAGAGATAAGAAAGTGGCAAGTGAGAGAGTGAGTGGAGGGCCAAGGGTGACCCACACCATGGCATGGCGCCACCCAGGGTAGGCCGCGCTACCAGGTGGTGAGCCTGCCTGGTGGGTCCCCCTAGTCCCTTCCAGGCACTCCTCTGCCCCTTTTTTCACGTAAAATTTTAATATGAATTTTCTGTAATTTTTCGAGACACTTTATTTTTGGGTAATTTTCAGGTATAGATGAATGATTTTCTGACAGACAGATTTTTTGGAAATGATGCAATGCAAAACAAAGCAAAAGCTACAGAAGTTCTAAAACACGCTAAAACACAAGCAACTAACAACAGAGAAGAAAACTAAACGAAAACAAAAACTAAAAGGATAGAATAGAAGTAAGCAGAGATAATCATGGTGGAAACATTGTTTTGTTCAATGGAATCCTTTTGTTAACAAGGTTGATCAGGTCTTGTTACCAAAAAAAATTCTTATGAGACAAAACTTTGTATTCCACTAATGATTATGTTACCTCAACCTTGATAGCAATGGTCCCAATCATAATAGTTTCAAATTTTTCTCTAGGTATGGGACAATATATCTCTCCAACTTGAATGCCCTCAACATGTTCAATTGAATTCAAACCATAAGTCCTATCAATCTTCTTGGGGAAATAGATAGTATGTTCCTTGTCATTAACATTGAAAGTCACCTTTCCTTGATTACAATTAATAACAGCTCCTACAGTATGAAGAAAAGGTCTCCCAAGAATAATAGACATATTATCATCTTTACGCATTTCAAGCAGAACAAAATCAGTTAATATCAAGAAATTATGAGCCACTTGAACAGGTACATCCTCACATCTACCAACAGGAATAGTGGTAGATTTATCAGCCATTTGCAAAGATATATCAGTTGGTATTAATTTTTCTAGTTTAAGCCTCTTATAGAGAGAGAAAGGCATAACACTAACTTCAGCTCCCAAATCGCACAAAGCAGTTCTAACATAACTATTCTTAATAGAACAAGGGATAGTTGGAATCCCTGGATCTCCAAGTTTCTTTGGAACCTTACCATTAAAGGAATAATTAGCAAGCAAAGTAGAGATTTCTTCATTAGGGATCTTCCTTTTATTCGAGACAATATCCTTCATATACTTTGAGTAAGGAGGCAATTTAATAGCATCAGTCAAATGAATTTGCAAGAATAAAGGCTTCATCCACTCACAAAACTTATTATAGTGTTCATCTTCCTTTGACTTGTGTTTCTTATCAGGGAAAGGCATAGGTTTTTGGACCCAAGGTACTCCTTCACTACCATGTTTCTTAGCAATAAAATCTTATTTAGTGTATTTAGTATTCTTAGTGTGCTTTTCAGGTTCTTCTTCAACTCTTTCTTCATTTGGAGCTTCATTTTCTTCATTACCACTTTCAGTTTCAGCATTAGAGACAAATATACTATTAGGATCTATAGCAGGCTCAGAGGGTTCTACAATAGTTTTCTGTTTCTTTTTCCTTTTCTTACGAGTAGAGCGACTATTTTTAGCTTGTTGAGAATCCTGCTCAATTCTTTTGGGATGCCCCTCAGGATATAAAGGATCCTGGGTAGCAGCACCACTTCTAGTACTAATTTCATAAGCATGTTTTTCTTTAGCAGCGTTAACTAGCAAGTCTGTTTGCACTTTAATGAGTTGATCTATTTGAGTTTGAACCATTTGAAAGTGTTTAACAATCATTTTAACATCATTAGAGGTTCTTTCCACAATATCTTTTAACTCAACAATAGCTCTAGAGTTTTCCATTAGATGATTTTGCACCCTTTTATTAAAATTATCTTTCTTAACAATAAGGGATATCACCTTCTAAGTATTGATCAGGAGGTTTAGAGTAAGGGATATCACCTTCATCAAAGTGTTGGAGAGAGTGTACCTCAATAGTGGATGAGTAGGGGATAGGCTTACAAAATTCTTCTATAGGAGGTAAATTCTTAACATCTTCAGCTTTAATTCCCTTCTCTTTCTTAGCTTCCTTCATCACCTCATCATTTAATTCAATAACTCCCCTCTTCTTTTACTTTGGAATAGGCACAGGAATAGTTGGTGCAGGTATAATTACTTCAGGTATAGCTGGTTTAGGAGGATTCTAATCCTCGTAGTTCTTGCTTATTTTAGCCATTAATTCTTCAGCTTCCTTGGGAGTCCTATTCCTAAAAACACAATCAGCTCAACTATCTAGGTATGTCCTAGATTCTTTGGTTAGTCCATTATAAAATATATCAAGAAGCTCATTCTTAGGTAATGGGCTTCCAGCCTGTGCATGAATCAAAGCACAAAACCTTGCCCAAGATTCGGGCAATATCTCTTTTTCTCCATGTTTAAAATCAAAAAGTTCCTACAAAATAGCATGTCTAGCACTAGGAGGAAAATATTTCTGCAGGAAAGTACTAATCAAGCAATCAGGGCTGTCAATAGATCCAGGAGGTAAATTGCTAAACCAAGTTTTAGCTTCTCCTTTTAGTGAAAAAGGGAAAATCTTAGCAACAAAGTAAGTACGCATCTTAATATCATCAGAAAACAAGCCTCTCATGGTAGAAAGCTCATTCATATGTGCTACCACACTTTCATTCTTAGTCCCACAAAAAGGTTCTTTCTCGACAATAGCTATGTAAGATAGATCGAGAGAGAAGTCATAATATTTATCTTTAATGTTTATGGGAGAAGCTGCAAACTTAGCAATAGGAGACAATTTGGGTCTAATAGTACGCCTCTCAAGGAGATTCTTAGCAGCGCTCCTATCATGGGTGTTTTTACATTCTTTAATAAATTCATCGGTCATCTCAACATAACCATCTTCAATATCATAACTCTCAAAAGACTGAGGTGAACCAACAGGTGTAGTAGTGTCTTCATTAGGAGTTTCAGTATTTCCAGCTATAGTTCTAGCAATCGTAGCATCTAGGAAAGGACCTAATGAACCACTCTTATCAAGCACAGTAGAAGCAGCATCATAAGTATAAGAAGTTTCAGATTCAGCAGTAGTACCTGTGTGTGTAGCATGTGTATGTGGTGGTGTAACGAGCCTACTCATAATAGATGGTGAATCAAGAGCAACAGAGGTGTTCAGAACCGTACCTCTTCTTGCAGTGGATGGTAAAATAGGAACCTTGCCATCACGAGACTTACCCATGATGGATGGATAACATCGAAAAACAGAGAATCCAAGTGAACTTGATAAATAAATCTATGCTCCCCGGCAACGGCGCCAGAAAATAGTCTTGATGACCCACAAGTATAGGGGGTGTATCGCAATATTTTCGAGGGAAGTGAAACCCAATTTATTGATTCGACACAATGGGAGCCAAAGAATATTTATAAGCCTTAACAACTGAGTTGTCAATTCAGCTGCACCTGGAAACAATCTTGCTCACAGTAGTTTGTTAGTAGAAACAGTTTTGTAGTAGGAATAGTAAAGTAGCCGTAGTAGTAAAGTAAAGACAGCAGTAAAAATAGCAGTAAACAGTGGGATTCGAGTGCGGTAGGCATAGGGATGGATGGATGGATGGGCGTTGCATGGACAAGACAATTCACATGGCAATCAGAACATAGGGCAATTGCAGATAAATAAAATAAAGCATCCAAGTACTAGATAATCCTAGGCATGTGTTCCATATATAGTCACAGGTGCTCGCAATGAGAACTTGCACAACATCTTTTGTCCTGCCAGCCTGTTTGTAGTGGGGCCTCAAGGGAACTACTGGCAATTAAGGTGCTCCTTTTAATAGAGCACCGGAGCAAAGCATTAACACTCCGTGAACACATGTAATCCTCACATCAAAGCCATTCCCTCCGGTTATCCTGATTTCTGTCACTTCGGGGCCTTTGGTTCCGGACAACAACGTGTGTATACAACTTGTAGGTAAGACCATAAACAATACTATCATAATGAATCAATAACATGTTCAGATCTGAAATCATGGCACTCGGGCCCTAGTGACAAGCATTAAGCATAACAAGTCGCAACAAAGTCATAAAGCACTAATAAAAGATACTAGGCACCATGCCCTAACAATCTGATGCCATTACATGAACGATCTCATCCAGTGCCTACCATCCCCATAGCCTACAGCGGGGGATTACTCACTCATAGATGGGGGAAACATGCATGGTCGATGGAGAAGCGATGGTGATGATGATGGTGATGATCTCCTCCAATTCCCCGTCCCTGCAGGGTGCCAGAACGGAGTTTCTGGTGTTGTTTCGTGGAATCTGGCGGTGGCAGCGGAGCAGAACTCCTTCTGGAAAAACGTCAAACCCCCCTGAGTTTTTAGGTTAGAAGGCTTCTTATAGGCGAGGAGGGAGACCGAGGGGGTGTCTGGGGTGGCCAGACCACCCCTTGGCGCGGCCAGGCTAGCCTGCGTGACCAGGTGGTGTGGCCTGGGCCCAGCCCTCCTCCGTCTCGTATTCTGGCTCCGGGAGTCTTCTAGTGAAATAGGATTTTTGGCATAATTTCTGGGATTTTTCCTGATAGTTGATTTTCTGCAAAAAAAACTAGACACCAAGGCAATTCTGCTGAATACAGTGTCAGTCCGTGTTAGTTGCATCCAAATCACACAAGTTTAGAGGAGAAACAATAGCAAAAGTGATCGGGAAAGTAAATACATTTTGGACGTATCAGGTGGCTTGCCTGAGATCATAAATCTGGCAATATGTCCTTGGAATTCTTCTTAGAATACCATAATAACCAATAATAACCATCTTCTTCGGGTCTTCAATATTATCGCAACTATCGTCGTCAAAGAGAATACATGCAAGCAAACAAAGGCCACAATCAACACAAGGAATACAAGCACCAATACAATACATCAAACAAACATACAACACACCACTAGCTTCAGTAGGTTTTGATAGATTGATTTCATAGAATTGGAATTACTATAATTGCCTTTGTGGAATTTCTTTTATGATTTAATTGTCAAATACCACCTAATGAAGGGGTTTTGAGATAAGGCTTGGGTCTGTATGATATCAATGTACAAAAACAATATCAACAGATAGGTATTGAAATAATAAGGCCAACAAAAGTGGTTTCATGGTTTAATCATTTTTCTTTAGTTAGATATTGATTTTATAATGGAAATAACCCTAGTTTAGGTGAATAAATTACCAGAAAGGATCTGTAGCTCAAATAAATTTGTTCTTAGAGAATATTGTATAAATTTGAGCTTGGGATTTTTGAGAGGTGGAATCGCTCCAAAATAATTAACAGAATGCTATTGCAAAAACCCCCAAAGTCAGTTTTGTTGTCAATTTATATTTTTAACCAGATTTATTTTATAGGTCCAAATAGTATGAGACAAAGGACAATGGATAGGTATTACAAATACCATCCAGTAGAAATTGGAATCTTCAATTTTGGAGTTACTAAGCTTCTGGAATGATTTATCTAGTGGAATACCACATGCAGAAGGTTTTTTTATCATTAAAAACACTCAAAAGATAAATAATTCTTGAACACCTCGGTTTTGATAGATTTTGATGAACCACATCACAGGGAGTTGGAATTATTCTAAAAAAGTTCCTAGTTTTCCCTAAAAAATTTCTAAAGACTTAAATGAATATATTTTGGCATTTTCATTAAAGTCAAACCCTAGCTCAACTTGGATTGGAGTTAATTTCAATGGAAGGTATATCAATTATCTACTATAGAAAATTTGGTTTACTCCATTTGGGTACATGGAACTCAAGACGAATTTTTTACTGAAACAGGTACTATCTAGTAGATTGATTGCCAAAATATAATTAAAGAAATTATTTGGGCAAGGTTCTTGCTCTACATCTTGCACAAAACACTAATATACTTGGTAAAATTTAGTTAGGGGAAATAACTATTGATTTATATTTTATCTTGATTTAATCCTAGAAGGTATTCTGGCAGATCTGATAAACGCTTCTACAACAGGGAAATAGGGGCACTTTGCCAAATCTTGGGCGATGCGGGCCATCAGCGCCGGACCGGCCCAGCTAGGCCTCACAGCGGGCGGGAGTGCCGTGTTTCAACTAGGGATGGCAGGGCCTGCCTGTCAGTGTGAAAGGGTGGATGAAGAGGTATCGATAGATCTGGGCCATCCGCGAGGAAAGAAGATCGACGACCCTCCTTCGTCCTCTTCCTCCCGACACAGAGAATAGAGAGGGAAACCCTAGCAGCTCTGGTGGCTCGCGAGGATGCTCACCTGAGGGTCCGTAGTGGTAGGTGGAGATGATGCTGAGCTTGCCAGGGATCAGAAGGATGGTCGGGAGCGAGGGGTTTTGTGTATATCGTGTGGAGCGAGCATCGCGGTGGCGGGGCACATTCAGGTGCTCACCGGGGTGCACTCGTCTTGCACTTCATGTCAACTGGGGAGTTCTGGGGAGGATGCGGCAGCTTCGGGGAGTGCAGGAGTGGTGCATGAAGTAATGAGGGGGATCGGGAAGGTGGGCTTCATCGGGGAAGCTCCATTCGGCTAGCAAGTGCAATGATGGTGTCCCGTGTTCCTACAACAAAAAGAGATCATGGGTAGGTGGATCAAAGGAAAGGGATCCTGGAGATGCGAAAAAATAGGGCAGAGGTAGTCGAGATTCACGAGAGGGCTTACCCTTTTCTTAGAACACCCGAGAGGCTTTTTACTCCATATTTATTGCCATGGGAGCGAGAGGAGGGGCATGGGCTTGTGGGGGTGAGGCTCTAGTGGCCAAAGAGTGGAGTGAGTAGGAAGTGAGGGACTGGTGTGGTCTCAGGCTTCTTATTACAGGAGATATGGTCCATGGAGGGCCAAGTCCATGGATGGCCATGCCTTGGACTGCGGCCTCCATATTGGGCACTAAGGTCGGTTGCAGGGGGGAGTGTTGGGTCTAGGGTAGGGCAGAGGGGTGGTTGGAGTGATGCTGGCGAGGCTACCCATCTGAGGTATGAGCCAAAGAAGATATGCCAAAATACAAGAGGGCCATGTCTCACTGTCAACCTTCCAAGTGCAAAAGACAATAGGTGAGGTGGTGCTACAATACTATGTATAGTGTAGCACGACCAGAGGGGTTTTGCTAGTGCTGGAGAGGAGTATTAGACAAGTTTGGTGAGGGTTTGATGGAGTATTAGCCCTAATGTTGTTACTTATCCAATTTTGACATTCTTGATGATCATGAAGAAACCTTTGAATTATGATGTTGCCAAGATGGTTCAAAGGTGATGGTAGATGGATATGGACAAGATACAACTCCAGGATTTATTTGGGATTTATTTTATAATTTTAGACCATTTTTATATCATGTAATGAAATGCTGATGAATCTGTTTCAATGAGTTCATTTGGAAATTTTGAATTGGATAGAGGGGGTTTTTGGTTTGAGATGGTCCCAAATATGAGTTCACAAGTTGGAGAATTTTCCCAAGATTTATTGATGAACAAAAGTATTTAAAACTTTTATTTCATCATTTCTACCATTTAGGAGAGAAGGCAAAAAGAGTTATTAAAACTCTTCAAAAATATTTATTTTTAAGTGGTAAGATAGGTAATGATGTATAGGCCTCAATTGAGCCTAAATTTGGCAAAGTGATTTGTACAAATACAACTTTCCTTTATAGATGGGGTTTTGAGATTTTGTTAAAAGAGAGAATTTAAATAGTATATGGGTCAAACTAATTCTGGGTAAATTTTTCGAAATTGTTATTTCCAATGTAGATGATGTCCACATATTGTATCTATCATTTGCAACCTTGGGTTTTGCAAAAAAAACTTGATTTTGGAAGCAAAACAAGGGATAAGGGATCTTGGGCAAAGTTAATTTTATGCCACAAAAACTTGGTTGGATCGTGGAGCTCAGAGCTCCCCTTGGGACATGGGATAGATGGATAGATATACCAAGTTATGTAGATCACCATGGTACAAAGAGTTTTGGTTGATCATGGTGAGGCTTTCCTAGGATTTATGTTGAACTTTGAATAAATTAAGGGTGCCAAAGCAGAATATCAAATAGCCTACAAAACCATGTGGGTTTTAAAAACACAAAGCTCCAATTGGAACAAGTGAAGTAGGTATGGGTACACCTTCATTAATATAGAACAACCATGCAAAGAGTTGGTCAAAAGAACTTAACATGGGGACATGAGCTTCTGCCAAAAGATGCATGTTGGTAAGATTTGCAGAAAAAGATTAATTTATTGCCTGCAGAACCATAAAGAACAAGTGGAATAAAGTAGGGACTAGCCAAGGGAAACTATGAAAAATCATCCAATACTATTTTGTCAACTAAGGGTTAGGTAAGGAGCATATCATCTGCTACACATACAGATGCATAAGTACACACCATCAAGTAAACAAACACTGTATCACTAAACAAGAAAAAGGCTTTATTCACCCTGATTTTTGCATTCTAGGTAACTAATCAGGGTTATTAAAAGTGGGATGTTACAGACCTTTCCCCCTTAAAAGAATCTCGTCTCGAGATTCGGGAGAGTAAGGTTAGGGTATTTGGTGTCGGGGTTAGTACTATTTGTCTTAAGCTTATTAAGTTACGGCTTCGTCTTTGCGCATGATTAATATGTTGGTAGAGTTGAACTTCAATCTTCTAGGGTGCACTGAGTGTTAAGTAGGTTCCCGTCCAGACTGGGATGCTTGATCTTCCTTTCTTTTCTGACTCGATATCCTGAGGGCATAGGTTGTACGAACTACCTCTAACTGGAACTTCACAAAGTACCTTTCTAAGGATAGACTCTACCGCTTGATGTCTTTTCTATAAGGATCCACGGTGTTTCTTTAAGGGTTTATCATATCTTATTCAACGAGTCAGGTTCATGATTCCTTTGGGTGCTTTTGGCGGATGATTACTCTATTTGTATGGGAAAGACACGGTCTTTCCCCCTTATGAATAGACTAGGGTAGCTTGGAGATAACGCAGTCCTTCCTTCTAGGACTCGTCAGAGGATGTTTGAAGACTATTGCCAACCTTCTGCCTAGAGTTGAAGTCTTCAGAAGATGTTCGCAAACTAGGTCCTACGAGACTCATATACTACTTTATTCGTACATAGCCCATTTGAAGTTGTGGAATTAGCGGATTGTCCAAATAGGTTATAGCTAATGGAGTTAGCAATTTAGTGGTCCTTCAGGTGGACCTTCAGCTAAGGTAGCAGAGGGGCTTCGTAATCTTCACTTATTATCTCATCTAATGACTCGTAAGTTGATGCTTGGCGAAACAGGTCAGATCTAGAATTCTTCTGGAAGTATCTTCCAATAGACAGTCTTCGGGATTTGAGTGGGAAAGATGTAGTCTTTCCACCTTAGAGCTTCACTAAGGTTCTTTGAGAAGGGCATAGATCTTCTTTGTTGGATTGCTGGTGGAATGTTAGAGAAAGACTGTATTTTCCCTAGGTCTTGAGTTGAGGTCTTCGAGTGATGTCGTAATGCGAGAACCTTGCCGGGGAGGTGGTATCCTAATGAAGCCTTAAGGGGTTACATCTGGGCAGGTTAGCGGTTAGAGACACTTCTTGTGAGTCTTCAGTCAGAATAGAAAATTCCAGCTTCGGAGAAGTTGTCGTCACTTGAGTTCTTTGTGATACTTCTGCTCGATGTCGGAGTAGACTCATTGTATTCATGCAGTCTTGTCTTGAGGATGTTGGAGTATTCTGGCATGCTGGTGAGGAACTGTCCTTCGGTTTGGGGTAGGGTTGACTAGAATAGTTAGTCTTTTTGGGGCTGTCGTAAGTTCTAATATAGCGAAGTTTAGTGGAGTCAGCTCTTAACTTCTCATCTTGGTTAGCAAGTCTTCTGGTTTCTTGTGGATAGTGAGGATCCTTCGGTGTTAGACTTCCTACTTCAAAGAGACTCTTGTTATTGTCGGCCGATGAATGATGGCGTGTAGTGTTGATGACGAGCATGGAGAAGTGTGTTTGATGAGGTTTGCCATCCTACCGAGGAGAAGTCTTTAAGGATTTTTATCTCAACAATGTCAAACCTCAAGGTCTTAGATATCCTTTGTTCTTGGTGGCTCTTTGTTTTATGCCCTAGGTTAGTATGGGTATTGATAGTGACAACTAACGGGGTTGCCATGCTTCTCTAGGTGGTGTATTGATTCCCAAAACACATTTAACTGCGGTTAATCAAGCCAGAACATACTTACAAGGTGAACAGAGCTAGGGGGTCGCAATGTTCTCCCTAACCTAGCAAGGCAATCATCACATATCAAGCAACACATCATGCATTTAGGCAAGCAAACACGTCCTACTATAGGGACCAAGGAGTTCTACTCGCGAGGTAGGGGAATCCTAACTTAGGTCTAATGATCTTAGGTATCAAAGGGATCAATAGTCTTGGTCATTGTCCTGCATATGAAACCTTCGTCATAGCATTGGACTCTGGGTGGTAGTGCAGCACTCGCTTCTTCTAAGTATGAAGGTTCCACTGGTTGGGCGATCTTATAGTCTTCTTGTGTTTGCTGGGAGTTTCTTCTCTTTATCTCGTTATCCTAATGTTCACCTGGTTCTAGGTCCTACTAGTTTCAAATTCGTATGTTTGAAATTTGAACGAGAGGTAGAAGAAACCATTTCCAAAATCATTTAAATTAGAATGAGATAAGGAGTAGAATCTTTTAAAATGTTTTGAGAAAGTAGTTTTCGAAAGACGGTGTTTCCAAAATAGTTTTCTAGTCTAACGAACATGCTAACTAAGGTTCTCCTATAGTTAGGATGGCTCTGATATCAAGTATGTGGGGGCCTCGGGTTAATCCTGCGAGAATCCCTGTTATGAATACACCACGATCCCATAATCAGTCTGTCGTGGCACATAACCGACAAGTATCCAAGTAAACATCCATTACTTAAGAGAATGCATGTCATATTATTTTCCATTACGACTACATCAATCATCATCAACGGAACTTCATCAAGCGTAGAGCTCGAGCCATGCCTTAACCTACAGGCAACTGACTAGGAGAACGTCCTAGCTCGCATAGTTGTCAACATCACCTTTTTATTCATCTTACTTCTCAAATTTGACCAAGTTAATAGCCAAGGACAATGCCAGTGAGTACTTTGAATGTACTTGCAAACCACCTTAAGAAAATAGTAACAAGAGGATATGCAATATGGTTGTGGTAGTAGGAGGGCTCCATAAAAGGTTCTTTTCTAAAATAGTTTCTCTTGTAGATTTATCGTCTACATATCTTTGTTGAAATTTTTTGTAAAACCTTTTGGAAGCCTTTTTGAAAATTTTGGAAAACACTAGGACTGGGCCAACCTATTTCGTATCACGGTCCTCAATCGACCGGACTTTCCATCTCCCGTGATCCTTCAGATCACCTCACCTTCCTCCATGGTCACGCTGGACCACCCTTTTTTGAAATCACTTTATTTTCCGAAATCCTTTTTGAAAATAAGAACCAGCACCTCTCTACAGTATTTTGTCCAACCCGTCCATAACCGCGAACATGGCTATTAGAATAGATTTACACTCTGCATAGGTTGTACAATTTACCCACACCATCCGGTTACCCTGCCCTGATCACCTACGGATCGTGGGTCAAATAATGGATCAAGACTCTCTGGATGCCACTCCAGCATAGGCTCTACCCTATGAGTTGTTCCTCTCAACACCGGGACATCTGGGCCAAAGACCAACCAGAGCGCATCTGACTCCTCGAGAGTGGGCACTTCTAATGAGAAGCTCATAGTATCGCCCGGCCGATGACATGGGCGGTCCTACTTCCTCTAGGTGATTGTCTAACAGTTGGCCCTTTTTGTAAAGGCAAGCTTGGAATTAGAGGGAGACGATCCCTTATAAGAAGTTATGAGAATTACCATACCAGAGTAGCAAACTTGAAGTCCAGCCCTGTCCCATACCAGGGTAAGTGTGGTTGCATGGGTTAAGTTGTTATAGCTAAAGCTACAAACAAATGGGTGCGTTTTCGTAAACATTTTTACTCCTCTTTCCTGCAGCCTCATTACTAAAACAAAACCTTTTTATTTTCTCAAACTTCTCTTGGTAGGTCAAACCTCACCAGGGTTTTTATCATAAAACATTTTGTAAAAACTTTTCCAGGGGCTTCCCATCCTATAGTCTTGCTTCGGCTACAATGGGGTATCCAAGCAGGTAGGGTGTTATATACCCTCTACAATACTAAGGACAAGTAGGTGTCATCAACAGGGTGGTACTTAGTAGTACACAAGTGTAATTTTCTAGAGGAGCCAAGCCACTACCGGATATAGATCAACATATAATAAAACAATGCAGTATTCATAAACAGTAGGTAAAACATGCATAAGTAAAACAGTAGGACGAGGATTATGAGCAATAAGGTGGCTTGCCTGAGATCATAAATCTGGCAATATGTCCCTAGACTTCTTCTTAGAATACCATAATAACCAATAATAACCATCTTCTTTGGGTCTTCGATATTATCGCAACTATCACCTTCAAAGAGAATACATGCAAGCAAACAAAGGCCACAATCAACACAAGGCATACAAGCACCGATACAATACATCAAACAAACATACAACACACCACTAGCTTAAGTAGGTTTTGATAGATTGACTTCATAGAATTGGAATTACTATAATTTCCTTTGTGGAATTTCTTTTCTGATTTAATTGTCAAATACCACCTAATGAAGGGGTTTTGAGCTAAGGCTTGGGTCTATCTGATATCAGTGTACAAAAATAATATCATAAGATAGGTATTGAAATAACTAGTCTAACTAAAGTGGTTTCATGGTTTTATCATTTTTCTTTAGTTAGATATGGATTTTATAGTGGAAATAGCCCTAGTTTAGGTGAATAAATTACCAAAAAAGATATGAAGCTCAAATAAATTTTTGCTCAAAGGATATTGTATAAATTTGAGTTTGTGACTTTTGAGAGTTGGAATCACAAAAAAATAATTATCGAAATGCCCTTGCGAAAATCCCAAATTCGGTTATGTAGTCAATTTGTATTTTTAATCAAATTTATTTTATAGGTCCAAACAGTATGAGACAAAGGAAAATGGAGAGGTATTACAAATACCATCTAGTAGAAATTGGAATCTTTATTTTTGGAGTTACCAAGCTTTTGGAATGATTTATCTAGTGCAATACCACATGCAAAAGGTTTTTAAATCATTAAAAATATTCAGAAGCTCAATAATTCTTCAACTCCTGGGTTTTGATAGATTTTGATGTACCACATCACTGAGAGTTGGAATTATTCTAAAAAAGTTCCTAGATTACCCTAGGGAAATTTCGAAAGACTGAAATGAATA
This sequence comes from Avena eriantha, assembly GCA_910589775.1. NCBI lineage: Eukaryota > Viridiplantae > Streptophyta > Magnoliopsida > Poales > Poaceae > Avena > Avena eriantha. The sequence goes on along the minus strand of OU342746.1, from coordinate 27,304,250 downwards.
TATTTTGGCATTTTCCCTAAAGTCAAACCCTAGCTTAACTTGGATTGGGATTAATGTCACTGGACGGTATATCAATTATCTACTATAGGAAATTGGGTTTACTCCATTTGCGTATATGGAAGTCAAAGAGGAATTTATTTACTGAAAGAGGTACTATCTAGTAGATTGGTTGCCAAAATATAATTAAAGAAATTATTTGGGCAAGGTTCTTACTCTACGTGTCGCACAAAACACTAATGTACTTGGTAAAATTTAGTTAGGAGAAATCACTATTGATTTCCATTTTTATCTTGATTTAATCCTAGTAGGTATTCTGGTAGATCTGATAAATGAATAAATGCTACAACAGGGAAATAGGGGCACTAGGCCAAATCTCGGGCAATGCAGGTCATCAGCGCCGGACCAGCCCAGCTAGGCCTCACCATGAGCGGGAGGGCCGCGTTCAAACTAGGGAGGGTGGGGCCCGCCTATCAGTGTGAAAGGGTGGCCGAAGAGGTATCGACGGATCAAGGCCGTCTACGAGGAAAGGAGATCGACGACCCTCCTTCTTCCTCTTCCTCCTGATGCAGAGAACAAAGGTGGAAACCCTAGAGCCTGTGGCGGCACACGGGGATGCTCACCTGAGGGTCCGTAGTGGTAGGGGAGAGGTAGAGATGATGCGGAGCTCGCCAGGGATCAGAAGGATGATTGGCAGCGAGGGGTTTGGTGTAGATCATGTGGAGCGAGCATCGCGGTGGCGGGGCATATTTAGGTGCTCATTGGGATGCACTCGTCTTGCACTTCATGTCGACTAGGAGTTCTAGGGAGGATGTGGCGTGTCCGGGAAGTGCAGGGGTGGTGCATGCAGTGATGAGGGGGCTCGGGAAGGTGGGCTTCATCGGGGAAGCTCCATTCGTCTAGGAAGTGCGACGACGGTCTCCCACATTCCTGTAACAGAAAAAGAGCATGGGTAGGCAGATTAGAGGAAAGGGATCCAGGAGATGCAGAAAAACAGGGCAGAGGTAGTCAAGATTCACGAGAGGGCTTGCCCTTTTCTTAGAACACCTGAGAGGATTTTTACTCCATATATATGGCCATGGGAGCAAGAGGAGGGGCAGGGGCTTGTGGCCAGAGAGTGGGGTGAGGGGGGAAGTGAGGGATTGGTGTGTTCTCGGGCTTGTTATTACAGGAGGTATGGTCCATGGATGGCCATGCCTTGGACGGTGGCCTCCGGATTGGGCACCAAGGTCGGTTGCAGGGGGAGTGTGGAGTCTAGGTCAATGCAGAGGGGTGGTTGGAGTGATGCTGGTCAGGCTACCCATGTGAGGGATGAGCCAAAGAAGATATACCAAAATACAAGAGGGCCTTCTCTCACTCTCAACCTTCCAAGTGCAAAAGACAAGAGGTGAGGTGGTTCTACAATACTATCCTACTGTGTAGCATGACTAGAGGGGTTGTCCTGGTGCTGGAGAGGAGTATTAGACAAGTTTGGCGAGGGAGTATTAGCCCTAATGTTGTTACTTATCCAATTTTGACATTCTTGATGATCATGAATAAACCTTTGAATTATGATGTTGGAAAGATGGTTCAAAGGTGATGATAGATGAATATGGACAACATACAACTCCAGGATTTATTTGGGATTTATTTGATAATTTTAGACCCTTTTTATATCAAGTAATCAAATGCTCTTGAATCTATTTCATTGAGTTTGTTTGGAAATTTTGAATTGTACATAGGGGGTTTTTGGTTTGAGATGGTCCCAAATACGAATTCACACTTTGGATAATGTCCCAAGATTTTTTGATGCATAAAAGTATTTAAAACATTTATTTCATCATTTCTGCCATTTAGGAGAATAGGCAAAAAGAATTATTAAAACTCTTCCAAAATATTTATTTTTGAAGTGGTAAGATAGGGTATGATGTATAGAAATCAATTGTGCCTAAATTTGGCAAAGTTATTTGGAAAAATACAACTTTCCTTTATAGATGGGGTTTTGAGATTTTGTTAAAAGAAAGGATTTAAATAGTTTATGGGTTAAACTAATTATGCGTAAATTTTGCTAAATTGTTATTTCCAAGGTAGATTATGTCCACATATTTTATCAATAATTTTCAACCTTGGGGTTTTGAAAAACAAACTTGATTTTGGAAGAAAAACAAGGGATAAGGGATCTTGGGCAAAGTTAATTTTATGCCACCAAAACTTGGTTGGATCGTGGTGCTCAGAGCTCCCCTTGGGACATGGGTTATATGGATATGTAGAACAAGTTATGTAGATGACCGTGGTACAAATATTTTAGGTTGATTTATGGTGAGACTTTCCTATGATTTATGCCAAACTTTGAATAAATTAAGGGTGCCAAATCAGATTATCAAATAGCTTACAGAACCATGTGGGTTTTAGAAACAAAAAGCTCCAATTGGAACAAGTGAAGTAGGGATGGATAGACCTTCATTAGTAGATCACAACCATGCAAAGATTTGGTCAAAAGAAGTTAACATGGGGATGTAAGATTTTGCCAAAACATGCATGTTGGTAAGATTTCCAAAAAGGATTAATTTATTTCTACAAAACCATCAAGAACAAGCAACATAAAGGAGGTACTATCCAAGGGAAAGTATGTGCCTTGGGAGCCTTTAAGATTCTTTACAAGATGGTTCAAGTGCATTTCCAAAAATGCACAAGGGTTGAGAAGGAGAGAGGTTCAAAGATGTGATATTGTTGATAGTTTTCTAGACTTAGCCATTTTTGGCAGAATTGGGATTTTGACTAGAAAACAAGAGGGGATGATTTTGAGAGGATGTGGATGATATTGAAGTGAATATTGAGTAGGAATAATCTAGGCTTGGAATTAGTCTTCATTTACTTGGAAGCTTCTAGAAGGGAACACTCTAAGGGGATTTAGTTAAGGGATTAGATAGTCACTTTAGTGACCAGAAGTTAGATCAAGCTTTGGTAATTTGCTTTGGATAGTCACTTTAGTCACTTTAGGGGTTAAATATGTCCTAGCTTCACTACCCATTTTTTTCATGTACTACCTAGATATTCCCATCACTATTAAAAATCAGGTGATCAAATACTTGAGACATTGTCTTTGGAGGGAAAAGGACACAAAGGTTCAGGCTAAAGGCTCTACAATGGTAGCTTGGTCTAAGATCTGCAGACCAAAGGAACAAGGAGGACTAGGTGTTTTAAATTTAGACATCTAGAACAATGCATTGCTACTAAAAAAAATCTAGACAATTTCTATAATAACCATGATGTTCCTTGGGTTAAGCTGGTGAAACATTCTTACTACAATGATGGTATACTGCCTGGTAATCACATGGAAGGCTCCTTCTGGTGGAGGGCACATCTAAAATTACTGGATATATACAGAGGAATATCAAAATGAGTGCTAGGTGATGGGAAAAGTATCCTATTCTAGACTGACCTTTGGCAAGATTCCTTCATGCAGCATAAACTTCCTCACTTGATGTCTTATGCCAATAAGACTAATCTCAGCATTCATGAGCTAGTCAACATGGAATTCTTACAGGATCTTTTCCACTTGCCACTTTCCGATAAAGCTTATGAGGAGTTCCTTCAGTTGGAGGAGATATGTGAGCAGACTACTTTAAAAATTGTAGAGGGAAACCAAGATACTTGGAGTTACATTTGGGGATCTGATGTCTTTAGCCCTCAAAGGCATACAAGGTGATGGCTGGACAAAGATCAGCTCCTCCTCAATTTGTCTAGGTTTGGGAATCTTCATGTCAGCAGAAGCACAAGTTCTTTCTTTGGATGCTGCTATTGGATAGACTAAACACAAGAAATTTGTTTGGAGGAAAAAATGCAATTACAATCTTACTCTTGCATTACAATGTATTGTTATCAAGAAGAGACTCTCATTTGCCTTTTTCACATGCCCATTCTCTGTGAGATATTTGGATTTCATCTGCCTACAAAGAACACATGGCCTATCAATTCTTGAATCAATTATGGATATCAAAGACAAGCTATCAGTGCCATTTGCAATGGACATTATAATTCTTGCCTCTTGGAGCATCTGGATTGTAATAAACAATAAGATCTTCAATCAACAAAGGCCAAGTCTTGAAGTACGGAAAAGAGATCTATAAGCAAGAACTAAGACTACTAAGCTATAGAGTGAATAAGAAACATACATTAACCTTCAAGGAATGGCTACAGTCTCAAGTGTAGATTGAATTGAATTGTTTTTCTTTTTGAAGCTTTCTTTTTGAAATTTGTATATATTGTAACATACCTTACCTTACTTTATTATTAATAAAAATTGTAGTGCGGCACTCTCCCACTGTTTCACCCTCAAAAAATCTTCTACTGAGGTTCAGATAAGTATGGTTAGTTTGAAAGGTTTGAGTTTTGAAGAAGGTAAGATTTCTTGGTACTTCTACCAAGAATAGAATTTAAAAGCTTTATAAGAGATCCTGGAAAAAACTTAGGGGAAAGAGTAGTTGAAACTTTTGAAAAATGGGAGATAAGAAATAGTTGTTGTAGCAAAGGCATCTTGGCTCATGTTTTGAAATGCCAGAATATTTGAGAATATGAAAAATCATCCAAGCCTATTTTGTGAAATAGCTTTTGTAAACTGAGGGTTAGGTAAGGAGCATATCATCTGCTACAGATATAGATGCATAAGTACAAACAATCAAGTAAACAAACACTGCATCACTAAACAAGGAAAAAGTTGTGTTCCCCCTGAATATTGCATTCTAGGCAACTAATCAGGGTTACTGAAAGTGGGATGTTACAAAATTCCTGATTACCAGAATCATAGTCACTCTTAAAACATGGCCAAGAAAACGAAGGAAACTCTTTATTCATTCAAGTTTATCAAAATCTTTTTCAAAGATCATGATACCACTTCACACCACTAGATGAATAAATAAAAAGATTCCTAATAACATGAGAAAAAGAAACATCATTCTCATACTTCAAATACTTGGCATAACAGAGTGCTTGCCAATGTGGAAGGGTCTAGAGGACTGACCGAGAGACAGGAACTATAGGTAAATGGTATTGCAGTTAGAAGTTGAAAGGGTACAATTCAAGTCAACTAACTAACAGTTGCACTACTTCATTGAACGCACGCATATAGAGAGCAGTCTAACAAATGAACCAACTAGTACATTTAGCAACCCTACTTTAAATGTTCTCCTTGATGTTCGAGATACTATTTTAGACTTCTGATAAGCCTTCAATCAGTCATCAGGTGTTGGTCAGACTTCGGACACAAAGGAAACTATAAGCACAACTCCTATATTAAATCATAGAATAAACCTCATGTAGAGTGGTTGTTATTGTTGATTCAAGAGAATGTGTCAATAGGTCTTTTGGCTAATCGAGTCAACCATCACATCAATCTGGCTGAATTATTAAAGATACTTATGGAAAAGCCTTTAAGAACACCAACCATCATATCTACTTGAGATTCATATTTGGTTAGGTAGGATGATACTTCAGACTCACCATGTTAGAATAGGAAGTTTGCAACATTTAGCACAAAGGTAAAGTTACGAGATTATCAAGATATGGACTATAGCGTCAAGCTCCAATAGACTGAGCTAGATTGCTAGACCCATGTATTAATAACTTGTTAGAGGACAATTGCTCATACATGAAGAACTTGCAACAAAATGCAATTATGTCCTTTAGGAATGAAGACAACTCTACTTGAATCCATGAAGATGTCTTTCTGCAAATGCACGTGAGTTAGATAGGCTCATTTCTAAAATCCAGAACACATTTTTTGAGACTACCAAAAGACAGTTCTTAAAAATTTCCAACATTAATGCCAGTTGTTCCATATGAATCTAATCTAACATGGAGAAGATAAGGATGTCATCGATGGGCTCCACAACAAACTTATCAAAACACTCCATGAAGATGGACTCATGTGTCGTATGAACAAGGAAGAAATACTAGTCAGACCAACGTACATGAAGATGTACTCAAGTGAAACATCACAAGTAGAAACATATTCAAGATAGTCCTTGGAACTAAGTTTAATTTGACGATAACCCAAATCAAATCAAATACAGGGGAAGATAACATATACAAGAAGGAGATACTATCTTTCTTCAGTGTGAACAAAACTAGACATCCCTTTAAGAAGGAACAAAGTCGAATAGAACCTTTTATCTTACAACTCTCCAATATGTTGTTTAAGCTCAAGAAACTAGTTCAGGGGCCATTACGGATCCTTGGAGAAATAAGAAGTTTAGAGAACTAGCTTACTCAAGAACTTGACAACACGGTCATGTGGAAACATGGCGATACTTCTATAAAGACGTCTAGAATATCACGAACCACCGATATGTCACTTAGTTCAAGACGGAAACTTTCTTCGGCATGATCCTAACTCTTTGACCGCAGAAACTGTACCAAAATAATGGACTTGGTATCACACTCATCCTTTAGCTTAGTGAGAGGGTTAACCAATCATGCTATGAATGACACAATTATCCTTAGAGTTCAAAGCAATAATAGTTGGTAAGAACCTCAGATGGTCACATTATTAAGCACACTCAACATTCCAGAATGGAACAACTCAGAGGAAGGGTGTGTAAATATGTGTAAGAGCATCACTTCACTGAGTGGTTCATGAAACTCGGCATGACCACTTAGTATAAAAGGGTATGATACTTTAAGGAGGAACAAATAGACGATAATAACTCTTCTTAATTTACAGATTACAACACTTTGACCAGGTCATAGTAATGACGAGAAACTGGAGTTTTTTTCTCCTAACATCCCGAAATGGTTTGTCATGATAGACCACAAGAGGATCTTGAATCAGAGGACACCAATGCATGTTTACTACTTGGCTACCAACTGGTAGAAAAATGTCAGAAACAACAATATGAAAGGGACATGCTCAAGATAGAATTCCCAAGATGTAGATGCACAAATTAACTCTATTCCGAAAATAAATGCATAGAAGGGAGGTATGGTAGCATGATGAGTATAGATGCAAGACTCACGTGGAGCACTCTTGTCATGATATATTTGTGTCTATTAAAGAACACCTGCCTTAGCTAGTGCTAGGGGAAGTCCTTAGTTGTCACAATTCAATCACGACAATAAACACAAGATTGAAGGCTATATTTATAATTAGCCATCCTGAGATAATGCATGATGATTAGTTGCAGGGGTCAATGGGATGGATATTGGGTTAAATATCAGCTTCATGTACAATATTCACAGCACTAGATTCCAGCACAATCCGGGACCTTTGGTTCAAGTCCAAGGGTTAAACCCCGAGAAAGAAATAACTACTACTTGAGTGAAACAACATACACTACAAAGTAGTAATCATGAGGTAGATTCCAAAATAAGAAAAGGCTTATGAAGTACCCAAACAAATGAAACAAAGGCATACGAGGTGAAAGGAAACCTCAAAGCCTAGAACAGAACATTGTGGAACCAACAATATAACATTGTGGGTCCATAAGATAGAGAGATCATGATGGAAAGGAATCTATCAGATGAAGCAGAGCAAGGGGAATAAGGAACTCAAAACACACACTAACTCTATAGAACTCAACAACTAGGTCAACTGGTTGAGAAACGACATGCCCAGAAGGCACCTAAGTTTTGAAATACTAGAAGATATATCAAAACATTTGCAAATCAACACAAGATAAGATGACCTAGAGTTAGAGCGATACCAGATAAGGAGAAAAGAAGTATACTAGAGTTTTTGCAAATACTTTTCATCATTGAAATAGTTTTCGTAAGCACTAGACTCAACATCGACCAATAGAAAGGTTTTCTTGCGGTTGGTACTGCTCTGATACCAAAAGCTGTGACACTCCCGAGATCGGGGCTAATCAAATACCAGGCCATAGTCTAGCTTAATCCTAACCTAAAGCTCGATGATATCCAGTGAAGAATCAGTAACACAATAGTGACCCTACGACACAAAAATTATTACAGCAAGCTCATAACTGAGCAAAGAACCAAATTATTACAAGTGGAGGTCTTTGACCACAAACATCATTCAACGGAAGGCAAATTATGCTATTAATTATACCAAACTTAACAAATGGCCTAAGAGGCCTAAAGCATAACGATGACGTCCCAACCCATGTATTCTAGGCTACCGGTCGAGAACCCCAAGCTACGTGTCGGTGTCGATTCCATACCAAACTTGTATTCATGGAACAGTTACCCTGCTACAAAAGTACCAACGAAGCAATGGTGAGTACATGGTGTACACCACAAGACTTATGGCTGGTGGGGTTATTTTGCATAAAGCTATGTTTATTTGTAGAAAAAGAGGAAATAGGATCTCATCCAATCAAAACATTTTAAAAGGAGTAATGGAGCGACATCTCCAAATAAATTGATCATCATCTTTTAATATCCACAAAATCATCCTCATCCTCATCTCATAACTAGGATCACCCCCTCGTACCCATGAGGAAGCATCCTTAAGCACACATTTATCTACCAAGTTTAACGATTAGGTTAATGTTCTCTGTGATCTTAGAATCAGGTCAGCAAGTCATTCATAATCGTGAACACGGATTTTCGAAAATATTTAACCCTACAGGGATGTACAACTTTACCCACACATACCAATCGACTCTAAATAGCACTAGTAGTAGCACGCTTTCGAGGGTGCCGACAGAGGGTGGTTAGACATGACCCTTACTTTGCTTTCTTCGAGACCATGAGTCACGCGCTAAGGATGGTTCCACCGTAATAGGTCAAATCCCAAGCCGGTCACTAGAGATGTGAGGGGAGGTTTTTTACCATGCGCTCTATCCATCCCAATAAACCTAGTCCGCGCTTCCCTACCTATTATGATGGACCTCCTTCACTGTCTTCAAGAACAACCAAAATTCATATGTCGAATGAAATGCCCGAACTATGTGACTCATGGATCTACTAGGCAAGATAGTTACTTGTGGGGTTTCCAGGTCCCGTGTGGATGTATGCTCGTCTCGGTTCCAAAGGAAAGAACTCGGGTCCTAGTAGTGGTGAGCATAGGACTACAAAAACTACATCCCACCGTGGCCTCCCATACAAGCCTTAGCATGATTAACCTCTCCACTGATCTCAACATATCATTTTCTCCTATCATATTAGATTCTTTGCATCTGATACATCATTAGGATGAACCAACACCAACAAATAAGCAAGGCTAAGCAGGACATAGATGCTTAACTCTAGCAGTGCACACAAGCCAAACCTAGTTATGCTAGGAGTAGTGGATCAGGTAATATAGGCTTCAAAGTTAATCATGCAATATATAGGAAATCCTATCTATCCATAAAATACCATAGTAGAATCGTATGCATGGCAAGAATTGAAATACTTTGAAATCTTGGGATTGTATAATGGTGGTTCTATGCTTGTATTTGCCCGTTGATAACAAATAAGAAGATCTTTGGACACCTTTTAATTGACTTGATTATAGTTGGTCAAGTATTTATCTTTGATCTTTGATGGTGTTGATCTCTATCTTTGATCTCGTATTCTACCGGGAAGAACTAAAACACCAGAAAGAAAGGAAACAATCAACACATGGAATTGATGCAATGCTCAAGCAAGTATGATGACATGACAAGTTAGATAGTATTGAAATTAAACCGTAAGGCATGCTTAACCATTTTAAACATGGTACGAGGTTGCAAACCCCAAAATAGGGAAACCTCGGGATCACCTACGGGGGTTCATTTTGTTCTCTAATTAAACTTGTTAGTTACAGTTTATAAACAATACATGATTTTGATGCTAAGATGTAGATCTCATTTTTTATGAACATTTTGATATATTATTCATATTTTTCTGACTTACATATAATAAGTTATTGAATTTACCATATTAAACCATTTTCTGAAAATATTAAAGCCTTTGTTGCATTAGGTTGACGTCACCCTGACGTCGGCGCAACTGTTTAATACTTTTACACAGGGGTTGGGCTAACCTCAGACACTGACCGGTGGGACCTCATCCACGTCAACTTGCCACAGTGGCGAAGCTTGGTTAGCGCCGCGTTGGCACGACATCACCGTAACGCCATTTAGAATCCCAATTGTCTAACAATTGTAATGCTACTTGCCTATTCTACATATTGCTACTTCCTACATGTCATTCATTGCATAATCATTATATCATGCTCATGACACCATGCCACCTTGCATTTGAGCATTATGTAAAACCCCTCTCATTTGGTTCTTCCCCTAATATAGCACTTGCCCTATTAATATTTTGCTTCTTGATATATTGTATTTGCTTCTTGATATCATGCTTGATGCCCAAGTTGAGTTGGGGGCATATCACTTATTTCTTTCCCATCCACATTGCCACCTTCCTCCTTGTTTCCATTCACCTCTTCCCGCTATCTTAATTATATATGAGCACATGCATTTCTATTGGTATTTAATTCTAGCTCATAAATAATTTGGATGGTTCCTATCTTGTTATAATTGCACCATTTTTGGTCAATATTGTTTTCATAATATTGTAGGGGATTCTACATTGATCTTTCTCTAGTGCTATGTAGAAGTGAAAGCTCCATTCCAAATCATGCTTTATTCAAATATGGGACCTAGTTGAATTCAAGAAGGCATATTAAAAACCTAGAGGAAAATAGACTCTAGATTGGGCTTTTAGACTCAATTAGATCTTTATTAAATAAACCATGTTTGTTTTGAGTGCTTCCACATGAAGCACGGTATGGTGCCTACTTGATATAGCTTCTTTCACCCTCTAGATCACCACCCTATATTGTATGGGCCATGCAAGTTTGTCACCTCTTCTCTTTCCCTCTTCTTTTGAAGTCGTTTGGAATTTTACATGGTTTTGTGCTAATCTTGTTGTTTCCTGTTTTACATTAAACTCACAAATCTTCTATTAACCTAGTGTACCTGAGCCCTCTCTATCTTTCTAAGTGACAAACCTAGATCCCTACACCCTAATCATCTACCTCCCTTCTAGTAAACCCTATCTAACTAGAGCCATCATTTAGTCTAACCCCTCTCTCCTCTATCTAAACCTAACCCCAAGCTAGGACTATTCTGTAGATGAGAAGTTAGGCACAGAGAGAATCAGTACATGGTGATAGTAGAAGTGCCAAATGGAATAAGCGGAATAAGTGATAATGATAATTCTTATTTATAAGCGAGTAGGCAAGCAACCCATATACCGACTAGGAGTCCTAGTGGCCAATTCTTCCTAGTCCCAATGATCCATCTGCCTGTTACCACGGCCATGGTCAGTGCATTCATTAAACCCTTTCAATTGGATCAAGGTTTTAATCTTGGTGGTTCCTTGTTGTCCTCGAGTACTGCTAGCTCTTCTTTGATATCGACCGTGTCACTCAGGGGTCGCCGAATTACTAGCATACAAGTTCATAGCTATGCGATCTTTGGATGATGTTACCTAGGCCCTTAAATTAGATAACAAGAATTAGGCAAACATAGATATTCATTCTCACTATTTAAATAAACATTGCAACAATGACAAATGGATGGAAATAAAGTAGGCACATCACATCTCACCAATCCCCTACATCTCCCACTCCTATGGGGATTTACTCAGACATGAGAGGTAGACATATCAAAGGCATAATTGTATTGCAAATAGAAATCATCTCAAAGTTATTGTAGCAAACCACAATAGCGATTAAATATCCGATCAAATACAAACCGAAGGTAGATCAAAGTATCAAATCCTAATCTTACAAGTGCCAATCTCTATCTCTCTCTAAGTAATGATGGGATGGTGGTGGAGTGTGTGGTTTTGAGGTTGAAGATCATCGGAGAACGAGGTAAAGTTCTTCTCCTCTTTTAGATCTGAACTCTCCCTCCAGATTACTTGCGGCGACTTTAACTTATGTTATGTGGTTATCATTGTGTCTCTTCCTTTACGAAAGTTGCTTGTAATGATATAAGGAAGGCGCTGGTGGGTAGTACGGGCGGATAGTATGGGCACGCGCTGACCGTACCAGCGGTCGTTATGCGTGATGACGCCTCCAATGAAAGTGGCTTCAATTGGGGATTTGCTTATTCTGGTGTAATTAGCCCATAAATGCTATTAGATCTTCAATAAATGTTCATTTCCAGAAAACCATCACAAGAAAACAAGGAATCGCTAATTGCGACATTAATGTTAGTGAAAATGGCAATCTTCAGGGAAATCTAGGAATAAACAAGAGGAAAACCAATGGTAAAAAGTGATGAAATTTGGAGCTCTCAACATCCCCAAGCTTAGCGGTTACTCGCCCTCGAGTGACAAAGCTATAATAAATAATAGCGAAGAATTGAACCAAGATAAAGACTTAGAAGTTCGAGGTTGTATCATATTCCATCGTCTCAAATCCTGCAACCTTGAACATGAGCACAATATATCTGAACAGTTGCAGTTAAACTTGATCCCTAAACACAAGTAATTTGCTAGCTAATAGTTCTTATGACTTCAAATGAGATTGTTAAAAATTTGGCGAAGCTTTACAAATCAATTCCTTTCAGCGCCTCTCTTGTTATGAGAGTAAAAATGTTTTTAAGCCATGCTGCTCGAATCAAAATTAAGGGTGCACATGTAGATATCAAAAGAAGGATAAACCTAGAGGTTTTTCATTACTCACCCACTTCGATAATCGTAGCTATCAAATACCTCATCTTTTCCTTGCTTATCAAGAACTCTAATTGCACATTTTAGGTAGTGATGAGGTGATGCCAATAATTCAAAGGTATCAAAAGTATTTCAGCTCATATTTTGATAATGGATCCTTTTCTTTTTCCTTCTTAGGGATCAATGAATATTTCTTTTGTAAACTCCTACACAACCTATTGGGAATACCCATAATTTTGCCCATATAGCGATACATATGCCACTCATGCCATCAACTCATAGCCGAAATCCGGGGTTATACCATAGATCGTTCAAAAGCTAGTAGAGTTTTTGGCATCCCAAAGGTGTGTATTTGAAACAAAGTACATTTGTTTTATTCTTTTCTTTTTCTTTTATCTCCTCTTTTTTATATATCAATTCAAAACAATTTTTGGCATCTCCCTCTCCTACTCTAAAAAGTTCGTTCCATCAAGCAATTCTTTTTTAGAAGGTACCATCAAGTCAATGATCAGTATGTGGGGTTGAGCACTACTAAGGTTAAGACCTTAAGACAAAAATATGGCACCACAGTTGTCAATGGACACTTTCGCTTGTTCTGAAAAGTTTGGAATAAAATCCCAATAGTTGTTTTTCAAACTAATTTAATTGTCGAAAGTATTAACCAAAGCGGTGACAAAAGATTTTGAGCTCAAATGCTAAAAGATAACGAGCTAAGCATGGAATCGAAATCAAGTTCAACTGAACGGACATAAAATGATCATGAATAAACTTATAGGAAGAGGTAAAATAGGAATGTGGTACCTCCTCTTGCTCGTTCATCTTCTACTTGAGTCAACTCTTTGTGTTTGTCCCAAAGCTCGATCACTAGAAGTGAGTAACCTACAGAAAGAATCAACAAGAGCCGAGATAAATTTGCACAATAACTCTAGAGAATAGTCTAATTTCTTTGGGTTTTTCATTTATCGAATGCAAAACTAAAAGTAAACATGCAATGGAACAAAAACAAACAAATAAAAAGAAGAAAGAAAAATATGAATGCAAAAAGGTGGAAGGAGTTTAACCTCCCCAAGCTTTGGCTCTTGCCTAACTAGAATCAATTGTCGCTACCGTCAGGTGGCGGCTGCGGATACAGGAAGTTCGGGTACCGGTTTGGAAAGTCAGTCATGAAAGATGTGAAATCTTGAGTGAGATTGACTATGTTGGCGTTCGCATCATACAATGTGTTCTCTATGTTGTCAATGGGATGCACCACCAGGTCAAAATCGCTCCTCGGGACATACTTGAATCCCGGCTATGGTGGAGGCATACCTTGTTGTTGATGCTGGTGGAAAGGTTGTTGGTGGTGGTGTTGCTGGCCGAAATCGTCCCATCCTATGCCATGCCAGCCTCATCCTTCTTCATCTTGCTATTGTTGGTCAGCTACTGCGTTTTCCCAGTTGGGATAGCCACCTAGTGGAGCAGCCCTTCCTGAGAGGATCAGTGCTTGGTTGAACTCCTCCTCAGTAAGGACCCAACTCTATTTACCTGGCAAACCAAACGCTTGGACAATAGGAAGCAAGATTTGGTGGAGATGACCGTTAGGAGCAAAATAAAACTGGTAAGCACGGAGGGAACACTCTGGAGTATAGACACCCATGAACTTGGTGCTAGCCATATGAATGTCATCTAGGTCCTTACTGCCAGCCATAGCTCTTTCCTGTGGTAGGACAAATTTGTTTGCGTAGGCAATCTGTGTGATCAACCCACCACAACGAATGTCCCCCACAAAATCTGACCTTTGGCGGCGGAAGTGATGGATGAGCAAGGCCCCCAAGTTTACCTTGTTCCCTCTCTGGATGCAAGGCCATATGAATTACACTCATGTCGAGGCCTGCCATTGCCCCAACAACGCCTTTTCCAAATAAAGAATTAACAAGGAAGGTATGAAAATAATGTATAGTAGGATTTTGGATAGTGGCGCTCTTCATACGCAAATAATCATTGTCCCTATGGACATAAATTTTCTTCCAAGATTGCATTTCCTCCACATGCACATTGTCATTGATATCGAGTTCTCCCTCGTGGGAGATCCGAAACTATCACAAAATTCATAGAAGGTCAAGTTGTGGAGTTACCCATTGAGCACAAAACTTATAGTGCAATTTCGCACCTCGATCTCAAGATCATCATGGAATGATGAAAGAAACTCGAACATGGTGAGCTTGTAGGTGTCAACTGAGAGGTAGGAGAAGTCGGCCATGCTAGCTTGAACAGTCATCTGCTCGAAGTCCTCCAAAAGACCCTGGTGGGAGAGGAACTGACGGTCTACCCACTTGGCGGGCAAAACCTTGTGGTTGCTGACCCTCTCGTAGTCTCGGCTCATGGCAGCCCTCAAGCTGTCCACCCTTCGAGCGTCTCTTCTTTGAACCCGATGGCTTGGCAGAGCCCGAAGGTCCCACCATACCCGAGCCCTTGCCCGAGCGGAACATCCTTCCAATGTTATGCATTGTGCCATGGAATTTTTGAAGAAAACTATAGGCATCAAGATTCTATCATATAAACAAACAATTACATGCAAAAATTACAAATCCTAATGTGAGGAATCAATAATAATCTCAAAATATGATGAACTCATCTAAATAGCCAATGTGATGAATTCAACCATGGATTTCAGAAAATAGAGTATGGATCAGACGAGAAACTTACCGATGTGAAGATTCCCCAACTCAAAAACACGAAATCAATGAAGAATCAAAGGTTTGAGAAGGCTAGGGTTTGAGTTGGAAAGAGAAAGAACAAGGAAGAAAGAGGAACAATAAGAAGAGGGTTGGCTCAGCCGCCGTCGGCCTTTACCTAGCGACGCACGTGGCACGGGCGGGCGGTACGGGCGAGGCCCGCCCGTACCAGTGGTCGTCACCGTTGGATCAAAATTAGGGTTCGATATCGAACTTGGTTGACCTGGTATGGGCGCGTGGTACGAGCGTACTCCGGCCATACTAGTGGTCGTTATCTATTCGGGAGGCCGGTTTCGGTCTTCGTTGATGTTCGGTACGTGCGCGCGGTATAGGTGTATCACGGCCGTACCGTTGGTCACCGCTGGAAGTGTTCATGCCGTAGGTTTTGTCAAGACACGGTACGGGCGCACGGTACGGGCATACTGCGGCCGTACCAGTGCTCGTTATTTCTACTGAACCCATTTTCTTTCCTTCGCTTTTCCCCTGCTTCTCAACTTCATTAAGGTAAATTCTCTGAACGAATTAAAAACTCAAAACAAACTTATGAAGTAATACAAATAAAACAGTAGATGCAAAAATAAAAATAAAATAAAAATTTAAACTAAACTTATCAAGAATGGGTTAACTCCCATTAAGTGTTTTAATTCTAGAGAATTGACTAATCAAACTCCATATCATCGGTGTTCATCTCAAGCGGCGCTTTTCCTTTAGTTTTTGTTGCTTGATCACGCTTCCATTGTGCTCTTGTTTTTTAGGAAAGTATCGAACAATATGATCATCATATATATTGAAGACATTCTTACCACTAGAACAATCTACATTAGCTCCAGCCGTACTAAGAAAAGGTCTTCCAAGAATGATAGATAGTTTGTCATTCTCAGGGACATCAAGAATAATGAAATTAGTTGGTATAACATGTTGATCTATTCTAAGTAAAACATCTTTGATCATTCCGACAGGTTGTTTAATTGTCTTATCTGCCATTTGCAGTGTTATTGAAGTAGGAGAACATTCTCCAAGCTTCAATTTCTTAAATAGGGAATAAGGCATAACACTAACACCCGCTCCTTCAGAAAGAGCATTGAATATATTAGTTTTCCCTATTACACAAGAGATGGTTGGTACCTCTGGATCCCCAAGCTTAGCAGGAAGTATATCACCAAAGCTTGTCATAACTTCTAGAGTCTTGGATACTTTCTTTTTTCTATTAAGTATGTCTCGCATAAAAAATTTATAGGTAGGAACTTGAATAGCATTAGTTAAAAGGAGTTCTAAACGCAAGTTGCTCATTGCCTCAACAAAAGAATCATAAATAGCCTTATCTGGTTCATAATGAACTCGGTTAGGGTAAGGAATTTTATTTTTGGTAGGTATTACCTTTTCTTTTACCTTTGTCACTGGTTCAGCATTCTTTTTATTTTTCCTTGCAGATGATTTTTGCTTATTGGTGTGTTCTTCATGTGGGACAACACCTTCTCTTCTTGCTCCTTTCTAAGATCGGTTTCTTCCCTTGAATCGATAGTCTCTGCGTCTGAATCATATGGTTTATGCTTATCCCCCACTTCCTCTTCTTCTTGAGTGCAGGAAGCTTTATTCTCCCTTTTTTGGGCTTCGTAATCAATATCATCCTGGGGGTCTACTATATCATCTTTTTCTTAACTCATCTCCTGAGTCTCTCTTTCTTTTCCAGCTTGCTCTTCTTGATACCAAGGTGGCCCTTGTGGTTCATGTGTTTCTATACCAAGCCTAGTAACAGTGTTAGTAGAAATAGTATTGAAATTTCCTTGGTTCAAAATCAAAGTTTGGGTTTCACTTATCTGATCACACTGGGTTTTAATCATAGTTAGATATCTATCTAAATATTTTGTGGCTTCACCCAGGTCATTAAAAGTTATGTTAAGTCCCTTATATTGTTTTCTTGTGCCATAAGGCATTTATAATTTTTCTCACGGAATTGATTTTGTTGATATTTAAACTTTTGCATTACAAGATTTAAGTCATCTTCTATTACATAAGTTTGAAGAATGTCAATTTTTTTCTTTTATAAGTTCTGAAGCTATTCCTTTTTCTTCCATGGAATTTTTGACTTTAGATATAAGATCTTGTGGTATGTGAATTATACCTTTTTGTGGTACAATATCCTCAACTGGATTGTATTGTTCGTCATTAAAGGATCTTACCTCAAAAATCTTAACACATTCTGACAGTGTTAAGTTGCATATTGCTCCTCATGTAGATAGATCAATCATATCTTTTGTTTCCTCATTAAGTCTATTATAAAAATATTGGATAACTTGACTCTCGTGAAAGCCATGATTTGGAACTTTCATAATCATTGCATATATCTATTCCATGCTTGATAAAAGGTATCTCCAATTGTTTGCAAAAAAATGTTATGCTTCGTTTGATCTGCATGTTTTAGTAAATGAACAATACTTATGCATGAATTCGCGGATGCAATCCTCCCAGCTTTTATGGTATGATTAGGTAGTGATTATAACCAAGCTAAAGCATTATCTTTCAAAGACCAGCGAAAGATTTTAAGAAGTACAAACTCTATTGGCAGACTTGCTGGTTTAAGAGTAACACAAAGGTTGTATACCCTTGTTAAGTGGTCACTACGGTCTTCCTTTTCTTTTCCTGTGAAAGAAATTTCTTTCATCATATATATTAGCTCAGGAAATATTTCAAATTCCTGGTCTTCAAGTTCAGGATAAAGAATAGGCATTTTCCTCAAGTGCCTTGTGGATTCCCATACTCTCCCAAAGGTATCTCAAGTTTAGCTCCTCGGGTGATGGTCAAATCAGCCATCAATGGAATCAAGTTGTTCACGTGTACAGTACATGAATCAGTAAATCATTCAATAAATTATAATCGTCTCTCGATCGGAACACGATCAATATATGGAGGTAAATAGGTTTTTCCTGATCGAGTGGTACCTCTGTCTTCAATGGAGATCATGAATGGTATCAATAGTTGTTGTTGTCAAGAAACAACACTTAGCACTTAGCTCCCCAGCAACTATTCCAGAAAATATCTTGATCTCCTGCAAGTGCACAGGTTCGTTAGAGAATGTTTTCGCGGAAGTATTAATTCTAGTTTTTATATCGATCCCAACGAGGAGCCTAGGAAAGTGTTTTTATGCGGCGTTCCTGTCACACCGAAGGTGTCACAAGTCTTGAGTGAATTGACTACAAATGTTGATGCTGGAAGTGGTTAATAAAATATAGAGGAACTTGCTTAGACAATAGGTAAAATGCATGAAAGTAAAGATGCGAAAGGTATGTAAAGGTCCTACAGATGAGAAGTTAGGTGCGGAGAGAATCAGTTCATGGTGATAGTAAAAGTGCCAAATGGAATAAGAGGAATAAGCGATAATGATAATTATTAATTATAAGTGAGTAGGCAAGCAACCCATATACCGACTATGAGTCCTCATGTCCAATTCTTCCTAGTCCCAATGATCCATCTGCCTGTTACCACAGCCATGGTCAGCGCATTAATTAAGGTCTTTCAACCGGATCAAGGCTTTAATCTTGGTGGTTCCTTGTTGTCCTCGAGTAGTGCTAGCTCTTCTTTGATATCGGTCGTGTCACTCGGAGGTTGCTGAAATACTAGCATACAAGTTCATACCTATGAGATTTTTTTATCATGTTACTTGGGCCCTTAAATTAGATAACACTCATTAGGCAAACATATATATTCATTATCACTATTTAAATAAACATTGCAACAATCAGAAATGGATGGAAATAAAGTAGGCACATCACATCTCACCAATCCCCTACATCTCCCACGCCTATGGGGATTTACTCAAACATGAGAGGTAGACAGATCAAAGGCATAATTGTATTGCAAATATAAATCAGCTCACAGTTATTTTAGCAAACCACAATAGCGATTAAACATCCAATCAAATACAAACCAAAGGTAGATGAAAGTATCAAACCCTAATATTACAAGTGACAATCTCTCTCTCTATCTCTCTCTCTCTCAATGTAATGATGGGATGGTGGTGGAGTGTGTGGTTTTGAGGTTGAAGATTTTCGGAGAACAAGGTGAAGTTCTTCTCCTCTTTTAGATCTGATCTCTCCCTCTAGATGACTTGTAGTGGCTGTAACTTCTGTCATGTGGTTCTTCTCATGTATCTTCCTTTACAAAGTTGATTGTATTGATACAAGGAAGGCGTTGGTGGGTAGTATAGGTGGATGGTATGGGTGTGCCTCGACCGTACTAGTGGTCGTTATGTGTGTTGACGCCTCCAATGAAAGTGGCTTCAATTGGGGATTTGCATATTCTTGTGTAATTAGCCCATAAATTCTATTAGATCGTCAATAGATATTCATTGCCTAAAAACCATCACAAGAAAACAAGGATTCGCTAATTGCAACATTAACATTAGTGAAAAGGGCAATCTTTAGGGAAATTCTGGCAATAACCAAGAGGAAAACCAATGGTAAAAAGTGAGGAAATTTGGAGCTATCAACATCCCCAAGCTTAGCGGTTACTCGCCCTCGAGTTACAAAACTATAATAAATAATAGCGAAGAATTGAATCAAGATAAAGACTTTCAAGTTCGAGGTTGTATCATATTCCATCGTCTCAAATCCTGCAACCTTGAACATGAGCACAATATATCTGAACAGTTGCACTTAAGCTTAATCCCTAAACGCAAGTAATTCGCTAGCTAATAGTTCTTATGACTTAAAATGAGATTGTTAAAAATTTGGCGAATCTTTACAAATCAATTCCTTTCAGCACCTCTCTTGTTATGAGAGTAAAAATGTTTTTAAGCCATGTTGCTCGAATCAAAATTAAGGGTGCACATGTAGATGTCAAAAGAAGGATAAACTTAGAGATTTTTCATTAATCACCCACTTCGATATATGCCATCCAAAATAATTTTTGAGCAATTTAAAATTTCAAAATTATTTAAATCCCAATAAATGCCTTTTCCTAATAAATTCATAACTTTAATTCCGTAATTCCAAATTCGACAAGTAATATGTCTAAATCGATCCGCGTGACGAGCCCGTTCTGATTATGCATTCCATGATATGAATTAAAGCATGCATCATATAAATACTTAGAAAACTGAATGGTTTATGCAAGTAAAACTTGAGCAAATAATTAATAAAAGTATTTATATTATTGTTCCCACACCTCACCCATGCCATGCTATGTTATACCATGCAATTGTGCATCATTCCATCACGGCATACCTTGTTTACTTGTTCCATATGATTTATATGATTGCATAATGTATTTATTCCAGCCCCTTGTTGTGTTTGGTTTATATCCGGATAGACACCGAGTAAGGAGAATACCATAAGCCTTAGGAGTATTACCCAGATTCTTCTTATTCCGCAACTGAACTGCCATGCAAGAAATTTCCCATGCTTGCATACATATAGTACCTATGCTTCTATCTTACTCTTGCATCATTAAGTCGTGATTGCATTAAATGGAATACCAAGTATTGCATAGCCTTTATTTTTAAACCCCACCAAAGCTTGTACCTCAATCCATGAGCCATTACTACAGGAGTAGTTTGAGCCATGTGAGTCATAGAATTTCATGTGTAGGGTTTGTGCGAGTCTTTGGATAACGAGGTACCTAAATAACTTGATCTGAGTAGTAATGGGAGAATTAATGAAAGAGGCATCGGTGAGCATTATCTAATATTTGGTTCTTTAAGCTCACTTGTGTCCTGTAGGACCCCGAGTACTTGATTCCTATTCCTTGACTATTCGCACTATCCACATACGGTAGACCCTATGGATCACCCTTTGCCTGAGCTTGATTTGCACTTTATTTCTTGGGGCCACAAAGTAGTTTGGGGCTTTATTACTATCATGTACTTACGCCATGATTTACTGCTTTATTTACGATTGCGCATGGAGTGCATGTACTGTTTTGAAATATGGAATGTTTTCACGGTATCGACAAGCCTAGTCACACTTTTGGGTTCCCAATCGTTTACAGCCATTGACACAAATCTTGGATCTATCTCGGAACTGACCAACGTTGGTGCGGGTAGCTTAATGGGGTGGCCCCTGAAATAATTTATGAATCCTGTGAATGCGTTTTCGTGAGGCCTTGTTGTGTTTTATTTGGTTCTTTCCAAGGTTTATTGTGTGTGTGTTGCTATTTGTGCACCCCTGTAGGGTAAATCTTTCTAAAAGCCATGTCCACGGTTATGGACGACTTGGAGCATAGTTTCTCGATCATAGACAAGCATAACTAAAGTACCACCTTTAATTTCACTAAGACATGAGTAGTAAATAGTGTAACACGCATGGAATGGTTAATAAATTGTCGGGATGTTCTTCTGCCTTCTCGTCGGTAAGCGAGAAGGAGGGTGGGCGATGATTATTTATGTTTCTTATATAACTTCTGTTATTAATTAACGATCGTCCATCCATCTCTAGTTGGGTGGATATGTAGTGTGTCTCTATAGTACTTTGTAGATATTATCTTTTGCTGCAATTGCGTCACTCCCAGGTTGTTCCCTTTAGATGCATTACGACATGCGGAGTTCCCCTAGGGTCTCACACGATAAATATTTGGTTCAGATGGACAGGTATACTCCCAGGAAGGCTACTGGGTCGAAGAGACCGATGATGGTGGCAATGACCATCAGGCGTAGATATTCCGGGGATGGAGATCTATGGGCGGGATGTGCTTATTTTCAGGGCATCTTATGACGATTTGCTTCTTATCGGTACTCGGATCATGTTTTCTTCTTCCGCTTGATACTATGTTGCTTGATGTATGAGGATGTATTCTAAACTATTATGTCTATCTAGGATATTTGGATATTGTCGTATGGGGTTGAATATTTACGTTTCTATTGTTTCTAGATGGTGTGACTCTGATGTCTATTGTAAGTTGCAGATATACATACTCATTTGTGTATGTCGTGGTTGCGTTACCTATCGGTTATGCCGCTCGCTCTAGTCCTGATGTTCTTGAAAGTGGATAGGGTGGTCAGTCGGTATTGTTCCCTGCTCGGCTTCGACGGGCCTACACGTGGGTGGCCTTGGGCCTCTGCAGTAGAATCCCTTATCCACTTTTGGGTTCATCTAGGCTCGTGCTTAGAGTGTAATGTCCAAGGTATTACACATCATCTCGCTGACCACCTTCAGATGGTCACTGGTGCTGACGTTTACGGGCGCGTGCACATGACCTTGTAATATGGTTCGAATCGCATGAATGTGAGGAGCAATAATATGGTGGCACTTCTCGAGTTGGGTCACCGGAGCTACGGTTGTGATGGTGCACCGCGGTGGGGCTTGAAGCACAGCGGCAAGCAATGGCTGCAGCACGCAAGGGAGACGATTGGGAGGTCCAGGAGGTCCGTGATCTCACCGGAAATGCAGAGAACAGGTCAACTCGATGAGGCGTGGTCATGAGCAAAATCAATGGTAATAACGGTGCTCGGATAGAGGAAGAGAATACGGGGACGGTGAGATCGATTGGGGGCGCACGAAGACAATTCCATCGGGGTTGAGGACCTGCTCGATGAGGTGGAGCTTCCAGCATGCTCGGGTGGTCTTGGGGAGCTGTAGAGTGGCACCAATTCAACATCGATCGTTAGCTAGAGTTTCGGGTTTGAAGAACTGGAGAGAGGGAGATCCCTGGGAGGGGGAAACAGGATGCGGTCGAAGTAGGGCATCTCAGCGGTCTTATATCCTCTACCGAAGACAACGAATGGTGGCGGGCATCACGGTGCAAATGAACGGCAGAGATGATGCCACAGAGCTTCTTCTCGATGTCGAGGAAGACGATGAAGCAGGCGACGAAGCGGTACGGGCTTCTTTGGACTTGGATGGGCCACGGAAAGGGATGAGGAGAGGGAGAGAGGAACTTGGCTGCATGGCATGCTGCTCTCTCTAGCTTTGTTTTTTTATGGAAAAGCTTTTTATTTTTACGTTTTTCTTTCTCTCTTTTGTAGATTCTAATTTCAACTCTGTTTTGAACATAGTAAAAATACCATAGGGTTTGCAAAGTATTTGAAATACTATGGGGCCTTTGTAATCCATTTGGGCTCTATACATTTTTGTGATTTCGAAATTTGTTGTGGTATTTCCGACGAGTACACCATGGAGGGGTCCTCACTGGGTGTGTTTAGAGAGGTGGGGGAAGGTGGTGAGTTGGTGGGTACGAGGTAACACATCTTACCCAGGTTCAAGTCCCACAACGCTGGCGGAACTCTAATCCTGTTATAAATCACTATAACGGCAATACACCGAGTTACAGAGATTGGTTCGCTATGTGAGGGTGTTATGAATTGTGTCCTAAAGGCTCACATAGGTCAGGCTTATAAAGGCACCAGAACCTAGGGTTATAGGGAAAGGACCTTGCCGAACAAGTTATAGAGTCCTACACTAATACTAACTAGTCTTCGTGTCTTGTACTCCAAGGCTCTGAGTATGTTGGTTACTCCCATGTAGCCTTCCTATATCCAGCATAGGCCTCCCTTCTGGATCCGTTTAACTAGTCCGCCTAGCAGGCCATGGGCCGTGCTACCAACTCTGGGCCACCCAGGTTAGCCGGATTAGAGACATGCAATGGTGATACCCATTTAGCATATCCCCAATAGTAGCCCCCATAAGACTTTGAGATCTTGCGTCGTCTTGCCTTTCAATCTTGAATGCTCCATCTAGGTGATGCCGGAAATTTGTCAAGAAATACCTCAAAGGTCTCCCAAAGAACCCTGTAATCTTATCCGTCTTTGTAATGTTGCTGGAGATTCTTCAAATCATGTCTTCTAGAGTCAGACAGCTTCCGCCTTCCATGGAATCTTCGGATGTGACTCTTCCACTGGAACGGTTAGAAGGATGACATAGGATACAGCCTACACTACCTCGAAAGTCACATATAGCAGTGAATTAATCATTAGCTATTTTCGCGCGTGCAAAATCCAAAACGTTAAGCGGCAAATCGGGAGACGTGGCAAAATTACTTCGCACGTTCATCCACTCGTTGGCAACACTATGTTTGTTGGATCTCTTTACATGAATCTTGATGCTAGGGTCTATAAATATTTACTACGGCTTAGGCATTTTCTTTTTACCTGCATTCTCCCCTGCATCTTCTTCTTCCTTCCGCCGCACGATTGTTTGAGCTCCCTCAGTGGAAACCCCTAGCCAGATCATTTTCTCCCCCCCCCCCCCAAATCTCCATCCATCTACGCAATGGCCTCCAGCAGCAGCATACCTTCAACAGCGGCGGTCCCTGAGGCTATGGTCAAGCCTTCGCGGGGTATTTTCATCCTGCCGGAGGGAGTGATGGTCCCGGTCTCCGCCGTGGTGGAATCCATCAGCGGCGACTAGAAACGGGTGGCGCCAGACGCTGTAGAAGTGGATGCTGACTCCCACAAGGGGTGTGGAGGGGCTCTGACCTCTCCTCCAAACAGCTCCAAGAACTTATCGTAGAAGGCTATCTTCTTGTGATGGAGGGCCTGGCCTAGCGATCGGCGTCGACCGGTGAGGTGGTGCCTTCTCCCCAAGTCGGAGAAAAGGTCTACCTCAAGTCCCAGCTGGTGTGTGGTGTAATCCTGCAAGTCTCCGACTTCTTCCTCGAGATCCACCGGCACTTCCAGGGACTTCCCCACAACCTTTCTCCCAAAAACATCCTCGTACTCAGCAATTTCATAGCCTTGTGCGAAGGATACCTAGGAATTAATCCTAGATTAGATCTGTTTATTTATTTCTTCACCGCCAAGGGAGAGTCCGTAGAATCCAAGGATGAGCTGTGGATTTGTAGAACAATTAGTTTTAGGATCCGACCCCACCGGCGACTCCCCGACATCATCGGACATGAGTCCTGCCAGAACTGGCGGCGAACATACTTCTATGGCCCAGATATCCCTCTAGCTGGCTGCCAAGACTCATACCCCGACTTTGTCAACAGGGCCGCCGCCGAGGCTAGCACCTGGAGATCCCAAGGCCCCTCCCGTCCGATGACGAAGCCTCTCACACCGTAAGGCGGATCGAGTGGCTGGTAGATGGAGCACTGACCAGCTTGGACCTAGACATGTGCTGGTTCACGAGGCGGATCCAACCCCTGCAGCACTGCGTTGAGATGATGCATAAGTACTCCAAGGATACAAAAGATCCCATCCGGATATCCGAGGACAACTTCTCTAATGACTTCATCAAGCTACGGCTTAAATACATCATCAAGGTGAAAGACAGGAAGCATGGCTTCAAGACACCTTTGACATGTTCGAATGCGGCAAGTTCCTAGAGGTAACTGTGCTTCCTTTGTTGCTCGTTATACATATATATTCTAAGTTCTTCTGTCTTGGACGCGTTATTCATTTGACCTGATGCTTGATCTTATCAGTTGGCGACCTTGGCGGCAGATCAGATGGCCTCCCAGGTCTATGATACAAAGCTGAAAGATGTCCATGTTGTGTCCGATGACGACACTCCCAAGGATCAGCCAGCTCCAGCGGCGCAAAAGTGGAAGAGCTCCACCTCTGACGTTGTTGCCGTGGGAAAGAATAATAAAACGGAGAGTGGAGTCTCCAAAAAGTCCATTACCGCCTTAGAGGCCACTACTAGGGAAAACCCTACCCGAGGCACACCAGGAACCCTATCCGAGGCGCATATGGTATGCGCCTCTAGTGCCGCGCCTCTAGTATTTGTTACGCGAGGCACATATCATATGCGCCTCTAGTATTTGTTATGCGAGGCACATATCATATGCGCCTCCTATACTTATATACACGAGGCGCATACCAGTATATGTGCCTCGCGTATATGAAGTATAGGAGGCGCATATGATATGCGCCTCGCATATGTTGTAGAATGCACCTCCGATAGTATAAATGCGCATCGAATGAGCATTGTCTCCTATAGCCTTTTCTCTAGTAGTGGGTGGAGAAGAAGAAATCCACCGGTATCCCTTTAGCTAAGGCGTCTGCCATAGTGTAAGTATATTCATTCTCTAGTTATGTTTTTCTTTGCACCTATTCAATTCCTGTACTTATATTGCGTACATTTCAGGAAGAAATCTGGTGTTGGTTTGAGGCGGACCTCCAAAATGTTGGGGGTTCAAAAAATATTCGCGACATGTTCTCCAAGTCATCTCCCACTACTGCTCCCCCGACTTCCGTCGCCAATCCTACAACAGGTTCCACTGGAGCCTCATCCCCTATCATCCTTGAGACCTCCGCCATGGAGATAGACATCAATCCGACTCTGGGTGTCTCAGGTTCTGCCGGCAAGGACATTGCTCCTAGTGTCCAAGCGATGCAGGAGAGCATTTCCTCCAAAGTGGCTGAAGCTCTGGCTAAGGATGCCACTAAGAAAGGGAAGTAGGCGATGGAGGGAGCGGAGGTGGAGGTAGCCATAGCCACGGATGAGGTGGGAGCTTATGTGCCATCAACTACCATCATAACACAGCAGGCGGCCTGGGCTTCATCCATGCCTCTGACTTCGACAACTCCTCTGCCTTTAACTCCTCTGACTTTGTGCCTCGATGATCTCATTAAACTTGAAGATGTTATTTATAACAATGCCTGGACCTTCCACAATTCTTATGCTCATTTGGCCAATAATCTGAAGGTTAGTGCCATTGTAAGTCTCTAAACTTTACTTCTTTACTTTGTAATATATCCCACTATAACCCCCAAGCTCTTAGGCAAAAAAACAATAGTTTTGACCTAAGTGCTCCAAAGAACTAAGTGTAGAACTTGTCAGTGTAGCCCCCAAGTTTCTAGTTAGAACCAATAATTCCGACTGGATACTCTAAAAGAGAACACCTTTTAATTAAAATCAGATACTGTAGCCCCCGAGCATTTAGTTGAAACTGAATAGTTCCGACTATATGCTCTATATAAACTAAGCACTTTATCTTATTTGCAGAATGAAAATAGCCAGAGAAAGACCGCCAATGAGAAATATGCCAAGCTGCAAAAAGTTATGGTTCTTGAAAAGGGTAAACAACCTTCCTGAAAGAACAGATAAAAAATAGCAAGCGTTTGTTTTCTTCTAACAGCTCCTTTCTTTTCTCATTGATCCATTTCTTCCGAAATCTCATAATGCTTTCCATGTTCCGTCTATAGAGGCCATTGCCAAATCCAAGAGCATCGTCGAGCAATCCAAATATATCTAGAACCACGATGATGAAAATAAAATCTTGAAGAAAGACCTGACTGAGGCTGTCAAGGGCCATGAAGAGGCGATGAAGGCGATGCATGAATCTGCTGACACTGAGATGCAGCACATGAAGAATGAAATTGAACAGCTCAAGCAACAAAACCAAGCTGCTAAAGAGCAGAATGATCAGAACCTCGAGGTGTACAAGAAACTTCAGAAGGAGGATGACATCTTTGCGCAGACTTGCAAGAAAGCCGATACGAGCATCTTTGGTAACTTTCCTCTGACTTTGTAAATTCTGTAATGTGGACACTTATATTTTTATACTCATGACCCTTATCTCTAACGAAAACATAGCCCCCATTGGTTTAACCAACATGGGTGAAGGTGCTCCAGATCCAAAGGAATACATGATTCTTGCCGGAAACTTCATTAACACTCCCATCACTCAAGCTAAGGAGATAGCCCCGCCCCTAGACATCACCATCAAGGAGGCAGATTCTGCAGCCAAGTATTCGAAGATCCTAGGTCGAGCCCCTGGGAAAATCAAGGGTTGGAAGGTTTCTTTCGTCCGGGCTGGTGCGAGGATGTCCTTATCCTTGGTCCGGACGCACTATGACGAGGCCGACATGGACTTGATAACCTCCGGCATACCAAAGCTTGACGAGGAAGGAAATGAGATCGATAGAGATGCTATTTGGAACTCCCTCACCGGCTACGACACCAAGGTTTCCAAGCTGACCATGGTGGACGTCTTCGTGCCTGCCGAGTAGATAGACAATGAAGTGGCGTCTTCAGAATCTATCCCAGGACCCTCCGAGTTTGATGAGCTCTCCAAGCCTGGCTCTCCTGCTGTTGATGATGTAGTGGCAAAGTCCCCTGCAGCCGGGCCATAAAGACATTGATGTATTAAATGTATCTCTACAGTATGTCCTAGGGAATCGCAGGGCCTAATATGCTAAGCCTAGAACTTATCACCCACCAGCACCACTGAGTCACCTCACACACAGCTTTCAGTGCCCGAACAGCTAGGCCTAGAAGCATACAAAGGCTCTCCACGGACCACCAGCTAGGGGAGCCAGGAAAAGACACCGGTCCCTGACGCCACCTCTGGAGGTCACCTGGCAGGGTGCGGCCCCCACAAGCCTCCACCTCATGAGGCCTCCCCATTGAGCATCGACCTACAGACGGCTTCACCAGGAAATGAGTCATGCCCGCCAGTCGTCGCCTACTGTCTAGGCCACCCTGCACCATAAACATCAAAACTCCAAGCATCACAGCAAAACATGCAAAGAGAGATAACAATCACGAAGATCCGCCTATAGGCATAAAAAACAAGTCTTCCTCGCAAACCCAACAGGGGAACAGAGTACCAAAGGACACTACACCTACACTAGCAAAATACCCGCGGCTCCAAAGTCGAGGCGGTCGACACGGTATGAACCTGGCCTCGTCTCCTCAAGGAAGGTTGTCGGGTAGGCTACTAGGCCCAGCAGGGTGTCAAACACTGAGACAGAGAAGTCCCTCCCCCTAACGTAGTGGTAGTACAGAGATGCGTCGGATGTGGTGAGCGACGAGGAATTGGTTCCAACTGTTGTAGAGGTACATCGCATCGGGCTGAAGGGTCTCCACGCTCACCCGCCACCTTTGATGCCCAACGGAGTGCCACAGCTCCACCTCCCCCGGAAGATCCGCCATGACTCCTAGGGTGAAGTGGAATGGGAGCCTCACCTTGATGAACTAGTCAGAATTCTCGAGAATGATGACGAAGTCGATCACCTCAGCAGGCTCGGTGTCGTCCTCTATCTTGATCACCACAGGCAGGGTCGCATGACGACCTCCACCAAAGGCTCGGGCTCGACGCCAGACCTTCCACCGCGCCCCCGTGGCCGCCACGACCGCTCCGCGGGGGCATCCACAGTTGTGCCTCGCTGGAGCTTCACTAGTTGATGCCTCCGCAACTCAGGGTGGTGCAATGCTGGGGTTGGCGCCACAGCCCCCGTGTCGTCCTCGGCCGCTCCCGCGATTCGTGGGACGAGCCACCTCCGCTAGAGGCGAGACGAGGGCAAGAGAACCCCTGCCCTCGACCATGGCTGCCTCATCTGCCGCGGTTATGGGGAGAAGAGGGGACACCATCCAGAAGAGAAGGGTTTTCGCACAAGCCCACGGAAGAGTAGATAGGGAATCAAGGTGAAGGGTGAGACCTCACGCGTTGATGCCCTAGTATAAAGGGGGGGTCATAAAGGACGTATCGCTGCCCTAGGCATGGGGTATAACTGCAGGGGTCCCACGTGTCGTCGCATCGTGGGAGCAACTCCCAGAGAAGCGGCACGCTCGAGCCTAGTGGTTAATAGCCCGTAGGTGCCTCAAATCTGCGGTCAAGACAAACGCGTGGCAAGGTCATGATTTCGTGGTCAGACGCCAGGGCCTATCAACGGTCCTAGGTCGCTTGCCCCTTTGAGCCCTTCAAGGGACACATGCAGGCCAAATGCCTGTGGGCTATTGTCGGGGCCCTGGCAATTGGGGTACCACATCCTGATGACCGGCAGCCCCCAGTGCCTCGAGATGGCGTACCCTCGCGAACCCTCATTACCTCCTACGACAGGAGCGGACCTCAAGAGCCTCCCCCTCGTGAGGAAGCGCCCTCCCAAGCGAAAGCGCCTACCGAACCTCTCGAGGGTGCCGCGGAGTGTGCCCTAGGCCCTTCGATGAAACCGCTAGGCAATCAGTGGGTGTGCCGGGTCGCGACAAAGGGCGCGGTCACCGTGTCCTCACTATTCGCCTCGTAAAAGGAAGAACTGGTCCACCCACCCTTTCCTTGCAGCAGGGGGCGAAGACCTCAGCGTAGCGGGCACACCAGTTGTCGATTGGGTATCAAGGGGATAGTGGGCAGCATCGGATGGAGATAAACTGGGAAAAGGTAGGCCACTTTATCAAATGGCGGAGGCGCGTCCAGGCCCAATGACTCGGTCCACCAAAAATTAGTCTTGTAAACCAGCGCCTCGGAGGGCATCACTGTGGTGACCCTCCCCATCCATAGACCGGGGGAGGAGGCCTGACGCCGCCCTATATAAGTAGCCCTTCTCCTACCTTGCAAGGGATCAATCTCAGAGATCCAAAACCCTAGACTTTGATCCTCCATTGTAACCTCGCGAGGCACGCGAGCAATACAAAAAAGCAGGAGTAGGGGCTTTACCTCCTCACGAGGGTCCCGAACCTAGGTAAAAAACAGTATCAACTCTCTATCATGCGTTTGCTCCGCCGTCGTCGTTGTTGCTGAGCTCCTTTGGAATCGTGTATTTAGCCCCTCACGAACCAAGGGATCGTTGGACCCTAGTTAATTCGCGGGACAAATCTCCAACACATATGTCTTGTCATGACCAAAGTGACCAACAAGTCCTCCACCATCAGACTCTTGAGAAGCAAAATTTGGAGAGTTAACTTCGGAATACAAAGCTTTTTTTAAGAGAAAGCCATTCAGAAAATAGAAGTCATCAAATCCTTTTTCAATTGACCACTTCGCAAATATTGGTCCAAAAAATGGGATGGAAGCATACAAAGTTTTGATATCCTCAAGACCCAACACGTTTACTTCTAGGTGCGTAAGAAGGTTTGTGTTCTTGCAAGCCAAAGCATCTGCAACTACATTATCTTTGCCCTTCTTATACTTGACAATGTAAGGAAACGACTCCATGAACTCAACCCACTTAGCGTGCCTTTTACTCAAGTTGGCTTGGCCTTTGAGATATTTCAATGACTCATGGTCGAAATGCATGATAAATTCCTTAGGCCAAAGGTAGTGTTGCCAAACTTGAAGAACACAAACTAAGGCAAAAAGTTCTTTGTCATAAATTGGATAGTTAAGGCGTGCTCCATCTAGTTTCGCACTATGGTACGCAATAGGACGTCCATTTTGCATGAGGACTCCTCCAATGCCAATACCACTAGCATCACACTCTATCTCAAAAGTTTTTGTGAAATCCGGTAAAGATAGAGGTGCTTCGGTGGGGCTCTTTTTGAGATCACCAAAGGCGTTGGTTGTGCTTTGTCCCAAATGAAGGTGACATTCTTTTTGGTTAAGTCGTTGAGAGGACAAGCAATGGTAGAGAAATATTTCACAAATCGATGATAGAAACTGGCCCAACCATGAAAACTTCGAAGTTCACTCACATTTGTGGGAATGGGCCAATCTCGTATGTCTTTGACCTTAGAAACATTAACTTCAATACCATTCAAAGAGATAACAAAACCAAGAAAAATCAACTTGTCTTTAACAAAAGTGCACTTGGGAAGATTAGCATATAGCTTTTCATTTCGAAGGATTTGCAAAAGCTCCTTAACATGTATAACATGCTCTTCATGCGACTTACTATAGATAAGAATATCGTCAAAATAGACTACTACACTTTTTCCAATGAGAGATCTCAAAATATGATTCATAAGGCGCATGAAGGTGGATGGGTATTAGATAGGCCAAACGATATGACCAACCATTCATAGAGACCAAGTTTGGTCCTGAAGGCGGTTTCACTCATCACCTTCCACCATGCATATTTAATGGTGATAGCATTGATTGGATGGCAGTCCATGCATAACCGCAATGTATCATCCATCTTTGGAACAAGAATTACGGGTGCCCCACTTGGTCTTGTGTTTACTTGGATCAAACCTTTGGAGACGAGTTGGTTGATTTGGTGTTTGATCTCCTTTGTCTCCTCTGTGTCCGTGTGGTATGCGACACGGTTTGGTAGAGGTGCGCCCAGTATGAGGTTAATGCGATGCTCAATTCTAGGAAGAGGAGGTAGTCCATGTGGAAGCTCTTCGAGAAACACATCCTTGAATTCCTGCAAAACAGCCATCAAAGAGGGAGGAACATTTGTTAAGTCATTAGTTCCTTGCGCTAGTCCCTTGCAAATGAGGACATAGTGCAAGATAGATGGGTTATTCATCACGTCTCTCATCTCACTTTTGGTGGCAAGAAGAACACTTCATTTTTCCACTCGAGTTTGGCTTGTGACTCTCACTCACTATATGGTGGTTCTCTCGCTCACCAGTCTTCTCACGATGTGGTTTTGTGGTTTGCACCCTCGCTAAAGCCTTTGCATTGTCCGCAATTATTTGTTCAAGATTCATTGGTTGCAAAACACATGTCTTGTTAAGCCATTTGAAGGTACACACATTTGTACTACCATCATGTAGAGCACCTTTGTCAAATTGCCACGGTCTACCAAGTAACATGTGGAAAATCGTCATGGGAACCACATCACACTCCACCATTTCTTTGTATGGTCCAATTGAGAATGTTACCGAGATGGTGTGCTTGATATTCACGAACCCTTGGTCACTTAGCCATTGGACATGGTAGGGGTGCTTGTGTGGATGGAGGGTAAGGTTGAGCTTCTCACATAACTTATTACTTGCAAGGTTGTGGCAACTCCCTCCATCAATGATAACTTTAATGGATTTCCCACTAATATCGGCACATGTTTGGAAGATGTTGGATCTTTGATCTTCATGCTCTTGGGATTGAGTATTCAAGATTCTTGTGATGACAAGCGATGGACTTGCGTGATGCTCAAACATGAGGAGTTCTTGGTAATCTGCCACATGTTGTCTTGCCATTGCTTATTTTACTCTTGCATCAAATTCATCTTCACTCAAGTATTCCTTGTCACCATTGTCATGAATGAACAAGACTTTGGTATTGCCACATTTGGCCGACGTGTGTCCTTTTCCTCCACACTTGTAGCATTCACCAATGAATGGTGGGTCATCCCAGTTTGCTTGCCACTTGGGGTGGTTTTCCTTGAGGAAGTGTGGGCTTGAAAGGAGGCTTGGAGGTACTTGAGTTGCTTCCTTTGATGTTTGTTGTTGTAGTGGTTGGAGCTTGTTTGTAGGTGAATTACGTCTTGGGCTTGTTGTATTTGATGTCCTCTTGCACTTGACGCTCGGACTTTGTTGCATTACGCACAAGCTCGACCATGTTGTTGTACTTTTTGAACTCGGCGATGCGCTTGATTGGGTAGTCAAGCCAATGAGGAAGCATGCCATTGTTTGCTCCTCACGCTCTTCAATGTTGGCACATGTCATCTTGAGCTCCATTTGCTTGAAGTAATCTTCCACGATCGTTGTCCCTTGGTTAACCATTTTAAGCTTGTTGAAGAGGTCGCGCATGTAGTGCGAAGGAACAAAGCATGATCTCATATGAGCCTTAATATCTTGCCAAGTGTCTATTGGATTGTAGCATCCCGGGAAAACCACTACTAGAAAATCGCGTGTTGTTTTCCTTTTGTGCATAATCATTATCGCATGCTCATGTCATCATGCCACATTGCATTTGAGCATCGTCATGTCATCACGCATATGTTTTCCTAAAATTATTTCCACAAGCCCTATTTTTTTACTACATTAATCTTCTCCGTTTTGTTTCAAATCAAAACCCCGGGCCTACCTAGATATTTCGTTTGTCTAAAAAGAACTAATTACAATAGCCTTATAATTGAATAAATAAAACTTATATTATTTTGGGAGGCAGCCAGCCAGGCCCCAAAGCCCAGTCGGCCACCTCCAACTAAACCCTAATATCTAACCCTAACCAACACCCCACCTATTTCCTACCGCCGCCACTAGTCCCACCTGACCCAACCACCACCCCACTTTCCTACCCCTCATGCCACGCACACTATGCATGTTGCACGCACGCACGCTGTAGCGAAGCAACCACATACATACGGCAGCACACGATGTGTGACCCAACCCCACGTCGTTGACCGCTTCCTACCTACCCCGCAATTCCCTCTCGCCCCATCTTCGTCCACCTCCTTGATGCAGAGCCTAGTGCCGCCTCCTCTAGCCCGCATCCCAAGCACCGCGGCTGCATTCCTCCGCCTCAAGCCCTCCCCGAGCTCCACCGTGCCGCCTGGGTCTCGCCCTCGACCCCCATCGCGAGTGTGGCCTCCGCGGCCGCCTCTCCTCCCTACTGTTTGTGTGCCGCCAGCAGCAGGCCCGCTACCCCTCTAGTCGTGGACTCACGACCAAGTCGCACCCCAGGTCATGGCTGCCTACCTGACCTCACATGCATCCCCTCGACCCGGGCCTCACCCTTGCTCCCTGCAGTGACGTTGTCGCCCCGAAGCCCAACCTCGCCGGTGCCCCTCGCCTCCCCAAGCTCTTCCTCGTCCTAGTCGCATCGCACCACCGCCATGTCGATCGGCCTAGATGGCCCCGTCCTCCTCTGCCTACCCATCGAGACCACCCCCGCGGGGACCGACCATCCTCTGTAGCATCTCCAGCGAGCCCATGAGTCGCCTCGATGTTCCTCTCCCTGCGGCCCTCCTCCCCGCCTTCATCTACAGGTCACAGCAGCGTGCCGTCGAGTCCCCCTCCAAGCCGCCGCACGTCAAACTCTGATGCCTTTCATGTTGTGTTTAGGAAGCTTTGTTCTAGTGCCTTCTTGCTGCTGTGAGTGTGGGAACACCGAAGAAAATAAATCAACACCAGTGTCGTGGGAATGGCCACGGCAGTCGCTACCAGGGGTAGCGATTGATAGTATTGGGGGAGAGAGCTAGCGGCCATCTGTGGTGCGAGATGGGGGCGGATGCACATGAGTTTACCCAGGTTCGCCCCCCGGAGGGTAAATCCCTACTCCTGCTAGATTGTATTGGCGGAGAGCGAGTTATAGGGGTGGCGAGCTCGGTGAATAAGCAGCGAGTCGCTTGAGGGGGTGTATGATGGAACATAAGTACAAAGGGAACCCTAGGGAGGTTTATATAGGAGGCACTCGCTAGGGTTTACAAGGTTTACAGCCGAACTAGTCTATGATTCGGAGGATTTGACCTAATCCGACTTCGCTTCGGCTATGCTTCTGGGCCTTCAGCTTCTAGTCGTCAGGCCTGCTTCTCAGTCGCGTTCTAGTCACCGTCCTGCAGGCCCACTCGCAAGGTCCTTGGGCCAGTCGGAACGTCCTGCTGGGCATATGTAGCATCCCATATGTCTAACATCTGTAATGCTACATGGTCTAATAATAAAATGCTACTTCCTACATATTATTGTTGCATCATAATTATATCATGCTCATGTCATCATGCCACATTGCATTTGAGCATCATATAAAACCCTTTTTCATTTGGTTCTTATCTCATATGCACTATTAATTGTATTTGCCTCTTGATATATTGTATTTAGTTCTTGATAAATGCTTGATGCCCAAGTTGAGTTGGGGGCATATCTTTTATTAACTCCACCACCTTTCTTGTCACCACCCCATCATTCCACCATCCAACTATATGTGAGCCTTGCAAATTATTGGTTTTACCTCTAGCTCATGTGGGATGGGATGAATCCACTTATAATTCCACATGCTCCCATATATGCATCATGTTGTTTTCACATTATTGATATGTGGCGAGCCACATGGCCACCTTTGCATGCTATGTGAGTGGAGTGCCTTGTCAAGCTCCCATATGGTTTAAATTTGAATATAAGCTCATGGAGGAATACAATTGTGGTTCATGTTGGCTAGTGGCACATACACACAAGCTTGGCCACCTTATATTCATGCATGATCTTGTATTTAGTCCATGTGGTAAACAAGCTTCCTTTCCTTTTGTTGGGCTATATTCAAATTCTTGAAACCTTGCTCATATAAATGCCATGAGTTATTCTAGTTGTTTTCACTACTAGAGAATGCATTTACTATTCATGCATGGGCCATGCAAGATCACCACCATCTTCTATCTGTGGGTTTTCTTGGATTTTTGAGTGGAGCATGGTTCTTTTGGAATCAATTCAAGTTGGCTCAATTTTGTTTGAACTCCACCATCCTAGGGCATCTACTCCTTGTTTTGGTTTTGTTAAGCCTTATGGCATGCATGCACCACATGGAGTATATGTTTTCCCACTTCACCTAAATCCTTTCTCTCTTACCCCATGTAAGTTAATCACCTCCTCCACCTTTTCTATCTCTTGTCCTTTGGATAGATGGATTTGTTTTTGGTTGCGGAATAATCATTTGAGACTATTCAAATACAAATCCTAAATTCTATCTAACCTACCTAGCTCAAACCCTACAGCCTACACATCTCTAAACCCTAGCTACACTCACCTCACCACCCCAACCTACCTACCCTGTCGAGCCACCCCCCCCCCCCCCTCTTGCTTGACACCACCTGGTTCGGCCCGAACCTGGCTAACCCTAGGCCGAGCCACCCCTTGCTCGACACCCTCTCTAGCCGAGCCACCCCTCTCCTTCCCTCTCTTCCCTCGCTGCCAGGATACCCCACCCGAGCCACCTGCGCCTCCCCTCGGGCCCCAGCTGTGCGCCCCAGCCAACCCAGATCCCTCCCGAGCCTGTCTACCGTGAGAGAGGGAGAAGAAAAAGGTGACCACCACCTTTTTCCACCCGAGCCTCCCCATGTGCATCTCTCCCTCCCTCGTCCTTATCTTTCTCCCTCTCTTGCCTAGCATCGTTCCCCCAGGTTCTAGGGTCCTGCCGTCGCAGCCCCTCCCCCATCTACCCCTGCCAACCCTCTCTTCCATCTCCGATCACCCACCGTCGGCATCGGCTCTCTCCACCGTAGCTAGGAGGCGGGCGTGGTGACTGGGTGTTGGTGACTGGCGTGGTGACCATCCCAGTACACGGCGACGAGAAGGAGGAGGCCCAGCCCCGCTGCACGCCTACGTGACCGAGAAGAAACCGTAGACGCGGATCGTCAGCTACCCTGCCGTTCCCCTGCACCCCGGCTCGAACCACCACCACCAACCCACTCTCGGTGAGCCTCCGATCCCCCTGACATCCTCTCGCACAACGTCTCTTCCTAGACGAGCAGAACATTGCATCGAGGCACTCTCTGTGTGTGGCGTCATTGCCGCTGTCCTGCCATGGTAGCCTCGTCTGGCCGCGTCGTCGTTACCTGGCATCAAACCCGAACCACCGCAGCGGTAGCCGCCGCCGCCTGCACCAGCGCCATGTTGCAAGATCGATCCCCCGCCACGCCGTTCCCTTCAGCCGTCAGTTTCGTCAGACAAGGTTGGAAGAAAAACAGTGCGCGGTGGCCTTTTTCCCCATATCCCCTCCCCTTGCGTCTTTTGTTTCGCAACCGCGCTCCACACGGCCCCACATGTCAATGGCTGTGTCATTTTACAAAAAGGCACCCGCAAAATTCTTGGCCTCAACCCGCTGTCCCCGTCTTTGCCATGTGGCACCCGCCCGCTCAGACACTGTCGCGTGGGCCCGTATGGCCGCCGACCCCACATGCTGGTCTCCCTGGCTAGACAACCCCGCGGTGAGAAAAATCCTTGCTGCGCGTTTTCCGCCAGTTCATCGCAGGTCCCACATGTCAGTTGCAGTGGCTAGTTTCTTCTGAGTACAAAAATTCTGTGAGCTTTTCTGTTTTATAAAAATCAACTTCAGAATTTGTCTAAATGTTTTTAAATCCACTTTTTAATAACTTTTAATTGATAATTCCAAATTTGACAAAGAATATATGTTTTTGAATCAGAAAAATGTGAGGAATTCAAATATGCCATCCAAAATAATGTTTGACTAATTTAAATTTTTAAGATGATTAAATTTGAAATAAATGCCTTTTCTCAATTAATTAATAACTTTAATTCTATAACTCCAAATTTGACAAATAAGATGTCTAAATCGATCAGCGCGACGAGCCCGTTCAGATTATGCATTCCACGATATGAATTGAAGCATGCATCATATAAATATTAAATAATCAGAACTATTTATGGTAATAAAACTTGGCCAAATGATTTATTCTTGTCCCCACACCTCACCCTTGCCATGCTACATTATTGCCATGTAAATTGTGCATCATTCATCATAGCATGCTTGGTTGCTTGTCGCATTTTATTTATATGCTTGTGCACTTTATTTATGTTGGCCCTTGTTTGTTTGGTTCTTCTTTCGAATAGACGCCGAGCAGAGAAGTTATCAGGAATCCCAGGAGTACTACCAAGATCCATATCTCGCTTCAACTGAGCTACAAGGCAAGCACTACCACATGCTTGCATACATATAATACCTATTGCTTCTATCTTATTCTTGCATCATGGAGTTGCGATTGCATTAAACTGAATCCCAAGTATTGCATGGCCTTTACTTATAAACCCCACCGAAGCTTGTTCCTCCATCCTATGAGCCATTACTACAGGAGTTCCTTGAGCCATGTGAGTCGTAGAATTGCATGTGTAGGGTTTGTGAGTGTCTGATGGATAACAGGGTACCTAAACAACTTAACCTGAGTAGTAATGGGATAATTAATGAAAGAGGCACCGGTGGGCAATATCTGTTATTTGGTTTTTCATGCTCACCTGTGTCCCGTAGGACCCCGAGTAATTGATACCTGTTCCTTGACTATTCGCACTATCCACATACAGGAGACTCTATGATTCCCCCATTGCATGAGCTTGATTTGCACTTTATTTCTTGGGGCCACAAAGTAGTTTGGGGCTTTATTACTATCCTGAACTTATGCCATGCCTTACCGCTTTATTTAAGATTGTGCGTGGAGCACCTGTACTGTTTAGGATCGCGGCACGATTTTTGCGGTATCGACAAGCCCAGTCACACTTTCGGGTTCCTAGTCGTTTACAGCCGTTCTCGCAAACCCTGGGTCCGTCTCGGAGCCGGCCAACTTCGTTGCGAGTAGCTTATTGGGGTGGCCCCCTAAAATGATTTATGAATCATGTGATTGCTTTGTCGTGAAAGCCTCGTTGGGTTTTGATTTGGTTTTTTCGAGGTTGATCGTGTGTGTGTTGCTATTTGTGCACCCCTGTAGGGTAAATCTTTCTGAAAGCCGTGTACGTGGTTATGGACGACTTGGAGCACAGTTTCTCGATCATAGACAAGTATAACTAAAGTACCGTTTTTAATTTGACTAAATATCTGACTAGTAAATAGTGCAATATTCATGGAATGATTAATAAAACTGCCAACGGATGGGTTGTTTGTCCGCTTTCTCGTTGGTAAGCGAGAAGGAGGATGGATCTGTTACTTTATACTGTTATAACTGTTGTTTCTAATTAACAGACATCCGTCTATCATTGGTTAGGTGGATGTTTAGCGGGTATCAATAGACTTGTTAGCTATTATCTTTTGCTGCAATTGCGTCACCCTAGGTATATGTCCCCTTTAGAGGCATAAAGACTTGATGAGTACCCCTAGGGTCTCACACGATAAATTGTTTGATTCAGATGAACATGTGTATTCGCAAGATGGATACTGGGTGGAGGAGACAGATGATGTTGGCAATGATCACTCGGTGTAGAGATTCCGGGGATGGGGATCCGTGAGATCTGTGGGCGGGATGTGCTTATTTATGTGGCATCTTATGCCGATTTTCTTCTTATCCGTACTCGGATCTTGTTTCCCGCTTCCGCTTGATACTCTGTTGATTGATGTATGAGGAGCTATCCTACACTATTATCTCTATCTAGGATATTTGGACCTTGTCGTATGGCGTTGCAATATTTCTATTTCTTTTAGATGGTATGGCTCTGAGAACTATTGTAAGGTAGCTTGCATACATACTCACTTGTGTATGTATTTGATATCTTCTCATGTTGCCTACACCGCTCGCTCTTGTCCCGATGTTCTTGGAAGTGGTTAGGGCGGTCGACGGGCCTACACATGGGAGGCCCTGGGCCCCCGCTGTAAAATCCCTGAACCACTTTTGGTTCATCCAGGATTGAACTTAGAGCGTAGGGTCCGAGGTTGTTACAGCATACCCCGTTCAGCATATCCCCATCAGTAGTCCCTGAGGCCATCGTTGATTCAGCGCAGGTGTTCATTTGGCAGTCGGAGTAGGTGAGTACAATTTGGACGCCTAGTCGAATCAGTGATGGACTCCATCGATAAAGGAGTAAATTTTCCCACCTGGTTTCTAGTCACAGCTTTGGCGAATGTATTCATGCTCGGGTTGCTGCCCCCTATCAATTGGACAAGGCATACCAGCAGGCGAGTCGAGTGGAAGAAGTTGGACCATTAGCTTAGTCAAACTAGCCATTGGGTAATCCAACGGTAACTTCGGCATAATTACCGCGGGTAACGGTTATCCCGAGATTGGCGAGTAGCGTGTCTTTATAAGGAGAATGACGGTAAATTCGTGTAGATCTTCTCCCGCATTCCTCACTCTCCCGCACCCCATTCTCTCTATATCTCCACGATCAAAAATCCCCGGACCGAGCGACCTTGTTCCTCTCTCGATGACGCCTCCGAAAGATATGTGGGAGAAATCCAAGTGCACCACGGCGCAACTCAAATCATTTGAGGACGCAGGGATCCTCTACAAGAGGAATTGGCGAATTCCCACGTCCTCCGAGATCAAGCCGAAGTCGCGCGCCGACGAATTCATGTGCTTCCTAAGCCATTTGGAGAGGGGATTGGGATTCCTCGCCTCAATATTCTTTCGATGGTTCTGCGCGTACTACGTGATCAAGCCATCGGAGCTTGTCCCTCACAGCATCGAGCAGCTAGCAATCTTTGTCGCCTTCTGCGAATGCTACCTTGGCTACAGGCCATACTTCCCGCTGTGGCTGGAGCTGTTCCATGGTTCCATCGGCCGCGACGGAGTTGTTGGGGATATACTTTCCGGGTATCCTCAAAGTTCCTCACTGACCAGGGTGGCCCACTTTGGGTTAGAGCTTTGCTTCACGGGCGGCCCAGTCAGGGAGAGAAGATGGAGTCCAATCCGGCTACGGGAAGGCCTAGAAGACTTACCGACTTAGGCTCATAATGTTACTTGTAGTTCAAGATGTACTCTGTAACCAACTCTTAGTCGTAGCCAGATTGATCTCTCCTGTAAACCCTTGGCCGGATCTCTATATAAGTCGTCCTAGGGAGAGCCTTTAGGGCACTACAATAGTCTACAATCTCAACTCGCATAGGCGAAACCCTTGTAACCCATATTCTAGCTCTGCCGTATTACTGGATTGCTAGCAGGAGTAGGATTCGTCCAAAGCCGGCGGATTCGAACCTGGTTAAACTTGTGTGCTCACTGTCCCGGAACACCATACGTCTCACACCCCTCTCTTCCGCACGCCTCGAGGACCCCCTCATGGCGTACTTGTCCTCAATCCGACGACAGTTGGCGCCCACCGTGGGGCAAGTGAGCTTCGGATCTATGTTCCGAGCGGAATCTGCAAGAATCAGAATTGGAGAGACCATCGCCGTTGGTTGCATCCTCTACGCCAGCGACGTCCCTCTCATCGTTTCGACCTGACGTGGATTCCGGCTAGGGAAGCCGTGACTGCCTATACAATCATGTCTTTTGGCGAGATCGATGTTTACATTGGTTTCGCTGAATCTTCCCAACCCACTCCAGCGGCGATGATAGAGGCAGAAGAATCTTCTGGGTCCCCTTTGTCCGCGGAGGCGGCAGAGTTCCGGATCTTAGAAAACCCTAATCCCACCTAGCCCGCACCAGTTGCGGAGATAGTGGAGAAATCCGAGCCTAGAGAAGACCTCACGGTCCAAGTTGAATCTGGAGTGGATCTCCCTGGAGAAGCCGGATCCCAGATCGACCCACCTGTGGAAGTCGAAATCCAGGAGGAACATATCAACGACATTGATTCTGTCTCTGACGACGCCGGGACAGACAGGCCTTTCCTCCGGTACACATTAAGATGTATGATACTGCAAGGCGAAAGCGTAGATGCAAACCTCAAGACCATTAAAAGTTTCGATATGGCTGATCGCGAAAGCCGCAGGTACCTCAAGAAGCACGCATCGCACTTCGTCGGATACGTGGGATCTGGATCCGGCTCTGCCGATGCTGGAGAAAACACCGACTCGGTGCTGGACGCAATTGGAACAAACACCAACGTTCCCGCATCCTAGGATGAGTCTATGACATTGGCAGATTTCCGAAAGTTCTCCGCGGAATATGAAGAGGAGTACAACTCCAAAGCTGCAGAAGAAGGAGAGGCCATGGATGAAGGATCCGGGGAACACTCTCCCAAAGCGCAGGATGACATGGACGTCGGAGATAATCCCGAGGCCCAGATGTCCAAAAGTACCGATCAGAGCTTGACTCCGTGCAACGGACCCAAAGCCGTCTTTGCTACCGGCGCTGCCAAGAAGGCAAAGAAGAAGAACAAGAAGAACAAGACCCCGGCAAAAAACCCTCTCACAGAAGAGGTGATTGCCGAGGAATACGAGGAAGACTCGGGTGGAGCACTTATCCTAGACGAGCCGAAAAAAGAAGCATCGGTGGATGGACACGTGATCACAGAAGGCGCGCGTAAACTCATCGATGCCGCATTAACCACACCTATCCCTACAGCTGCAGAACTCACTACAGATGAGCTGGACGAAAGGGCCCAAGCCCTAGAAGCGCGTCATCAACAACTCCTCGATGAAGCCAAAAACATCGAGGTGGAGAA
Source organism: Avena eriantha (assembly GCA_910589775.1). Classification (NCBI taxonomy): domain Eukaryota; kingdom Viridiplantae; phylum Streptophyta; class Magnoliopsida; order Poales; family Poaceae; genus Avena; species Avena eriantha. The sequence goes on along the minus strand of OU342746.1, from coordinate 27,261,436 downwards.
GAAATGCATGTCAACCAAGGAATTCATGTCTCGGTTGCATCAGAAGACACGGAAGCGTCACACCAATGATGACTAATTCCCACGTGTCTGTGCCGTCCTTTTTGGGGATGAGATGGGGAAGCCACGGAAAGATAGCAACAGAGATTGGGTATACCCAACCCTAGTACAGAATACCATGGCAGCCCGAGAAATTCTATCGGCTAATCCAGGACCAGAGGAGATCCGTTTGGGCATCAACCTACTCAACAAAGGACTAGAGCAGCAGAAGGTCGCCCTGTCTGGAAGTCAAAAACTGGTCTCGGATTCTGACCAATGTCGCACAGATCTGGCATGGGCAGACGTAAGATCCCATTACATTCGGGCGCAGTACCATCACCCCGAACCTAGGGAAGACAATTATTCAAGAACCGGATCGTCGGGACAGCATCGCAGAGCTACACATAACTGGAGCAATGTCGCTCCAGCGGCCGAGAAAGACACGATCGCTGCACTGAATCCGAGGAATCCTCCCCGACGAGAATTCAACGATCGAAAGGGAGAAGATAAGGAGAAGCGTCGGGAGGAGGACCGTTAGAGAATGCCACCTCCTAGACATGAGAGCCGTCCGGCTGAGCCTCACCATGGTGGGAACGACGGATGAAGGAACTACGGAAACCATGCTGGAACAAGCCGTCAGGGCGACTCGTCGTAGTCAAGAACCTCCCCGGAACCGGAATAATGACACTCCGGACAGAGACCGGCGATTAGCCGGAAACAATTCAGCTGCCCCACCCCCTCCACCAGGCGGTTATCACAACGGCCCCCAAGGAGGGTAAGGAGGACGACATGGTGGAGGAGGTGGTGGCAGAAGCCGAAGTCCGGCTCCAAGGCACCGCAGCCACAGCCGACATTCGGGATGATCTCTATCCCCGAATGACGTAAGGCACAGGATCAACTCCAATATAGAGGCGCGGCGCTACGAAAACGATGATTTCTACGTGGGCCCAAAGTGTTTTGGACCACACGTCAGAGCTACAAAATCCTGGAAGGATTTGCTATCTCAAGGCACATCCAAGCCTACGACAGCATTGCTCGGCCAGATACCTGGCTACAGGATTTCTTCCAAGCTTGCTGCATCGCCAAAGGCGGAAACAGCCTGGTCGCAACCCGATATCTCCCACTTATGTTGCGGAAGACGGCGCGATCATGGCTCAATGAACTTCTGGAGAACACTATCCACAACTGGTATGACATGCAAAGTGTGTTCTTTTGGAATTTCGAAGGCACATATCGGAGGCCCTGTTCGGTCGGAGACCTACAGTGTTGCACCCAGAAAGCCGGAGAAACTTGCCGGGATTACCTCGGACGATGGATCGACACCAAGAACTCCTGTGAAGGAGTAAACGATCAAACCGCGATTGAAGCTTTCATCGCAGGACTCCCAATTGGTCTACTACGTCACCGCTTGAAGTGTGACAAGGTCACTGATTTGGGAGAGATGATAGAAACATCGAGCAAGTATGCAGATGCTGATGACGACGCAGAAGGATTACTCAACGTCCTGCATGTACCTCAATCAGCAAACACAAAGCAACAAGCTCAGAAGCGCAAAAATACCTCGGAAGAAAAACCCAACACGGAGACAGCGGTGGTCACTACTGTTTCCGGGTCTAGAGGACGAGGAGGACGTGGCGCAGGCTGCGGGCGTTGCTGTGGGACATCAAGGGTCCAAGGTAGAGGAGAGAAACAACCAGGCAAAACCTACACTTGGGCCGACATTGCCAATAACCCATGTGTGCATCACTTGGACGCCAATGGGGGCTCGTCCCACACCAACGCTGAATGTCATTTTAATGACGACATCAAGAGAGATAATACCGCGGGCTACAAAGCTAAGCGGAAGAAGGGAAAGAAAATCCCAAAAAGATAAAGAGACCAAGGAAGATTCCAACATGGAGGAAGCTGATGCTTCAAATCACAAGTCGGAAGGGAAGAAAACATTTCCCACCAAGAAGGACACTTATGTCACCTTCCTCGGATCTCAACCAGCAAAGGTCAAGAAAGCAGTTCTATACAAGCTCAATGCAATAGTTCCAGCTATCCCTCAATATCTAGACTGGTCGGAGGTGGCAATCACATTTGACCGCGCTGATCATCCACCTAAGCTACACAGGCGAGGAAAATACGCCTTAATCGTCAACCCACTTATAGACGGTTATGGTTTCTCCAAGACCCTCATGGACGGTGGTAGCAGCATCAATATTCTCTATGTCGAAACGCTACGCCGGATGAAGATCTCGGACACACAGCTGAACCATAGCTCTGTGATCTTTCACGGAGTTGTCCCGGGAAGACAAGCTAATTCCCTGGGAGAGATTACTTTGGATGTTACCTTTGGAACACCAAAGAGTTATCGGACGGAGGCACTTTCCTTCGAAGTGGTCCCGTTCAAGAGCGCATACCACGCTATATTCAGACGTCCGGCTTACTGGGCTTTTATGGCTCGTCCGTGTTACATTTACAATATGATGAAAATTCTAGGTCCCAACGGTGTGATCACCATCAGGGGAGACCCGAAGAAAGCGCGAGAGTGCGAGGATCGAAATGCCTCCTTTGCTGAAGCCGTGCTGCACGCCCAGGAGTACTAGGAGATCAAGAAGAGCATAGATCCGTCCAAGATGCCCGCAACGAAGAAGGAGGTGACAAAGCCAAATCCAGAGTTCAAGGCATCAGAAGAGATGAAGACGACGCCGTTGAAGGATGTTGACCCAACCAAGGTGACCCAGATAGGCGTAGGCCTAAGTAGCGCATAGGAAAGCGTGCTCGTCAAGTTCCTCCAAGCAAATCAAGATATCTTCGCATGGCAGCCATCTGACATGACCGGAGTACCTAGGGAACTTGCCGAGCACTCTCTAAATGTAAACCCGAACACTAAACCCGTCAAACAGTCCTTACAATGGTTTGGCGATGAAAAGCGTAAAGCAATAGCTAAGGAACTAGCACGGCTCGAGTTAGCCGGATTCATAGAAGAGGTCATCCACACTGAGTGGTCGGCCAATCCTGTAATGGTCCCTAAAAAGGACACCACTGATTTAAGGATGTGTGTTGATTATATTGCCTTGAACAAGGCTTGTCCAGAAGATCCGTTCGCTCTGCCTAGAATTGATCAATTCATCGATTCTACGGCAGGCTCGGAACTCCTCTGTTTTCTCGATGCATATTCCGGTTATCACCAAATCCGGATGAAGGAATCTGACAAAGTCAAAACTTCATTCATAACCCCCTTCGGAACCTTCTGTTTTGTTACAATGCCCTTTGGGCTGAAGAACGCAGGAGCTACGTACCAGCGCACGATGCAGCATTGCCTCCATGACCAATCGGACGCAATGTACATACATACGTGGATAATATCGCGGTGATGTCTAAAAAGAAGGAAACACTGATTTCTGACTTGGAGGAGACGTTCGCCAATCTACGAAAATACAACATCATGCTTAACCCGAAGAAATGCTTTTGTGGAATACCAACCGGAAAATTGTTAGGTTTCATCGTGTCTCAAACAGGCATAGAGGTGAATCGAGACAAAATTAAGACTATACTCAACATTTCCAGGCCAACTCGCCTGAAGGACGTACAAAGACTAACTGGTTGCATTGCTGCAGTCAGTCGATTTGTAAGCCAGCTTGGTGAAAGAGCCGCACCATTACATAAACTCCTGAAAAAGACCAAGGATTTTATCTGGATGGACGAAGCTGAAGCTGCACTACAAGATCTGAAAAGAGTACTCTCATCTGCGCCTATCCTTGCAGCGCCAGAACCTCAGGAACCAATGTTGCTTTACATTGCTGCGACAAATAAGGTTGTCAGTATCGTCATGGTGGTGGAGAGACCAGAGGAAAATCAGGAACACCTGGTGCAGCGTCCGACGTACTTTGTTAGCGAGGTCCTGACAGAATCAAAGCAGCGGTATCCGCACTATCAAAAATTGGCTTATGGTGTTTTTCTAGCATCTCGTAAGTTACGACACTATTTTTAGGAGCATCCAATTACCGTGGTGAGCAAAGCTCCCATGAGAGACATAATCAATAATAGTGATGCCACAGGACGCATCGCCAAATGGGGAATAGAGCTCTCAGCTTTTGACATTGAGTATAAACCTCGGACAGCAATCAAATCTTGATCCTTGCTGACTTTGTCGCTGATTGGACAGAGACGAAGGAGAACATGATCCTCCCTGAGTCAGAATATTAAACCCTCTTTTTCGATGGGTCTAAGGCTCAAGGGGGCTCGGGGGCTGGCGTGGTGCTGAAATCACCCCAAGGAGATAAACTTTTATACATGTTGCAGATCCACTTCACACCGACAAACAACATTGCCGAGTATGAAGCAATGTTGCATGGAATCCGGATTGCTAAGGATATTGGCATCTGACGTTTGATGTGTTACGGAGATTCGGATCTTATTGCTCATCAAGGCACGGATATTTGTAATGCAAATAAACACATGGCATCATATAAAGCTGTCGTGGATGATCTATCTAAATCGTTCGAAGGGTTTGAAGTTCAACACATCCCTCAAGCAGAAAATGAGGAAGCAGATGCACTATCTCACATAGGCTCTGCGTGGAAAGAGGTCCCGGATGGCGCTTTTTTAGAGCACCTCAAAGTCCCCTCGATAAAGGGAGTAGATGAGGAATATCCGACCAAATCCGACTCACCTTTGATAGCAGTTCTGGCTGTAATTCCCAGTTGGACTCAACCCTACCTCGATTATTTGGTAGATGGCAAATTACCCGAAGACGAGGTGCTGAGCCGACAGATTATCCGACAAGCAAAAGCCTATACTATTGTTAAAGGTGAGCTCCATAAACGGAGTGTTTCTGGGGTCTTTCAGCGCTGTGTATCTCCAGAAGAAGGAGTGGAAATCTTAAGGGAAATCCACGAAGGCGAGTGTGGTCACCACGATGCAGCCAAATATTTAGTGGCAAAAGCTTTTAAACACGGATTTTTATGGCTTACAGCTCAGGCAGATGCCGAACGATTAGTCAAGACGTGCAAAGGCTGCCAAAAGTACGCCAAGCAAGCTCATGTTCCGGCTGATCAGCTACGAACAATACCTATAACATGGCCCTTTGCGGTCTGGGGGCTTGATATGGTAGGACCATTTAAACAAGCTCCAAGTGGATTTACTCACCTCTTAGTGATGGTAGATAAATTCACCAAATGGATTGAGGCTAAACTTGTCACTAGTTGTGATGGAGCAACAGCCAAAAGATTTGTCGAGGATGTTATAATCCGGTATGGTTATCCGCATAGCATTATCACGGACAACGGGAGTAACTTCTCTATGGGAGAATTGGCTGAATTCTGCGACGAGCAAAATATCCGGCTTGACATTGCGTCAGTCGCACATCCACAGGCTAACGGACAAGTCAAAAGAGCTAATGGTTTAATCTTACAAGGCCTAAATTCGAGACTCGAAGCACCACTACGACGTGTTGTGGGGGCTTGGGCAGAGGAATTACCCTTTGTAATTTGGAGTTTACGAACAACTCCAAACAGGTCAACAAGATACACACCTTTCTTCTTGGTCTATGGCACAGAAGCAGTTCTTCCTAGTGATTTAATTCATACTTCTCCTAGAGTGGCCGCGTATATCGAAGAGGATGCCGAGATTTCTCGACAAAATGATCTCGACTTAGTTGAAGAAGTTCGCTTCGTTGCTGAAATGAGATCTACATCCTATCAGCAGAAGTTATGCAAGTATCATAGCCAGAGAGTCCGAAATAGATCTTTCAATAAAGGTGATTTGGTTCTCCGTCTTGTGCAACAAAGAAAGCACAAACTTTCCCCAGTATGGGAAGGGCCCTTCTTAGTTAGTCGAGTATTGCACAATGGATCGTACTACTTAACTGACATGAGGCTAGTCAAAGAAAGACCTGCTACTAAGAAGAGAAAGACAGCTGGAGGCAGTACAAATCCGGATGAGTTAGACAGACCGTGGAATATTGCTCAGCTACGTCCCTTTTATTCTTAGTTTATCCTTCTTTGTAGTCATATATATGTACATGTTCTTTGAGAAATAAAAGTTTTGGTTGCCTCAAGTTTTTCTGAGAAGTTTTTACCATCTTATTTCCAAATGATCATGTTATAGTCGAAAATCCCAGAATGCTTGAAAGTACTTTATGCTCATGTTCGTTCTGGTCTAGATTTCCGATTCTAAAACTGCTACCTTCGGGTATAATTCTAAAATTTCTAGTCTTTACTTTGGTTATTTGTCTGATTGCTGGATGCGGGTATTTTCCGAGTAGTGAATTGTTGGTACTAGAAGCCGGCTTTGTTTCCGAGTTTAAACTGGTTTAGCAAGTGAGCTCCCTTGCTCGGCAAAGTTTCCAGCTGAAGGTTTAGCCGGCTCACGAAAGGGACGAGGCGGAAAGCCGATAAACGATAAGTAGAGACGCAAAAATTCAAGTGCTTATGAAAATATTTCAGGCACATAAAAAAAACAAAGCCAAAAGTGCTGAATTGATAAAAAGCTTAGCACTAGCAAAATCAATAGTACTTAATATTTACAAACGCATCATGTTTTTTCCGGAATAATACATAATTTTCTGGTCTATGATGCAGGAGGAGATGAAGGAGCTACCGGCTCGCTGGTTACTCCGCCTTGATATCGTTCCGAGATGTCCAGATCTGAGGTGGTCCTTTCATCGTCAGAAACTTCTTCGGCTTCTTCTGGAGGAGGTGGCGGAGTAGCTACGCGGGTAAAGAAGGGGATCTCGTAGCTGGTCAGATCAGCTAAGTGACACCCATATCCAGCGCAGGAGTGCATGATGGCTTGAAGGTCCTGCTCCTGGCCGTCTTCATCTACCTTGCAGTACCCTCTGGTCACTTGCCATATCTCCATGTTTCCATGGTGGCTCATGACCATGGTGAGAGCGTTCTGCGCAGCGGTGCGCGTGTAGGACATGTTCTAGTCCTGAACAAGCTGTGGCATCTCCTTGGCCTTATCCCACACCTAAAAATCCGACATGCTTAGCATGTCTGGAATCCTGAGAGACTCGCCAATTTCCTCAAGGGACTGGTGGAAGTCATGCAGAAGATCACCGACTTGGGTAAGCCGGTGGGTGCGGGGCTCAGAGGAGGAAGAGTCCATCAAGTTCAGAGGACCTAAACACAAAACAAGTCAAGAAAAATCCAACATTGATAAAAGTCGAAGCAAAGATAAGTTAGATAGATGGAACGTACCGAGAATGACGTCGTCAATCTTGGTATTTTCCTCCCAGAGACTCTGGAGTTCATCCCGGAGCGCCTGGGAGATGTCCTTCTCTCTGCCAAGCTCATTTTTGAGGTCCGAGATTATTTTATCTTGAGCGGCAATCTTGCGATCGCGCTCTTCGGTGGCCATGGAGGAGGATTCAAGGACTTGAGCTATGCTCCTTTCATGATCTGCCTTGAGCTTATCCAGCTCTTGGTGAAGTCCATTGTTCTCCACCACCAGGGTCTTGAGGTTCTCGGCCTCTTCAATCATAGAGATGGATTGTTTCACCGGTGCTATAAGTCAAAAAAGAACAACAGTTCAGAAAAAGTTCGATATTCAAAAAGCAAAAGACAAGGTTTGAATCTCGGAATGTTTACCTTCGGCTTCATCCTTGGCTACTTTAAGTTCGGCATTTTTAAGCTGGAGAGCCTTGATCTCTCTCTGCTTATTGTAGACATTGGTCAGTAATTCCTGGTTATAGGAACATACTTTCTGTAAGTCAGAATACCCAAAGTTAGAAAGCTACTTAAGACTCGGGCTAATATTTTTTGCTAAATATCAGCACAAGCCTTGGGGACTACACTAGTTCGTTCTTTGGCATCCTAATGAAGCATAAACCCAGATTATGTATCCTACTTCATGCTTGGGGGCTAGAGGATATGATATAACATAATGTAAAAACAAGAGTTGGAATTCCGACTTACATATTGCTCGCGGGTGAGTTTATCTAAACCCGCGTTCACTTCAGCTGCCACCTTCTCGGCAAGAGTAAGAGGAATCACTGGGCTGTTGGAAGCTCGCCAGTCCTAATCCTCTCGTTGCGAAGGCGGACTTGAGCAAGAAGGTCGGAGAACTTGACGTCCTCTGCTTCTTGCGCTTCCTCTTCAGGGGATAAATGGCTTTTGTCCAGGACTTGCCTGGCCAGCCGCTGGATTTCCTCTGCAGATTTCCGGGACAGGCCAAACTTGGCAAGTCCCGGATTGCTGAGGAGGTTTTCGGCGAAGACCTCAACCGAGGGATCATTACCCGAAGAGGGTTCACCCTTATCTTTATCTGATGCACCCACGGTGTCGTCAGTTTGCAACCCAATGATCGCAGGCTCTGTTGGAGGAGTTGGATCTTCTGCAACCACCAGAGAAGGAATGATCACCGGAGTTGCAGAAGGTTGAGGGGCATGAGTTGGAGGAGCCACGGCAGGGGAAGCTATGGTGAGCTTCGTCTGTTGTAGGGGCTTCGAAGGAATCCCTTTCCCCTTGCCCTTGATGAGAGCCTTTGCTCTGAGAATGTAGTAACGTCGGAAACATTACATCTTAGAAAGAAATTCGAGAAAGGTACAAAGGCGGAAATTGTGAATGAAAGTTACCTCTTCACAACAGGCACCACCTTTGTGCCAACAGCCACTGTCGGAGCTTTGCGCTTCTTGAGCGCAAGGTCCGGCAATGGGACCACTTCTGTCTCCTGAGAAAACTCAGGAGGATATCCTTTCTAAGATGGAATTTCTCCGGACATGAAAGTAGTACCGGAAGAGAAGCAAACTCGGCCTAATGCCGAGAAAGCCCTCGCAAAGCGATGCATATGCGCTCATCTCTAAGATAGAGTTGGGAGGAAGATTGTGGAGTTGAACTCTGTAATGATCTATCACCTCGGAGAAGAACTCCGAGGGAGGAAAAGACATACCTCAGTCAAGATGGGTGCCGAAGTGGACCCGCTCGCCGTCGCGCGGGTTGGGGATGGTTTCGCCGGAGCCGCTCCGCCAGTCGCCGGCGACGAGAAGCCCCTCCTTCTCCACGTTCTTGAGGCCCTCCTCGGTGAGGGTGTAGGGGATCCAGATTCCCCGGAAGCTCTCCTTCTCCGCTACTTCTTCTGTCGTCGCCGCCGCTGCTACTGCCGCCAAACCGGAGGAAGAAGATGATGAAGCCATTTCTCCGGTGAGAAGATGACCTGAAAGTGGCGGCGCTGGGAGTTCTGTGGGGGAAGGACGAGGGAGCTCTGTGCGCGCAGGAGGATTGGGAGGAAAGGAAATGGCAAAGGACAGGTGGAAAGAAGAAGGAGAAATCCAAACCCCTTATATCCACCTAAATGCGCCAAGATTCGTGCAAATGCTACAGTGTAACCGCCACGCGTCATGGAAAGAACTGGGAAGGACCCACGCGATGATTGCGTCTCCTTGATCTCCACGCACGCATTGAAACGACGCCTCGGTTCCGTGAACCAGGGGCCCACCAACGGTCGTGCTGACGGCACGCCTATCAGATGTTGTGACTTGACCATGCTTATGTTAGGTGGCGTTAGAAACCAAGTTCGGCTTAGTTTAAAATCGAGCTGGAAAATCCGAATAACTTGTTGATAGGTCCGACTTATTTTTAAGACCCGGATCGTATTTTTTGTTGTGAAGTTTCAGGAACCCTTCAAGATTCTGCAAGCCGAAGATCAAGCTAGACGATGATAAATCTGACTTTGGATCTTGGAGGCCTCCGGGGGCTGCTGTTGGGGATATACTTTCCGGGTATCCTCACAGTTCCTCACTGACCAGGGTGGCCCACTTTGGGTTAGAGCTTTTCTTCACGGGCAGCCCAGTCAGGGAGAGAAGACGGAGTCCAATCCGGCTACAGGAAGGCCCAGAAGACTTGCCGACTTAGGCCCATAATGTTACTTGTAGTTCAAGATGTACTCTATAACCAACTCTTAGTCGTAGCCGGATTGATCTCTCCTGTAAACCCTAGGCCAGATATCTATATAAGTCGTCCTAGGGAGAGCCTTTAGGGCACTACAATAGTCTACAATCTCAACTCGCACAGGCGAAACCCTTGTAACCCATATTCCGGCTCTGCCGTATTACTGGATTGCTAGCAGGAGTAGGATTCGTCCAAAGCCGATGGATTCGAACATGGGTAAACTTGTGTGCTCACCGTCTCGGAACACCGTACGTCTCACACCCCTCTCTTTCGCACGCATCGAGGACCCCCTCATGGCGTACTTGTCCTCAATCCGACGACAGGAGCTGGCGGCCCTATCTTAGCGGCGGGCGGCATCACCTTCTAGCTGAAGTCGAAGGCCAACTTCTTCAAACTCTTGCTGCCAAAGAAGGCCACGAGCGAGCTGGTTCTATGTGAAAGAATCTACTCCCTCCAGCGAAGTGGAGCTCGCTACATACGTTGTAGAGAGGAGCACGCCTTGTCGGTTGATAGCGTCAAAGCTCCCCAGGGACCAGAAGATGGCCATCACAGAGATGATGGAGCAGATCAAGGTCTTGAAGAACAAGGGGCTTGAAACAATCAACCTTTACAATTGATGGCTCAGGCGGCGCTTGGTCCCGCTAGCGACTCGGCCTCACTGGATGTATGAGTACACCAGGAAGAACGACCCCTCCAGGACGAGCAAGGAGTCCTGGGAGGCCGCGGACAACAAGGCCGCCCTGAAAAAGATCACGGACGGGGAGTTTACCGATACGTCGGCCGGACTCGCTCCGTATGTAGCCAGGAAGAACGATGCTCCTACGGTAAGCCCTTCCCTGTCTCTACTTTGTCCTCAGTCGTAAACCGCGCGGGTGCAATTTGCATTCGCGACTCGTGACATTCAATTGTGGTCTCTGACTTGGTCAATTTGCTTTCTCCACTCTCAGTTGTTTCAGGTCCTCAAATGCTGGCTTCCCCCTCTCGACGAGGAGATCCCCAAAGAACTCGAGGAGGTAGCCGAGGGAGAGTCCTCCGAAAGCGAGGAGGAAGCAAAGGAGGCCCCTCTGTCGGTGCCCGCGGCCCGCAAGACTCGCATGCAGAAGCAACGCGAGATTGTGGCAAGCTGCAGTCTTGAAGAGCATGACGATGATGACGAAATCTTGCAGGAGCATAGCGAACGGCGAACGGCTACACCAGTGAAACCTGCGCGGAAATTGAAGTCGTCGGTGAAGAAGCCGGCTCCGAAGTCGGTGTCTCCGCCTAGATTCGTGGTGGCGTTTGAGTCAGATGAAGATTCTGATGACGAGGCAGCCAAAGCCTCAACCGAGATACCTGAGGACGCAATTCCAATGACGGGGTTGGAGGCTGCGGACGTGGTGGTGGAAGTGGAGGTTCTGCTTGCCGCGATTGACCCAGCAGTCCCGGTAGCCGCAGGGCCAGGGGTTGCTAAAACCATGGGGGCGAGGTCGCCACCACTAGCGGGAGCGGCTGTGTCGCCTGGGCCGGAGATTCCTGCAACCGCGACCTCGACATCGAAGAAGCTCGCGGTGTCGTGGGCTACGAGTGTCTTCGAGAAGGGGCTCTCACGCAAGCTGGGCCCGGAGCTGGATAAGCCCGCCCATATTAGCACGGTGTTGCGTGTCCTTTCGGTCGCTAAGGAAGTCTAACAGCGCCTTCTGTGCTTCAGCGTTTCTTTGTATAACTTATTTACTGACCGTGGCAGTTTCGCAGGTCTGGTGCCAAGAAGATAGGTCGCCCTATGGTGGCCAAGATTCCGCCAGTCGATGCTGGAGGGGAAACCGACCCCTCCAAGAAAAGGAAACCTGTTGCAGAGGACACGCCAGCCGAGGGTGTGAAGAAAACGAAGAAGGGGGACATCACTGACGCCACGAAAGAGGGTGACTCCGCTACTCGTGCCGGAGAAGCGACGGTTGCCCAATCGGAACCAGACAAGGGGGCTCCGCCACCAGAACCATTGGCCCCGACAACTAGCGCCCCGACGAAGACGGCAGCGTCGTTTCCACACTTCATGGCGAAGGCGTTCTCGACCGCAGCGGAGACCCAGTCTCCGCAAATTCTAGAGATCGTTGATGAAGATGTTGGGCAGCATCATGGGCGCACATCTTTTGTGGTTCCTTCGACAGATGCCAGCGAACTTGATCGCATGCTTGGTGTCACCATTTAGGTATGTCCAGTCCCTGATTGCCTGATCGCTGAATTTCAGCAGTTGGGCACTTAAATATTTTAGTCGCCCAGTACCCGAGGGTCCAGTCACTGAATTTTAGCGGTTGGACACTTGGAATTTTTGAACGTCTAGTCCCCGAGGGTCTAGTCGCTGAATTTTAGTAGTTGGACACTTGGAATTTTTAATTGTCTAGTCCCCGAGGGTCTAGTCGCTGAATTTTAGCGGCTAGCCACTTGGAATTTTTGATCATCCAGTCGCTTAGCATTGTTCTATTGGCAGGGCTTGCAGAGGGAATCATCTGATCGGCAAGCTATGAAGGAATGCATGGAGCGTGACCTGCATGTGGCACAGGAGGCTAACTCGTGACTCTAGGAAACTTCTGGTAGGTTGTTGCCTCCCTTGGCGAGCTCGAACTGTTGTTGCTTACGCGTGACTGACTTGTGTTGCTTTTTGCTTCAAATATGGGCTTCTAGTTGCGATTTCCAACGCCCGCGAGGGATATGTTCCTGTTATTGAACTAGATACAGCAAAGGAGCAGATCGATTTGCTGGTGAAGGAGCTGGAAGAGGCGAAGGCGTCGATGGTCTCTTCTGAAGAGCGGGCCAAGGCCGCAGTCACCGTAGCGGAGGAGGAACAGAAGGCTACCAACTCGATCATCCTCGGGTTGCAGGGCGACCTTGGTGCCCTTGAGAACCATGTGACGGAGAGGTATCTTAAACTCCTCGGTGAGTGATTAATCTTTCCCTTTCATATGCAGCGAGTCCCCGAGCAGGTGAGTCCTTTAGTGACATTGGGTATCTGACATTGCAGCCTTGATAGGACAAAGCGACCCGGTGGTGCAGACCTTCAATGCCTCACAATGCGTGACTGCGGTGGTGCACACGGCCACTGCCTCGACGCTATGCGTCTAGGTCGTGCTCCAAGGGATGGCCCCCACCGAGGTTATTCCTGGGGGCTTGACTGGAGTGTGGCGCTATCTGGAGGAGGCGCCCGTCGTCGTGGAGTTGATAGCGCGATCGGCCTTCAGGCGCGGGGCCACCACGGCGTTGAGCCTGGGGCTCGCGCATTTCCTCGAGGACTTCGACCTCGATGAAATCACTAGTGACTACCCTTTGGTGACTGGCTCAGTGGAGATGTCGGAAGTTCTGAGGTTGACCGCCAAGGCTGCTCCATTCGCGGAGCCAGTGCTGGCGATGGGGGACTTGTTGTCGTACCAGAAGACAGTGGTAGCGTCGGGCGACGCTGAGCCAGAGCATCGCGACCTGAAGTCAGAGCAACCATTCTGGTCAGCGTTCTCGAAGCCGCTGACGACGTACCCAACGAATCTGTGGGAGACATTCATCCGTGTCAAGGGTGATGGTGGCGCTTCTTCTTCAGAGCCTGCAAAATGAATCGCCGCCCTAAGGGGCTTTTGCAAGTCATGGCGATTGGCCACTTTTGTAATGTAAACAATATTGGTGAATGGAAGTAAGAGGAGTCACTCGACTCGTAATGCATGTTTGGAGTGAGTTTTTGTAGATTTTTAAGGTGAGCGAGTCCCCGAGCGCGTCCGCCCTTTATTGGAGTTTACCTCGTTTATATGTGAATATGATTGTGTTTAGTTTTTGTGTTTGTTGGGTTCGGGTCGTCGGCACTGGCTCGGAGAGGGGTGGTATAGGCGAGTCCCCGAGCGTGAGGACCTGGTGCGCTGTTTGTAATGTGTCTCTCCCCCTGGCTCGGAGAGTCAGTCATGTGGCAAGTTCGGGGCAGGCTCTCTTACTTGGTGTGTTCCCGAGCCGCGTAGGGGTTATTGTAGACAAGTCTCCGAGCGTGGTACTTAACCGTTCGAGTCGCCGTGCACGAGGATGGGGAGGACAGGTCGTTGTGGGAAGCGTTTGTCGGTTGTCTTGGCCCGGAGGGCCAGTCGAGCGAGGCAACTCCAATAGGGGCTCTTGGGTGGCATGTTCGTGGACGACACAAGGCCCGAATTTGTTCGGTGCCCTTGGGCCGCACTACTTAGTCGTGCCGGTCGCTCTGCCAAAGGTTGACTTCCATGGGTAGCATATTGCAAAACGTACGAGTGCGAGTGGCACAAGAGTATGGCGAGTAGGCACAATTTGTGCGATCTGAATTTTTATTATGTAGCAGTAGAGTACAAGTTTTAGTTCTATGTGTAGAACTTGCGGAGGAGGTTTACATTCCATGGCCTCCCAACTTCAAGTTGGACATCGCCTCGTACATTGATCAGGTAGTAAGCATCATTGTCGAGGACTCGCCCGATGTCGAATGGCCGCTCCCATGGGGGGAAGCTTGTGCATGCCCTTCTTGTCCTGGACCAGTCACAGGACTAGGTCGCCTTCCTAGATGGTGCGAGTCCAGACTCGGTGGTTGTGGTAGTGGCAGAGTCCTTGCTGGTAGATGGCGGTGCGGGAGCGAGCTAGGTCGCGTGCTTGGTCGAGCTGGTCGACTCCATCTTGGCAGGCGATCTCATTTTCCGCCTCTACGTAATTGACGACCCGAGGCGAGTCGTGTTCTAGGTCCGTTGGCATTACAGCCTCAGCATCATACACCATGAAGAAAGGCGTGAACCCCGTAGACTGGTTGACGAAGGTGCGAATGCCCCATATCACGGAGGGGAGCTCTTCGACCCAGCATCCGGGGGTGCGCTCGAGGGGCACCTAGAGTCGCGGCTTGAGGCCATGGAGGACGCTTTGGTTGGCGCGTTCTGCTTGTCCGTTCGACCCAGGGTGGGCGACTGAGACGAGGTCGAGCCGTATGTTGTGCTCCTCGCAGAATTACTCCATGGCACCTTTGGTGAAGTTAGTGCCGTTGTCTGTTATGATGTTGTGCGGGTAGCCATACCGGTAGATGAGCTCGCGGAGGAACTTGGTGGCAGTCTTGTCGTCGCACTTCTTGATTGACTTGGCTTCAACCCACTTGGTGAACTTGTCGACTGCAACCAGGAGGTGGGTGAAGCCATATGGGGCCTTCTTGAATCGACCGACCATGTCCATGCCCCATACGGTGAATGGCCAGGTAATGGGGATGGTCTTGCGTGCCGAACCAGGGATGTGCGTCTGGTTGGCGTACTTTTGACACCCGACGGACCGTTGGATGATGTCGGTGGCATAGCCGTGCGCGGTGAGCCAGTAGAAGCCATGTCGCATGGCTTTGGTGAACAGCGACCTAGCGTCGGCATGATGGACGCAGTCGCTAGCGTGGATGTCTTGGAGAATCTTGCGCCCTTCTTCTGGTTGTCCGCAGCGCTGGAATGCGCCTATCATGATGCGTTTGTGGAGCTTCTCGTTGATGAGGATGAAGGATTCACACCGGCGCACGATCATCTGCTCTTTTCTCTCGTCGCTTGGAAGGATATTGTGCTCGAGGAAGGCGATGTATGGTGTGGTCCAGTCGCTGGTTTCGGTGACCATGGCGACTAGAGCGGGCTCGGGCTGCAGGGGTATCCCGACGTCAATCTCCTTTGGTGGGGAGACCGAGGGCTTGTGTATGATTTCAAGGAAGACGCCTATGGGTGGAGTTTGGTGGGCCGACCCGATGCGGGATAGGGCGTCAGCCTCCTCGTTCTTGCACCTGTCGATCCACTCGACGGAGTAGCCGGTAAAGTGGCCCCCCAGCTGGTCCACCGCTTGGCGGTACGCTATCATTGTAGGGGAGACGGTGTCATAGATCCCAGCGACTTGGCCGGCGACTAGGTCGGTGTAACATCTCAAAAATATTAAACAATCTTATCAATTTCTAATCACCCAAGGTTAGGGTTAACAAAAACATTCATTATAAAATTCCATTTGAGTGCATGTGTGATTTCTATTAATGTATGAACGCTTGCATTTGCCATGTTTGATTGCTACCAAGGTTGAGGATTAGTTTAAAGATGAATACCACGTCATCTAGGACTTTTAAAAAAATCAAATGAAAGGAAAATCAAATATAAGGCATATGATCATATGGTCACTTTTGCCAAAATTAAACACTAGCCCACTTTGGGCATCTCTAGTAAAAGATTTCCAATAGAAACAATTCTAGTTCTTTTCACCCCTTGCTAGAACAAGTAAAAATGAACCCAAGCAAACTTTATAAATCTACAGAAACCAATTTCAAATATATTTGAGAGGCGATTCAAAATTGAATCAAGTATAGGGGCATAGATCACCATTTTGCAAAAACCACTTAAACCAACACCCCTTGACAATTCCAAACAACCATAGACTACCAAGCATGTTACTAGCTCACCCACCAAAATCATGGAAAAATTCCAAAGTTAAGTTCATGCGGCCATTTAGTCGAACACTTAGCACACAGAGTACAAATTCAACTACTATCTACTATTTCGATTCAATCTTGTTGTCACTCTTGTACTGCAACCAAACCAATAAATCAGCCACGACCACCCTAGTACCTGGCCGTGCAGTGGAGAAGCTCACCTTTGTCGTTGCGCCAGTGCCATGTCGTACCCGAGCGAGGTCATGCCGGTCGACCACGGATAGGTCGTCTCATGCCATGTCGCCCTCTCCCATGATGTCTAGCTGCTAGCCATGCCCTCACCACCCCTCTCTGTCGATCCCTTGACGAACGGCGAGGAGTGGAGGAGCCAGAACAGCCGCGCCCATTTATATCTCTGCCATACTGAGAGCACGATGGAGCTCCGAAGCCGCCTCGCGCACACACGCCGCGCCTCGCTCTCTACGCGTGTACCCGCAGCCGCCGTGTCTCCAGTGATCTCCTAGACATGATGATTTGCCGCCGCGTGCCCCATGACCACCGTACTCCATAACGAACACCTCTATACCTGAACAGGGTGCTGATGTCGCCCGACCGACTGAGACCGCCCCTTGCCGCGGCATCATGTGTGTGACAATCGCTGCAGTCCACCGCGTTGAGCCATGCCATCCGCCATGCTTAGCTCGACCTGTAGCAGCGTCGCCGATGAGCCAGACCATGCCGCCCAACCTCCAAGGCCGGTGTATAAATAGGAGCCACCCTAGACCTCAATCGGCACACCATTCCACTCCCCACTTACTCAGGAACCTCATTGACCTTTCCCCGAAGCAAGGCGAGCACCACACCGCCAGAATTTCACCGGAGCAAGCCGCTGCAGTGAAGGAAGGGAGCCATCTATCGGAGCCATCCCAGGAGCCGCCGCGACCACCAATCGACTCGCCGTCGTCGACCAGCTCATTTTCCCCCATCGCCGGACCTAGATAGAGCCCTGGTAAGCCTCCCACAACCCCCACCGGGCCGCTAGGTTTAGAATCTCGTCGGAGCAGTTTGACATAGACGATGAACCTCAGCCATAGATTTCGTTCTAATCATAAGGCTGAGATTGATAGATACCGTTTCGGGTTAGATAAGTCGCTGACGTGTGGGACTGTTCTGTCAGCAGACCAATGCGCGTACGTCGTGTAGTTGGGCCAGCCCAGTTACTTTCCCGCGTAGAGCCCAGCAATTCAAATAAAACTTTTCAATTAAATCAAAACCATGTTCTGTCAGTGTATTCAAAATTAAATTCAAAGAGTTGTACTAAACCAAATTGCATGATTCCAACTTTTTTAGGAAGGTATTAAAAATATCTAATCACTCCCGTTGGATTCAACCCATTTGAAATTATAGATCACCTATACCAAAAATAACAAGACAAATACTTTTACCACTTCAAACATTTTTATAAAATCAACCATAAATTCTTTTGAGTTGATTCCACTGTCAAAATTCACGTTTGCCATGCTCTACATGAATATGTAAAAAGATTTTGTTTTACAGATATTAAACATGGACTAGTATTAAAAGAATGATATATATGCATTTCTAGTAACTTTAATATTATTAAATAGTAATATTAAATCTTGTAATATAGACTAACCCTTTTAAATCACATTCCCAAGTATTGGAATAGGTGGTGATGACATATGTCAATATGATCCCCTATTTTAATTGGAGAATATTAAATCTTAAGTGTTTTTCAATGAGTAGAAATTACTTTTCTAAAATAAAGATAAAGAAGAATATGTCAATATTCCATATGATGATTGAGATGATACTAGATCATCTAGGGTGAGCCCTTATGTGCTAAATAGAAGTCGTGAAGTGTTGTTTGGTGATTTTGTACCTCGTATGTATTTATAGATGCTTTTACCGACCCAGGCTATGAGGAGGAGTACTTCGAGGAAGAGGAAGAGAACTTCAATGACTGCAAACAACAAGGCAAGATAAAACTATGCACGCTATTAGTGCAAGTTAACTAATGCAAGATGCACTAGGCATTCTTGGTTATGCAATTTTAATTATACCCATCCCAAGTTTTACCTGCAAGCTTTACTTTCACTTTTACTAAAGTGTCTTACTTAGTTAATGAATTGTGATTAGCGGAAAATAGGATGGATCCCATCAATATCCTAAAGCTAGTATTGGATACTTATACTTGATTAGCGCCCCTCAATAGTGATACTCTCAATACTAGTAGCTAGTGCTAATCTAAAACTTGATCACTTTAGATGGGAACACTTGGAGGAAAAAGATTATGAAAACCTTGGAATGATGATTCATTCTATTGAGATGTTTTGACATGTGTTATGAAACACAATGGTTTGATGATGAAACTGAGTGAGGCATGAGCCTTGACTTTGATAAACACTGATGGTTGGGTTCGGATGCGATACCATTCCAATTTTACTATACAACCACATTACTTGAGTTGGGTAGGGCTTAACTGGAAGTTTATATGTCTTAGTATGGGTTCCCTTGCGAAAGAGGTTGAGCTGAGGCACCTTGTGAATGAATGTCCACCTATGCAGTGCCCAGCATGGCAATGGCCATGGCTGGGAGGCCAAACTCATAGGGTAGGTGCCAATACTAGGGTCTGTAATTGAAAAGTTAGGATTGATTATCTGCATACCAAGTATGATGATTCAGTGTTATCCCTGACGGATGTACCGAATCTTGTGGTGAAAGTTTACCACCTCTGCAGAGTGTCAAACTATTCGAGTAGCCGCGTTCGTGGTTATGGACAGTTGGAGTGGCCATACTGTTCCGTTGTCAGATGTTTTCAAAATGACTTGTGACTTGAAAGATGACTTTGACTTGACCACAATAGAGTTGTGGACATGAAAACTGGTTTCCCACATAAGTAACCTAGAGAACTAATATAGGCTTTACTATGAAATTCTTATGAAATAAACCTAGCTTTTTGCAAACAAACCTAGAGCTTAAGGTTCCTACTAGATTTTACCGTACTCATGCTAGTGATAGTTTGCGAGTACTTAAAGAGTACTCATGGCTTTGTCCCTGGCTATTCCCATGGCTAGACTATGAGGAGGACTACCTAGAAGATGGACAGCGGGAGGTCTATGATAACTAGGATCATCTCTGATCGTCAGCATTGCCTGTGACCATGAAGATGGAGTCTACTACGTTATATTTCCACTGCTCTGATTTGTATTAAGACTGGATCATGAGATCCCTTACTCGTAAGACTATTATGGTTTGTAATGGATGATGTACTGTGGTACCAATTCTGTTATGTCTCGCAAAAATGGTAATCCTAGGATTGCGATGTACGGCATAACAAGCATCTGGACTTAAAAATCCGGGTGTTGACAAGTTGGTATCAGAGCCATCCTGACCATAGGAGACCCTAGTTAGCATGGACGTCTGAAAACCTAGTTTCAGAACAAAGTAATTGAGTATTTGCAAAAACCTAATCTCACTCTTACCCTTGATATTCTTTCCAAAAGGAGTTCACATGTTCCTCAAAATTCTTACAATTCTACCTAAAAATTGACACACTTGATCACCCCACTAACCTACTTATATTAATTGCTTATAGATGGAAGTCAAATATAGCAAATTTTACCAGTTGGGTAATGGAGGGCAGCTTATCTTTGAGAGGGATTTGGACCATCTCACAGAGTATCTTGGACGCCTGCACCCAGAGTTCCTCGGAGCGCAGCTCAATGACCAATATGGAGGGGAACTATAGTGGATGATTGTTGCGGATCTGAGAGGCAAAATGGAGCCACCTCCTTTGGATAAGATTCAGTTTAGTGTAAGGGAGAACAACTGGCTAGACGGACTAGCCAGGGCTATGTAGGAAGCTCTTGCACGTCTGTGTGCACAAAACATCAACCAGATCAACGGCACCCGTTTTGCACACTATGCAAGTCGTGACTCTAGCGGACGACCCTTGGCCATGCCGGCACATTTGGAGTTGAACCATTACGTGGACCACATGGACTTCATGCTGCACGGACTCAGAAGGAGTTGGACAATGCCCGTGCCTACGCCTACCAGAACCATGTTAAAGCCACTGAGACGAAGCAAACCCTCGCCATCCTCGCCAAGGAATGCAAGTCACTTCATCGCCAGCGCGACAAAAAGGATCACATCATCGCCCGTCTTCGTCAGAAGGTAGCCACCCTAGAGGAGACCATCCACGACCAGGAGATCCAGCTAGAGGAGAAGGAGGAAGGGGAAGATATCCGTGGTGATATTAACTCTTACCTCAGTGATGATGATGACTACCTAGAGGACGTCACCATGGAGGACAACACTGATGAGGATGACGCAGATTTCATTGATGACGAGGAGCCTGACACCCCTGATGATGAGTAGTCACACCTAAGCACTATCGTAGGTGTGAGTTGTAGTTGGTCCCACTGTATCGTAGCTTCACATAATGGTTCTTAAAACCATCTGCTTTCTTAGTGTGGTGTGTGTTTGTATTGTGTGCTTGGAATGAATGAATGAATGAATGAATGAATGAATGAATGAATGAGAAAAGGTTATTAGTTTCAAAACCTTAGTCATGCTCAAAGGTTTAAAATATTTTTGAACCCTACCAATGAACCATAGAAATTTCCCTCTTGTCTCACTATCTATCTCAACCTTCAAATGACTCACGGTAACCCCGGAGGAAGCAGCTCATCTCAGGATTTGATGCTGTAGATTCTGCAAATGTTAGTTTCTGATCGTGAAGCTGGTAGAGCTAAACGTCAAGCCAATCTAGCCACTCTTCAACAGATAGCTCAGATGGCCCACAATAATCTAGGCCATGGAAACCAAGATCATCATGGATCCAGACTCAAGAACTTCCAAAACACCAACCCACCCATGTTTAGCAAATCATAGGAGCCTTTAGATATTGATGACTGGCTGCAGACAATGGAAAACAACTTAGAAGTAGCAGAAGTTGATGCCAATGAGAAGGCATTGTTTGCCACCCACTATCTGGCAGGATATGCAAGATCATGGTGGAATAGCACCCGTACCATGAACAGTGGTCAGACAATGACTTGGGAAGAGTTCAAACTCAAGTTTAGTAGGACCCATGTGCCCCCGGGTTTAATCAAGAGGATGAGGGATGAATTCAGGGAGCTGAAGAAGGGAAGAATGACTATGGTAGAGTACCATGACAAATTCCTATCACTAGCATGCTATGCCCCTGATGAGATTGACACTAAAGCGAAGAAGAAGGAAAGATTCCTGAATGGCCTACATGATGAGATGAAGATAGTGCTAGTCAACATTTCCTTTGATGACCTAGAAGCTCTAGTGGATTCTGCCATCCAGATGGAAGGAAAGATCAACCAAGCCAGTGAGAATCGCAAGCGTCGTATGATGCACCAACCTGGACCCCACCATACCCCGAAGTATCGCCCCAACCCGCCTGCAGGATATGCACCCCGAAACAACAGACCCCCTATGTTCCGTCCGAACTACCCCAACCGTGGCGGAGGAAACCCGAGACCCGGAGGCCACCACAACAACAACCCTGGCAATCCCAATAACTTCAACCGTGCACCTCCAAAGTCCAACAACACCAACAATACTGCCCCAAGGACTGGAAGCAATGTTGTGCCTATCACAGGGAAAGACAAGTCAATGATCACTTGCTTTGAATGTGGAGTCATGACGGCCCAAAATATATCGAGCTCGTTGGGGAACCCCAAGAGGAAGGTATGATGAGCACAGCAGCAAGTTTTCCCTCAGTACGAAACCAAGGTTATCAATCTAGTAGGAGCAAGGAAACACCCCAGAGGTGTAGCTAGCTGAACATTGGCAGGGCACACTACCGGTGCCAGCAGCAACGTGGAGACCTGCACAACACAACCGCAAAACTTTGCCCCCAACTTACGATGAGGTTGTCAATCTCACCAGTTTTGCTGAAAACAAGGGATTAAACGTATCGAATGGAAGGAAGTAATAGTTTGCAAAAAGTAAACACAAAGCAGTAAATAGTTTGTAGATTGAATGTAAAAGAAAGGACCGGGGTCCATATTTCACTACAGGTGGCTCTCCTTAAGATAGATAACATGCTGGGTGAACAAATTACAGCGGGGAAATTGACAAACATCAAGAAAGCACACAAGCATATACTAATCATCTAGACTCCTTTGAGACTTGATTGGGCATTACAACATTATACATAGACCGCCATCCAACTACATCTATGACTAATAATCCACCTTCAGGTTATCATCCGAACCCCCTCCAGTATTAAGTTGCAAGCAACAGATTATTGCATTACGAATTGTGTGTAAAGTAAACAATACGATAGTTCTATGAACAAAGGATTGTTGTTTTCTCCCTAGTAGGAACAGCACATCTAGTGCCTTAGAGATTTCTGTCACTTCCCCAGATTACTAGAGGCATGAACCCACTATCGAGCATAAATACTAACTCTTGGAGTTGCTAACATCTACTCGGCCAAGATATCTACTAACAACGGAAAGCATGCAAGATCACAAATAACAAAGACATGATAGAATCAATAATCAATCTGAAATAGCATCTCAATATCCATAGGATCCCCACAAACACAACATGCAGAATTACAAATAGATGATCTTGATCATGAACGGGGCTCACAAGATCTAAACATGATAGCACAAAGGAGGAGAACCAGCCATCTAGCTACTACATGGACCCGTAGTCCAGAGATGAACTACTCACGCATCACACCGGAGGCTTGCATGATGATGAAGAAGGCCTCCAGGGTGAATTCCCCTCTCCAATAGGGTGTCGGGAAGATCTTCAGATACCTCCCGATCTAGGGACAGAGACGACGGCGGCTACAGACTCTTTCATGGATTTTTGATCGGGTACTTAGGGTTTCTGTATCTAAGGCATCTTATAGGCGGAAGGAGAGGCCGAGGGGGTGCTGGAGGCGGCCACACCACCCCCTGGCGTGGGTCAAGCCTGGCCGCACGGCCATGTGGTGTGATGGCCCCCTGGCCCTCTCCGTCTCGTAGTCTGGCTCTGTGTGTCCCCCGGTAAAATAATGACTTTGGCTTTTGTCCCATCCAATTCCGAGAATATTCATTTTCTGACTCCCTAGAACCAAAAACAGCAGAAAACAGGCAGCTGGCACTGTGGCTCTTGCTAATAGGTTAGTCCAAGAAATCATATGAAAAGTACTCCAAAGTGTGGACAAAACACAAGAAAGTAGATAAAACCAAGCATGATAGATACATTTGCAATGTATCAACATCCCCAAGCTTAACTCCTGCTCGTCCTCGAGTAGGTAAGTGATAAAAAGAAAGAATAATTTTTTAGGTGACATGCACCATCATAACTTGATCAAAGTATTTGTAAAACATTCAAAGCTGGGATCATAGTACTTCAATCATAACATGAAAGACAAAGTTCTAGCAATAAGACAAAGCAACTATGTTGCAACATGAAAAGGCACAAACAAAAGATTCATGAATAACAATCCTTTGCAAGACGTTTGTTTGTTTCACATAAAGAAAACATAGCATAGTAGCATTCAGCTTGTCCCTCATAGAGTAGCAAAACATAAATGCATAGGACACCTTCAAAGTTTACAAGAGTGCCTAGATACAAATAGTTTAAAATAAGCAATATCAAGTTATGCATCAATCAACTAGTCTTGGGACAATGCACATAGAACTAAGAATGGCCACTATGCTCTCAAAGTAGGTGCATAAAGATAGAAGGTGGAGACTCAATATAATAGTGGAAGAAAGGCCTTCATAGAAGGAAGCATAGATTCAAGTTTCATAAAGAGCTTCCAAAAATTATGGTACTTGTTAGCTTTCAGCTCTCATTGCCCCTATCATAAGCATCTTGAAGGTGATTAAGGTTAAAGTGACACAACTAAGAGGATATGCTTGACAAGTTATAAACCGAAATCTCATGCCCCTTACTTACGAAGACTGAACCTCATGCTACTCAACTTTACTCACGAGTAAGCTCTTGTCATTGTAAGTACATGTGTATCATAAAGAACCGCCAACGGGGTACCCCTTGCACATGATATAGGAGCTATCCCATAATCAAAATGACAAGGCAAGCATACAATGAGCATCTTAGCGATCTTTTTATTTGATATTTGCATAGGTTTTTATTGAGGATGCTTCATAGAGTGCTCATTATGGTGATGCTGCAAGTTTCCACCATGATTAGGCATGGCTTAGGCTAGCGGCCCAGGCATTTCTCTAACACACATACAAACTCCATGATCTTACAAGTTCCACTTTTATTTCACACCGTCGGGATCCATAAGCAAAAGAACATGATATCAACGGGGTACAAAGTACAAGTGCAATGTTGAAAGCGTTCTCCATGATACATGGTTCTGCTAATTTCAACTTATAAAGCACAAGCATATACGCAACAAAGAAGGACCCAATGGTTCAAGTTTATTGCAAGAAAAGTAAAGTGTGCCATCAAGTTCGTGAGAGCTTTAATCACTAATTTTCACATAACAAGTTTAATTTGGAAGGTAAACAAAAACATGAATATACTTGGAATAGCATAAGCTAGTAGGTAGGTATGGTGGACTCTTTGGAATAACTAGGTTTAGGGAGTTGGATGCATGAGTGGAACTCATACTTGGTTACGGAGGCTAGCAAAAGACTGGGAGCGACAAACTAAGAGAGCAATAATGGCCATAATCATGCAGAGTGACAAAACATCATTGATCAAAGAATAAGTGATACTACAAGTTGAAAACTAAAGGATCATCAAGGCTATGGTGACTTGGGATAGTCATAACATGGTGTGAGCATGTGCCAATCAACCCAAATAAAGCATCGAAGGAGAATACCACTATACTATGCTTTAATATGCTAAAACAACGCATGACTCATCCAAGGCACATTGAGCAATCTAAATTGTTTATAACAAGTCACGCTACAGCAAAGAATACTAAGCATAAAGCCAAAACAATATCAAGCATGGCATGACAAAGTATAGGCCATAGTCAAAAACAAGCTCTCTTTACCACTTAAGCATGAACTTTCCTACTCTTTTCCAATCCAAACCACACTATTTGAAAACCAATGTATGAAAGAAGGGGTCCAACCAATTTATTCAGCAAACTAAGCAAACGAAAAACCAAAATGAAAACAAAAAAGAAGACGCTCCAAGAACAACACAACTGTGCATGAAACAATAAAAATGAAGTGTTTGGAAGAAACCTGGGATTTTTATTGATGAAGAGGGGATGCCTTTGGCATCCCCAAGCTTTGACGCTTGTACTTCTTGGATAATTCTTGGGGTGACACGCCTGGCATCCCCAATCTTGAGCTTTTAGTCCACCCTTCATCTTATTACTCATTCCTTCCATACACCTGATATTTTTCCTTCATACAAAACTTCACACAATCTTTATTATCAACATTAGTGCACTCAAGATAATAAGTCTTTAGGTTCAGTTATAACACCAATAAAACTTCCATTAAAACACTAGCTAGTGTAGCACTTCCCTCAAAAAGCTCCCAAAAGAACTCAAAAAGGAACCAACAAGAAGCAAATGCAGAAAATAGCAGAAATCTATCAAAACAGACCAGCATGTAAACACGGATTTTTTCGAAGACCTTCTGTTGCTCAAATCAAAAAGTGTTGAACTAACGAAAGTTAGATAATAACCTCGGGCAAATGCACAAAACTTCATGCCTCAAAAGGACATACAGAGATTTTACACGAATTTTTACGATGAAGCACAGAAATCTGTTTCGGGACAACGACTTTCCCAATCATTACTTCTCTCTCATTAGAAGTTACTCTTGGCACAAAAAGCAAAATAAAAAGGATAAGGAGCGGTTATTACAGAGGTAATAACTTCCAAGGCTCATCTAAAACTTTTGGGTTATCTCCCAATAAGTACTTTTCTTTAACGCCTTTAAGTTAGGCATAAGAAGCAAGAAAAAGGATCAAGTGTTCTCGAATGAAGGAGCATTAAGATTAATACCAGAAATATCTTCAACAAGACAAGGTATATCATCCAAATAAGTTTTAGAGGATCCTCTCTCAATGCTATTAGGTTCACTATTTTCATCAAAAGGGTTTTCAAGAACAATCCAATCAAGATTCTTTTCTATGGCTTCATGTATTGCTACTAGTTTAAAGGGTATAGGTATCTTAGTTTCCTCCCCATTAGGTTCAGTTTTATTCATATTTTCTCATGTACCAATAACATCTACACATGAGCCTAGCATATTAAAACGATCAAACACTTTTCTAGCTTCCTTAGCAACATCATAGAATTCCTTAAGCAAAGTTTCCAGAATAAAATCTCTCTTTTCAGGGTCATCAATTTCTTTAAGCTTAAGTAACATTACTTGCATTAAGGGGTTAAGGTTACAAACCTAGCCTCCAACACGTGAACTAAATAAGTTGCAGCTATTTCATAGTTTCGAGCAAGTTCTACAAGGGATCTATCCTCAATATCCTCATGTTTACTAACATGATTAAAGAATTCTTCAATATTATCTTTCCCAATTATAGAACCACTACCTATTGAAACATCTTTCAAGGTGAATTTAGGGATCAACATGGTGAGCTAAGGAAGAGGTAACAACTAAAGGAGATTTAATTTTTTTGTGTTTTTAATAAAGAAAGCAAACTTGTAAAACTAATTTTTTTGTGTTTTTGATAAAGAACCAAGCAAACAAAAAAAGTAAACTAAGCAAAAACAAAAATAACAAAGTAAATAGATTGGTTATGAGGGACTCCCCTTGTGAAGATGTCCTTGACTCCCCGGCAACGACGCCAAAAAATATCTTGCTGGCGTGTGGTTGACGTGGGAGCTTCTTCTTGTTCTTCAGTCCCCGGCAATGGCGCCAGAAAATATACTTGATGGCCCAAAATATATCGAGCCCGTTGGGGAACCCCAAGAGGAAGGTATGATGAGCACAGCAACAAGTTTTCCCTCAGTACGAAACCAAGGTTATCAATCCAGTAGGAGTAAGGAAACACCCCAAAGGTGTAGCTAGCTGAACGTTGGTAGGGCGCACTACCGGTGCCAGCAGCAACGTGGAGACTTGCACAACACAACCATAGAACTTTGCCCCCAACTTACAATGAGGTTGTCAACTCACCGGTTTTGCTGAAAACAAAGGACTAATGTATCGAATGGAAAGAAGTAATAGTTTGTAGAAAGTAAACACAAAGCAATAAACAGTTTGTAGATTGAACGTAAAAGAAAGGACCGGGGTCCATAGTTCACTAGAGATGGCTCTCCTTAAGATAGATAACATGTTGGGTGAACAAATTACAATGGGGCAATTGACAAACATAGAGAAAGCACACAAGCATATACTAATCATCTTGACTCCTTTGAGACTTGATTGGGCATTACAACAGTATACATAGACTGCCATCCAACTGCATCTGTGACTAATAATCCACCTTCAGGTTATCATCCGAACCCCCTCCAGTATTAAGTTGCAAGCAACAGATTATTGCATTACGAATTGCGTGTAAAGTAAACAATATGATTGTTCTATGAACAAAGGATTGTTGTTTTCTCCCTAGTAGCAACAGCACATCTAGTCCCTTAGAGATTTCTGTCACTTCCCCAGATTACTAGAGGCATGAACCCACTATCGAGCATAAATACTAACTCTTGGAGTTGCTAGCATCTACTCGGCCAAGATAGCTACTAACAATGGAAAGCATGCAAGATCACAAATAACAAAGACATGATAGAATCAATAATCAATCTGAAATAGCATCTCAATATCCATCAGATCCCCGCAAACACAACATGCAGAATTACAAATAGATGATCTTGATCATGAATGGAGCTCACAAGATCTAAACATGATAGCACAAAGGAGGAGAACTAGCCATCTAGCTACTACATGGACCCGTAGTCTAGAGATGAACTACTCACGCATCACACCGGAGGCTTGCATGATGATGAAGAAGGCCTCTAGGGTGAATTCCCCTCTCCGACAGGGTGTCGGGAAGAGCTTCAGATCCCTCCTGATCTAGGGACAGAGACGACGGCGTCTACAGACTCTTTCGTTGATTTTTGATCGGGTACTTAGGGTTTCTGTATCGGAGGCATCTTATAGGCGGAAGGAGATGCCGAGGGGGTGCTGGAGGTGGCCACACCACCCCCTGGCGTGGGCCAGGCCTGGTCGCGCGGCCAGGTTGTGGTGTCCCCGTGGCCCCTCTCCGTCTCGTATTCTGGCTCCGTGTGTCCCCCGGTAAAATAATGACTTTGGCTTTTGTACCGTCCAATTCCGAGAATATTCATTTTCTGACTCCCTAGAACCAAAAACAGCAGAAAACAGGCAGCTGGCACTGTGGCTCTTGTTAATAGGTTAGTCCAAGAAATCATATGAAAAGTACTCCAAAGTGTGGACAAAACACAAGAAAGTAGATAAAACCAAGCATGGAACATCGAAAATGATAGATACATTTGCAATGTATCAAGTCACGGGTCACTACTCCAACGAGTGCCCCAAGAATCTTGCTGCAACAACCAACATTACTGCACCTGCCCAGCAGCAGCGCCGTGTCCAGTGATACGTCCAGAACGTATCTACTTTCCCGAACACTTTTGCTATTATTTCTTCTCTAATTTATGTGATTTTGATACAACTAATGCGGACTAATGCTGTTTTTAGCAGGATTGCTTCGGTGTCTCGTTTTTGTGCAGGAAATCAACTTTTAGGAAAAATCCTGGAAAATATCACAAAACTCCTATTTTACCAGAAGACTGACGGAGCCAGAAGACGAGACAAAGAAGGGCCACGAGGGGGCCACACCACCTGGCCGCGCGGGCCAGTCTAGGCCGCGCCAGGGGGTGGTGTGGCCACCTCGGACTCCGCCTCGACCTCTCATTTCTCCTATATAAGCCCTCTGACATAAAAACAGAGGGGGGTTCGATGTTTTTCCAGATAGAGTTCCACTGCACTGCCACCACCAGAAGCCGCTATTCGGAACCAGAAACTCCGTTCTAGCGCCTTGCCGAGACGGGGAATTGGACGATATCATCGCCATCATCATCACCATTGCTTCTCCATCAACCATCCATGATTCCCCCATCCATGAGTGAGTAATCCCCCGCAGTAGGCTATGGGGATGGTAGGGATTGGATGAGATCGTTCATGTAATTGTATCAGATTGTTAGGGCATGGTGCCTAGTATCTATTGTTAGTGCTTTTTCACATTGTTGCAACTTGTTATGCTTAATGCTTGTCACTGGGGCCTGAGTGCCATGATTTCAGATCTGAACATGTTATTGATTCATGATGATAGTATTGTTTATGATCTTACCTGCAAGTTGTATACACATATTATTGTCTGTAATCCGAGGCCCCGAAGTGACAAGAATCGGGATAACTGGACGGGATGGCTATGGCATGAGAATCACGTGTGTTCATGGAGTGTTAATGTTTTGCTCTGGTGCTCTATTAAAAGTAGCACCTTAATTGCCAGTAGATTCCCTTGAGGCCCCGCAGCAACGGGTTGGCAGGACAAAAGATGATGTGCAAGTTCTCATTGTGAGCACGTATGACTATATATGGAACACATGCCTATGATTATTTACTACTTGGATGCTTTATCTTATTTATCTGCAAATTCCCTATGTCTTGATTATTACATGAATTGTCCTATCCATGCAACGCCCATCCATCCATCCCTATGCCTACCGTGCTTTAATCCTACTATTTATTGCAATTGTTACTACTGTCTTTATTTTACTGCTGCTATTACTTTGCTATTGTTACTACAAAACTATTGCTACTGATAAACTGTTGCAAGCAAGATTGTTTCTAGGTGCAGCTAAATTGACAACTCAGTTGTTAAGGCTTATCAATATTCTTTGGCTCCCCTTGTGTCGAATCAATAAATTGGGTTTTACTTCCCTCAAAGACTGTTGCGATCCCCTATACTTGTGGGTCATCAAGACTATTTTCTAGCACCGTTGCCAGGGAGCATAGCTCTATTTATCAAGTTCACTTGGAATCATTATTGTTTGCTGCTATTCATTCATCATGGGTAAAACTCGTGATGGAAAATTTCCTATATTACCATCCACTACAAGGAGAGGTACAGTTCTGAACACCTCTGGTGCTCTTGATTCACCATCTGTGATGAGTGAACTCCTTACACCACCACCACATACACATGTTACACCTACTACTACTTCTGCTGAATCTGAAATTGCTTCTGATACTTATGATGCTACTTCTAACATGCTTGATAAGAGTGGTTCATTAGGTCATTTCCTAGATGCTACAATTTCTAGAACTATAGTTGGAAACACTGAAACTCCTAATGAAGATACTACTACACCTGTTAGTTCACCTGAGTCTAGAGAGAGCTATGATATTGATGACACTTATATAGAAATGACTAATGAATTTATTAAAGAATGTCAAAACACTCATGGTAGAAGTGCTATAAAGAGTCTTCTTGAGAGATGTACTATTAGACCTAAATTATCTCCTAATGCTAAGTTTGCTACATCTCCCATAAAGATTAAAGATAAGGATTATGATTTCTCTCTTGATTTATCTTACATAACCATTGTTGAGAAATAACCTTTTTGTGGGACTAAAAGTGAAAGTGTTGTAGCACATATGACTGAGCTTTCTACCATGAGTGGCTTATTTTCTGACGATATTAAGATGCACACCTACTTTATTGCTAAAATTTTCCCCTTTTCACTGAAAGGAGAAGCTAAAGCTTGGTTTAATAATTTACTTCCTGGATCTATTGATAGCCTTGATTGCTTGATTGATACTTTCTTTCAAAAATATTTCCCTCCTAATGCTCGACATGCCCTTTTGCAGGAACTTTTTGATTTTAAACAGGGAGAAAGGGAGATATTGCCTGAATCATGGGCAAGGTTTGGTGCTTTAATCCACGCACATCCTGGATGTCCATTACCTAGAAATGAGCTCCTTAATATATATTATAATGGACTAACTGATGAATCTAGGACATACCTGGATAGTTGTGTTGATTGTGTTTTCAGGAAGAGAACTCCCAAAGAAGCTGAGGAATTAATGGCTAAAATAAGCAAGAATTATGATGACTGGACT
Organism: Avena eriantha; assembly: GCA_910589775.1. Classification (NCBI taxonomy): domain Eukaryota; kingdom Viridiplantae; phylum Streptophyta; class Magnoliopsida; order Poales; family Poaceae; genus Avena; species Avena eriantha. The sequence continues at coordinate 27,230,033 of OU342746.1, read as the reverse complement.
TCACCTGAGTAAACTGTGCCTGAGCCAACACCAACACCCAAGAAGAGGGGAGTAATTGAAATAAATGATGAAGTGATGAAGTAAGCTAAGAAACGTCTTAAGGAGAAGGGTATTAAATCTGAAGATGTGAAGAATTTACCTCCCATGGAAGAATTATGTAAGCCAATCTCTCGCTCATCCACTACTGAGGTACACTCTCCAACATTTTGATGAAGGTGATATTCCTTATTCTAAACCTCTTGATCAATTCTTAGAAGAATTTGATATCTTTGTTGTTAAGCAAGATAATTTCAATAAGAGAGTGCAGAATCATTTAATGGAAAACTCTAGAGCTATTAATGAGTTAAAAGATATTGTGGAAAGAACCTCAAATGATGTTAAAATCCTTGTTAAACATTTCCAAATGGTTCGAACTCAAATTGATCAGCTTATTAAAGTACGAAAAGATTTGCTAGTTAATGCTTCTAAAGAAAAACATGCTTATGAAATTAGAACTAGAAGTGGTGCTGCCACTCAGGATCCTCTATATCCTGAGGGGCATCCTAAAAGAATTGAGTAGGATTCTCAACAAATTGAAAATAGTGGTACTTCCTCTAAGAGAAAGAAAAAGAAACATAAAACAGTTGTAGAATCTTCTGAACTTGCTAAAGATCCTAATAGTATATCTGTCTCTAATGCTGAAACCAAAAGTGGTAATGATAATAATGAAGCTCCTGATAAAGAAGAAATTGAAGAAGAACCTGAAGGCCACACTAAGAATACTAAATACACTAAGGAAGATTTTGTTGCTAAGAAACATGGTAGTGAAAGAGAGCCTTGGGTTCAAAAACCAATGCCTTTTCCTGATAAGAAACACAAGTCAAAGGAAGGAGAACACTATAACAAGTTTTGTGAATGGATGAAACCTTTATTTTTGCAAATTCCTTTAACTGATGTTATTAAATTGCCTCCTTATCCAAAGTATATGAAGGATATTGTCTCTAATAAAAGGAAGATCCCTAATGAGGAAATTTCTACTTTGCTTGCTAATTATTCCTTTAATGGTAAGGTTCCAAAGAAACTTGGAGACCCAGGGATTCCAACTATTCCATGTTCCATTAAAAATACTTATGTTAGAACTGCTTTGTGTGATTTGGGAGTAGGAGTTAGTGTTATGCCTTTTTCTCTCTACAAGAGACTTCAACTAGAAAAATTAATACCAACTGATATATCTTTGCAAATGGCTGATAAATCTACTAGTATTCATGTTGGTATATGTAAGGATGTCCCTATTCAAGTGGCTCATAATTTCTTGATATTGACTGACTTTGTTATGCTTGAAATGCCTGAAGATGATAATATGACTATTATTCTTGGGAGACCTTTTCTTAATACTGCAGGAGCTATCATTAATTATAATCAAGGAAAGGTAACTTTTAATGTTAATGAAAAGGAGAAACTGTCTATTTCCCCAAGAATATTGATAAGACTTATGGCCTAAATTCAATTGAAAATATTGAGGGCATCCAAGTTGGAGAAATATATTGTCCCATACCACGAGAAAACTATGAAATTATTATGATTGGTACTATTGCTATCAAGGTTGAGGAACATAATCATTTACTGGAATGCAAAGTTTTGTTTCATATAAAATTGTTTTGGAAACAAGACCTGATTAACCTTGTTAACAAAGGGATTTTAATGAACAAAACAATGTTTTCACCATGATTATCTTTCTTTACTTTTATTTTATCCATTTTAATTTTTGTTTTCACTTAGTTTACTTTTATTTTTGCTAGTTGCTTGCATATTAGAGTGTCTTAGAACTTCTGAAGTTTTGTTTTGTTATCGCATCATTCCAAAATCATATTTCTGCCAGAAAATCATTCATCAATACCTGAAAATTGCTCAAAAATAAAGTTTCTCGAAAAATTCCAGAAAATTCATATTAAATTTTTACGCCAAAAATGGGCAAAGAGGTACCTGGAGTGACCCAGGGGGCCCCACCAGGCAAGCACACCACCTGGTGGCGCAGCCACACCAAGGGCGCGCCTAGCCATGGTGTGGTCACCCTTGGCCCTCCACTTATTCTCCCACCTGCCACTCCTTTCTCTCTCCCGAGAAAACACCATTCCATTTGCTCAAACCCATGTTCTTGTTAGCGATTTTTGATCTCCTTGCTCAGCCCACCTTTACTGCTGAAATTTGGAGCATTTGTTCTCCAGTATGTGACTCCTCCGCTTGTACAAGTAGATTTGTGATTAGTGGTTTATATCTTGAGTATTTTGCTACTGTAGGTGACAGGTTATGTAATCTTGCATGCTTGTTCTATGCTTAGAGAAATAGCTTTGATGCATGTTTAGGCCCCTTACAAATCCCTATAAGTAGTTCCTTTCATTATGTAATCACTTTGCAATTATTATTTGTGATGGTTGTCTAAAATTTCAGAAAAAGGAGATGAATGAACACCAACTCAACCACCACGAACTAAGGGTTCCTGAGGTTATGAAATTTCACCATGAGGAAGAAGTTTTTCCTTCTATTTATCCATGCCCCGAATTTATGAAGGCCGCGGGGATTTCTCAAGATTTCCATACTCTAATTTCTAATGCAGGATTGGAGCATTTTGTGGGAGATGAACCTTACCAATATGTGAAACTAACTATGTCTGTGGTGCAAGATTTTTGATTTAGTTGGTCCTTGCCTAACCCCATGGTTCATTAAAAATATTACAATATAGCTGTTGACCTCCCTTTTGATGATTTATATGCAGCTATTAAAGTACCACAGTGGGGTTCGTGTGAAAGGATTAGAGAGAGGCATACACCACTCGTGGACTTGTATGTAGAGATTTGCCAAGGGAGCAGCTTCTCAAAGGAGAGTGGTAAAATTCGTAATATTCATCTCCCGTCTATTTGATATTTTGCCTACTTTATTGCCAAATGCGTTCTTACTAGAAAGACTGCTAGTAAATTATCTTCATATGATCTAGCCTTTATCTTAGGTGCCTTGAAACAAGAGAGGACTTATAACTTGGCTACTTTGATAGCTTTCTGCCTTGCTGCTAACCGCGAGAAAGGTGGAATTTGTGGAGGCCTTATCGCCTCTCATTTATTAGCTTTGCATGGTATAGCGCCTCATCATTCAGACTTGTAGTTTCCCATAGAGAGGCTTGATCCTAATTCCATGATACAACATAAATTTGTTTCCTCTTGGGCTAATTTGAGTGATTTATCTTATGAAATAACCTTCCTCAAGAGTGGATGGAGAAGAGGTAAGTCCGAGCGAGTGGTTATTTTGCCTACGCATGTTTTGTTTAACCTTGATACCAGGGTAGGATGGTCACTCACGGAGGAAGCGCTCGACACATATTTGGAGGAGCTCTCCCAGCAAGAGCAGAATGTTGGAAGGGACGTTGAGGACGATTCGGTCCAGCCCTCCAACGAGGGGGAGTCTTCATACCAGTAGATGGCCTATGATTGGGGAGTTTTTTCTTCTTCACAAGGGCCTGACCCTGATCATTCTTATGATGACCCGTCGGCTTGGAGTTCGTACCCGTGTTGGGATTGATCTCCACTTAGGCCAAAAGCCTAAGCTTGGGGGGAGGTACACCGACATTACACTCATCTACATATCATTCTCTATCAGTACTTTGCATATCCATGTTTCGCTTTATTTTTAGTTTTTGTTCTTGATTTATTTCTGCTTTCCAAAACACAAAACGACCAAAAATATTATCGTTATTTATCTTTGTTTGTTTCCTTATCTTTTAGCCTTGGTTTGCTTCACCCTTTTTAGCTTTGTTTTGATTATTCGAAAAACCCAAATGATTTTGCTTTATTTGCTCTTTCCTTTGGTTCTTGTCTTTCAAAATCAAAAACCCAAAAATGTTTGTTGTTCTTCTCTGGTTCTGTAAAGTTCGTTGCAGGGTTCAGCGGTCCTCAGTGACTCCTTGGAGTTTGGTTTTATCTTATTATTCATGTCACACAAGTTAAAGGCAATGATGATTTATGACAACTGAGGTGTGGTAAGAGGCTGGTATGAACTCTATTTTTTTTCATTTTTTTACATATACTCATCATTGTGAGCATGCTTAGTCTTTTCATGTAAGGTGTATGTTATTGAATGGATGCTTAGTAGTTCTTGCTCTCTTATGATTAGTTCCAATCCACTTCTAGTTTGTAACATGCCATATAAATGTTTGCTTGCATTACTCTATTCATAACTTGGTATGAAATTGTGGTATCCTCCTCTGAATGTTTTATTTGAATTGACTTGGCACATGCCCACACATGCATATGACTAAACAAAAAGTCGGTTAAGCCTCGATGATTTATTCTGTCCCAGAGTTCTCGTGTCACTTCTATGCCACTATTAATTTTGTTTTTGCCGCAAGCATGATTATGACAATTATGGCTCTCTTGATTGTCGCTCCCTTTCAATTGCTAGCCTTCACTTGTGCTGAGTATAAGCTTTACTCGTGCATCCAACTCCCCAAAACCAAAGTTGTCAAAAAGAGTCCACCATATCTACCTATTAGCATCATTGTTATTCCTTGCGTATTTATCATGCTGTGTTTTCTTCCACATGAGAATGTTTGCTTGTTATGTGAAAATTAGTTAGTAAAGCTCGCACGAACTTGATGGCACACTTTACTTTCTTGCACTTAATAAACTTGAACCATTGGGTCCATCTATGTTGCGTATATGCTTGCGCTTTATAAGTTGTGAATTAGCAGAACCATGTTACCATGGGGAACGCTTTCAACTTTGCACTTATTATTCAGTTGATATCATGTTCTTTTGTTTATGGATCCCGACGGTGTGAAATAAAAGGGGAGCTTGTAAGCTCATGGAGTTTGTATATGTGTTAGAGAAACGCATGGGCAGCTAGCCTAAGCCATGCCTAATCATGGTGGAAACTTGTAGCATAACCATAGTGAGCAATTTGTGAAGCATCCTCAATAAAAACCTATGCAAATAGAAATAAAAAGATCGCCGAGATGCTCATTGTCTGTTTCCTTGTCATTTTGATATGGGATAGCTCCTATATCACGGGGCAAGGGGTACCCTGTTGGGGGTTCTCTATGATACACATGTACTTACAATGACAAGAACTTACTCATGACTAAAGTTGAGTAGCATGAGGTCTGGTACTCGTAAGCAAGGGGCATGAGATTTTCAACTTATAACTTGTCAAGCATATCCTCATATTTGTGTCACATTAACCTTAATCACCTCAAGATGCTTATGATAGGGGAAATGAGAGCTCAAAGCTAATGAGTACCTTACTTTCAACATTTGGAAGCCTTTCAAACTTTTCAAATTTTTTCTTTCACTTTTATGTTGAGTCACCATTTATTCTTTGAGCACCTTCCCGAGAGCATAGCTGGTATTCTTAGTGTAATGTGCTTGTCCCAAAACACGGTTAATTATGACATAACTTTGACACTTGTATCTTTGATATTTTTATTTCTATTCTTCTCTTAAACTTCAGAGGTGCCTTGGCATTTATGTTTTGCTCCAAAGAAAGGAAAGTGAGATGCCACTTTATCATATTTTCTTATGAGCATTAAAATCCTGCATATGTCTATGTGTCATGTTGCTCATTATTCATGGGTTGGAATCTCTTCATAACTTGTATGACTACGGGGTAAACTTATTTGCATACTCTTTATTATGAATTTCTTAAGTACTTGATCATATGCTGAGAATATATACATCTTATGAAGCAAATGTGTTCGTGCAAGTTTCTTTTATCGCACTTAGTTTTCAACTGAATTGCTTGAGGAAGCGCCAGATGTCGTGTTGGGTATGTTTTCTGTTAACTCAGTTTTAGCAAGAGTGTTGTTTGATTCTGGAGCATCGCACTCATTTGTTACAGAAGAATTTGCATGCACTAGTAAGATTCAACCAACAAATTTGAAGCATGTTATGATAGTTCAAATACCTGGTTCAACTACCAAAGCTAGAAAATTTTGCAAGGCCGTACCTATCAAAATCCATGGGATCGATTTTTATGCCAATCTAATAGTACTTGGAACCAAAGGTTTGGAAGTAGTACTAGGAATTGATTGGATGTTGAAACATCAAGGATTAATCGACTGTGCCAAGAAAGCCATAACCATGACTAGTAGCATTGGAGTATCCGTAGAACTTGTATCTCTGACGCTACCCCATCAATTCAAGTGCAACAAGAGTTTAGACAAAACAACAATTGACTAAGTCAGAGTAGTCTGTGAATACCCCGATGTGTTCCCAAATGAATTTTCCTATATGCCCCCAGATCGGGATATCGAGTTTATCATTGAACTAGTTCCTGGAACCGGACCCATAGCTCAGAGACCTTATAGTATGAACCCATCTGAATTAGTGGAGCTGAAGAAACAACTTGATGATATGTTGGGAAAAGGTTTGATACAACCAAATGCATCGCCATGGAGATCACCTATTCTATTTGTGGATAAGAAGGATGGTGCCAACCGTTTGTGTACGGATTATCGGAAGCTGAATGGCATCACCATCAAGAACAAGTACCCACTACCGAAGATAGAAGATCTGTTTGACCAACTGACTGGTGCTAGAGTGTTTTCTAAGATTGATCTTAGAACTAGTTATCATCAATGGAAGATCCGTGCAACGGATATTCCAAAGACCGCCTTCACCGCCAGATATGGATTGTATGAGCACAATGTCATGTCTTTTGGATTAACCAATGCCCCCGCTTATTTCATGAATCTCATGAATAAGATTTTTATGAACTTCTTGGATAAGTTTCTCGTTTTTTTATCGATGACATTCTAATCTACTCCAAGTCGGAAGAAGACCATGAACAGCACCTAAGAACCATACTTGAAACCCTTAGGGATCATCAGTTGTATGCTAAGTTTAGCAAATATGAATTTTGGTTAAAGGAAGTAGGATGCCTAGGCCATATCTTGTCAGCGGGAGGAGTTGTTGTCGATCTCGCCAAGATTAAAGATGTTGAAGAATGGAAAGCCCCAACCACCCAAACCAAAGTCTGTGCATTTCTTGGATTAGCCGGATATTACCACAAGTTTGTAGAAGGATTTTCGAGCATCGCAAGACCAATGACTCAGTTGTTGAAGAAAGATAAGAAGTTCGAATGGACGGACAAATGTGAAGCAAGTTTTCAAGATCTCAAGAAGAGATTGATTTCAGCCCCAATTTTGAGCATGCCGGATATTAAGAATCCTTTTGATGTGTATTGTGATGCATCCAAGATTGGTCTCGGATGTGTGTTAAGGCAAGAAGGCAAAGTCATATCTTATCTGTCCTGACAACTAAAGAAACATGAGCAGAACTACCCTACCCATGACTTAGAACTAGTAGCCATAGTGTTAGCTTTGAAGACATGGCGTCATTACCTTATGGGTAACCGCTGTGAGATTTATTCGGATCACGGGAGTCTGAAGTATATGTTCACCTAGAAGGGGTTGAATATGAGGCAAAGGAGATGGATAGAGTTAATCAAGGACTATGACCTTGACATTCACTATCATCCCGACAAGGCCAATGTGGTAGCGGATTCTCTTAGTAGATTGTTGTGTAGATTAAACACCATGATTAAGGAAGCCCAGCCAAGTCAGCATGAGGAGATGGAGAACTTTAGAGTGGAGCTGGTTAGCGAAGGATTTCTAGCTAGCATAGAACTTCAACCCACCCTGAGCAGTCAGGTAAAGGAGGCCCAGAAAGGAAACGCAAGTATTGATGGAATCAAGCGTTGTATCGGTACAGGGAAGGTACCCGGATTCACTAAAGATGAAGAAGGAGTTTTGTGGTATAAAGGACGTATCTGCGTGCCAGCAGATTCGGAGTTGAAACAAGTCATTATGCAGGAAGCCCATGATACCCTTTATTCTATTCACCCGGGAGGAACCAAGATGTATCAGGATTTGAAGGGGCAATTTTGGTGGCACAAAATGAAGAGAGAAGTCGGAAGCTGCATAGCCAAGTGTGATATCTGTCAGAGAGTCAAGGCGGAACATCAGCGACCCACAGGACTTTTGCAACCATTGCAGATTCCGGAATGGAAATGGGATTCTGTCAGAATGGATTTCATCACCGGTTTGCCTACATCTAGTAGGGGAGATGGTTCTATTTGGGTCATAGTAGATAGACTGTCCAAAGTAGCTCATTTCATACCCGTCAAGACTACTTATCAAAGCTCGAAGCTAGCAAAGTTATACATTGCTAGATTGTTAGTCTGCATGGAACCCCCAAGACCATAGTGTCAGATCGAGAAACCTAGTTTACCTCAAGGTTCTGGAAGAAAGTCCAAGAAGGATTAGGAACCAAACTGAATTTCAGCACAGCTTATCACCCGCAAACCAACGGACAGATAGAAAGAGTAAACCAGATACTAGAAGATATGCTGAGAGATTGTGTGTTGGAATATGGATCTAAATGGGAAGATTGTCTGCCTTTCGCAGAATTCTCATAAACAACAGCTATCAAGCTAGTTTGCAAATGGCCCCATTTGAGTTTTTGTATGGAAGGAAGTGTCGTACCCCATAGAATTGGTCGCAAGTAGGAGAGAGTCAGATATTCGGACCCGACATCCTACGAGAAGCTGAAGATAAGGTTCACAAAGTCCGTGAACACCTCAAGACTGCCCAATCCAGACAGAAGAGTTATGCTGATAAAAAACATCGAGACCCGACCTTCAATATCAGAGATTTTGTGTATCTCAAAGTATCACCCTTGAAAGGAATGCAACGTTTTCAACTGAAAGGGAAGCTTTCCCCCAGATATATTGGACCCTTCAAGATTCTGAATCGCCAAGGAGAAGTATCCTATCAACTGGAACTGCCTGAGGAGATGCCAGCCGTACATGATGTGTTCCATATCTCGTTACTTAGGAAATGCCTAGAAGTTCCGGAGAAGACCAAAGTTTTCAAGAACATCGATCACCGAGCCATAGATATCAACAAGGATCTAACTTATCGTGAAGTGCCCATTTGTATCTTAGAAGAAGCCTTCAAAACCACCCGGACCAGAAGTATCAAGTTTCTCAAGATCCAGTGGAGTAACCATAACGAAGAAGAAGCCACTTGGGAGCGAGAAGATTATATTAGGACTGAGTTTCCAAATCTCTTTAGTTCCTAGTTTTTCTTGAATCTCAGGGTGAGATTCTGTTTAAGGAGGGAAGGTTTGTAACATCCCAAAAATATTAAACAAGCTTATCAATTTCTAATCACCCAAGACTAGGGTTAACAAAAACTTTCATTATAAATTCCATTTGAGTGCATGTGTGATTTCTATTAATGTATGAAGGCTTGCATTTGCCATGTTTGATTGCTACCAAGGTTGAGGATTAGATTAAAGATGAATGCCACATCATCTAGGTCTTTTACAAACAAAATCAAATGACAGGAAAATCAAATATAAGGCATATGATCATATGGTCACTTTTGCCAAAATTAAACACTAGCCCACTTTGGGCATCTCTAGTAAAATATTTCAAACAGAAACAATTCTAGTTATTTTCACCCCTTGCTAGACCAAGTAAAAATGAACCCAAGCAAACTTTATAAATCTACAGAAACCAATTTTAAATCTATTTGAGAGGTAATTTAAAATTGAATCAAGTATAGGTGCATAGATCACCATTTTGCAAAAACCACTTAAACCAACACCCCTTGAAAATTCCCAGCAACCATAGACTACCAAGCATGTTACTAGCTCACCCACCAAAAATCATGGAAAAATTCCAAAGTTAAGTTCATGCGGCCATTTAGTCGAACACTTAGCAGAAAGAGTACAAAATCAGCAACTATCTACTATTTTGATTCAATCTTGTGCTCACTCTTGTACTACAATCAACCCAATAAATCACCCATGATCACCCCAGTACCTGGCCGTGCAGTGGAGTAGCTCACCTTCGTTGTTGTGTCAGAGCCATGTCGTACCCGAGCGAGGTCATGTCGGTCGACCATGGATAGGTCGCCTCACGCCACGCCACCCTCTCCCATGATGCCTAGCTACTAGCCGCGACCTCACCGCCCCTCTTTGTCCACCCCTTGACCAACTGATGTCTATGCACTTCTATTCTTGTAGACAGTTGTTGGGCCTCCAAGTGCAGAGGTTTGTAGAACAGCAGCAAGTTTTCCCTTAAGTGGATCACCCAAGGTTTATCGAACTCAGGGAGGAAGTGGTCAAAGGTATCCCCTCTCAAGCAACCCTGCAATCAAGATACAAGAAGTCTCTTGTGTCCCCAACACACCAAATACACTTGTCAGGTGTATAGGTGCACTAGTTCGGCGAAGAGATAGTGAAATACAAGTGGTATGGATATAAGATAACGGTGCCAGAAAATACTTTGACGGCGTGGAAGAGACTAAAGGCAAACTGAAATAAAGATGGAAGCAAGCAAACATGTAATAGATCTAATTGAAATGGTGTATCAATGCTTAGAAACAAGGCCTAGGGATCATACTTTCACTAGTGAACACTCTCATATAAATATCTTCTCTTTATGATACTACTCTTAACTATTCTCCGGTTGGACACTCTAATCAATGGTAGGGCTATAACAGCACACCTCAAAGTAAGTCTTTCCCATCTAGAAAACCCCACACTGCCATCTTGAGCACTAGCCACAATTTCATAAAGACATCCAACTCCATATAACTCATAACAAGTATTTGTAATCTCTAGCCTAAGTGCCACCATGGTGAGCACGCTGTCACTTTCACACACATGGGGAGAGTAGAGATTCATTAAAGCACTTGAGTAGCAGAATAGATCTATAGATTACAAGCTCATGATCTCAATAAGATCATGCATAGAGAGAGATATGAACACATAACTACCGGTAGAACCCTTAGCCTCAAGAGAGAAATACTCCCTCCTCATCATGGGAATCAACAATGGTGATGGAGATGGTGGTGGAGATCGACGGAGATGGCTCCAGGGGCACTTCCCCGTCCCGGCAGGGTGCCGAAACAAAGAATTTATGTCCTCTGAATCTCCTTTTCGGTGGCGGCGGTGCTGCGGAACTTTTCGTGGCTAGAGGCTTGACTCTTTAGGGTTTTCGCATCGGGAGGAATATATAGGCGAAAGGGCAAGGTCGATGGAGGCCAGAGGGGCCCACACCACCTGGTGGCGCGGCCAGGGCTAGCCCGCGCCACCACATGGTGTGTTCAGGCCCTGGCCCTCCTCCGTCTCTTATTCTGGCTCCGTGAGTCTTCCGGTAAAATATCAACTTTGGCTTTTGTCCCATCCAATTCCGAGAATATTCATTTTCTGACTTTCCTGGAACCAAAAACAGTAGAAAACAGGCAACTGGCACTGTGGCATCTTGTTAATAGGTTAGTCCAAGAAATCATATGAAAAGTACTCCAAATTGTGGACAAAACATAAGAAAGTAGATAAAACCAAGCATGGAACATCAAAAATTATAGATACATTTGCAATTGATCACCAACAACGAGGAGTAGAGGAGCCAGAACAGCGGTGCCCATTTACGTCTCTGCCATGCCAAGAGCACGACGGAGCGCCGAAGCCACCTCGTGCACACACGCCGCGCCTCGCTCTCTCCGCGCGTACCCGCACCCGCCACATCAGTAGTGATCTCCCGGACACGATGATTTGTCGTCGCGCGCCCCGTGACCACCGTACTCATGACAAACACCTCCGTACCTGAACAGAGCGCCGACGTCGCCCGGCCGACTAAGACCTCCCCTTGCCATGCCATCACGCACGTGACGATCATTGCAGTCCATCGTGTTGACCCATGCCATCCACCATGCTTAGCTCGACCTGTAGCAGTGTCGCTGATGAGCCCGACCATGTCGCCCTGCCTCCAACGCCGGTGTATAAATAGGAGCCACTCCAGACCTCAATCGACACACCATTCCACTCCCCACTCACTCAGGAATCTCACTGACCTTTCCCCGGAGTAAGGCGAGCACCACACCACCGGAATTTCGTCGGAGCAAGCTGTTGTAGTGAAGGAAGGGAGCCATCGATTAGAGCCACCCTAGGAGCCACCGCGACCACCAATCGACTCGCCGTTGTCGACCAGCTCTTTCGCCCCCATCACCGGACCTAGCTGGAGCCCTGGTAAGCCTCCCACGACCCCCACCGTGTCGCTAGGTTTAGAATCTCGCCGGAGCAGTTTGACGTAGATGATGAACCTCAGCCATAGATTTCGTTCTAATCGTAAGGCTAAGATTGATAGATACCGTTTTGGCTTAGATAAGTCGCTGACGCGTGGGACCGTTCTGTCAGTAGCCCACTGCGCGTACGCTGTGCAGTTGGGCTAGCCCAGTTACTTTCCCGCGGAGAGCCCAGCAATTCAAATAGAACTTTTCAATTAAATCAAAACCCTGTTCTGTCAGTGTATTCAAAATTAAATTCAAAGAGTTGTACTGAATCAAATTGCATGATTCCAATTTTTTTAGGAAGGTATTAAAAATATCTAATCACTCCCGTGGGATTCAACCCATTTGAAATTATAGATCACCTATACCAAAAATAACAAGACAGAGACTTTTACCACTTCAAACATTTTTATAAAATCAACCATAAATGCTTTTTGGAGTTGATTCGAACTCTCAAAAACCACTTTTTCCATGCTCTACATGAATATGTAAAAAGATTTGGTTTTACAGATATTAAACATGGACTAGTATTAAAAGAATGCTATATAGGCATTTCTAGTCACTTTAATATTATTAAATAGTAATATTAAATCATGTAATATAAGCCAACCCTTTTAAATCACATTCCCAAGTATTGAAATAGGTTGTGAGTACATGTGTCAATGTGATCCCCTATTTTAATTGGAGAATATTAAATCGTAAGTATTTTTCAATGAGTAGAAATTACTTTTCTAAAATAAAGATAAAGAAGAATATGTCAATATTCCATATGATGATTGAGATGATACTACATCATCTAGGGTGCGCCCTTGTGTGCTAAATAGAAGTAGTGAAGTGTGGTTTGGTGATTGTGTACCTCGTATGTATATATATATATATACGCTAGTACCGACCCGGGCTACGACGAGGAGGAGTACTTCGAGAAAGAGGAAAAGAACTTCAACGACTGCAACCAACAAGGCAAGCTAAAACTATGCACGCTATTAGTGCAAGCTTAACTAATGCAAGATGCACTAGGCATGCTTGGTTTTGCAATTTTGATTATACCCATCCCAAAAGTTTTACCTGCAAGCTTTACTTTCACTTTTACTAAAGTTTCTTACTTAGTTAATGAATTGTGATTAGTGGAAAATAGGATGGATCCCATCAAGATCCTAAAGCCAGTCTTGGATACTTATACTTGATTAGCACCCCTCAATAGTGATACTCTCAATATTAGTGGCTAGTGCTAAGCTAAAACTTGATCACTTTAGATGGGAAAACTTGGAGAAAAAATTATGAAAACCTTGGAATGATGATTCCTTCTATTGAGATGTTTTGACATGTGTTATGAAACACAATGGTTTGATGATGAAATTCAGTGAGGCATGAGCTTTGACTTTGATAAAACTGATGGTTGGGTTCAGATGCGATACCATTCCAATTTAACCGTACAACCACATTACCTGAGTTGGTTGGGGCTTAACTGGAAGTTTATATGTCTTAGTATGGGTTCCCTTGCGGAAGAGGTTGAGCTGAGGCTACCTCGTGAATGAATGTACACCTATGCAGTGCCTAGGATGGCAGATGGCCATGGCTGGGAGGCCAAACTCATAGGGGAGTTGCCTATAATAGGGTGTGTAATTGAAAAGTTAGGATTGATTATCCGCATACCAAGTATGATGATTCAGGGTTATCCCTGATGGATGTATCGAATCTTGTGGTGAAAGTGTACCACCTCTACAGAGTGTTAAACTATTCGAATAGCCATGTCCGCGGTTATGGATAGTTGGAGTGGCTATACTGTTCCGTTGTCAGATGTTTTCAAAATGACTTGTGACTTGAAAGATGACTTTGACTTGACCACAATAGAGTTGTGGACATGAAAACTGGTTTCCCACTTAAGTAACCTAGAGAGCTAATATAGGCTTTACTATGAAATCCTTATGAAATAAACCTAGCTTTTTGCAAGCAAATCTAGAGCTTAAGGTTCCTACTAGATTTTACCTTACTCATGCTAGTGATAGTTTGCGAGTACTTAAAGAGTACTCATGGCTTTGTCCCTGGCTATTCCCATGGCCAGACTATGAGGAAGACTACCTAGAAGATGGACAGCAGGAGGTCTATAGTAACTAGGATCATCTCCCATCGTCAACATTGCCTGTGACCATGAAGATGGAGTCTACTACGTTATATTTCCACTACTCTGATTTGTATTAAGACTGGATCATGAGATCCTTTATTCGTAAGACTATTATGGTTCGTAATGGATGATATACTGTGGTACCAATTCTGTTATGTCTCACAAAAATGGTAATCCTGGGATTGCGATGTACGACATAACAGGCATCTGGACTTAAAAATCCAGGTGTTGACAGTCGGAGTCGCCGTAGCACCGTAGGCGATTGACGTTCATCTCCTTTGTGGCCCGCATGCCATGGAGGAGGGTCTCGTATTCAGCCATGTTGTTGGTGCAGGGCGTGAAATCACGTAGTGGAGCTTGTCGCCTTTGGGGAGGTGAGGACGACCCCAGCCCCTATGTTGTCCGCGTTCTTAGAGCCGTCGAAGTGGAGTGACCAGTAATGGAGGTAGGGTAATATCTCCGGCTACTGTGCCTCTTCCCAATCAAGGAGGAAATCGGCCAGGGCCTACGATTTGATTGCTTTGCGTGGCTCGTACTTGATGTTGTGGATGCCGATCTCGTCGGCCCACTTAGCGACTCGCCTAGTCGCCTCGCGGTTGCGGATGATGTCCTGCAGCGGCGCAGAGGAGACGACCGTGATGGGGTGCTCCTGGAAGTAATGCGGGAGTCGTTGCTGGGCTCTGAAGACCGCATACACCAATTTTTTGGTACTGCGGGTAGCGATGTCTTGAGTCTGGAAGGACCTCGCTAATGTAGTAAACAGGGCATTGTACGGGGTGCTCCTTGCCTTCTTCCGATCGCTCGACAACCATCACGGCACTGACGACTCGAGTAGAGCCAGCGACGTAGATGAGCATTGGCTCTTTGTCGGTTAGGGCGGCGAGCAATGGTGCTGCTAGCAACACTTCCTTGAGCGCTTTGATCACGTTGTCCACTTCTTCGTCCCATTGGAACGTGGGATTCCTGCGCATTAGTCGGTAGAGAGGCATTGCCTTCTCACCGAGCCGAGGGATGAAGCTACTGAGAACCGCGACTCGCCTGGCCAGCTTCTGGATGTCGCCCAGGCACTCGGGCCACCCGAGTCTTACAATGGTGTCGATCTTGGTCGGGTTAGCTTCGATGCCTCGTTTCGAGACCACGTACCCAAGGAGTTGTCATGTTGGCACATGGAAGGTGCACTTCAATGGGTTGAGCTTGATCTTGTACCTCCGCAGATTTGCGAAGGTTTCAGCCAGGTCGGCGAGCAGGTCGCTCTGGCGGGTGGACTTTACCACCACATCATCGATGTAGACGTGGATATTGTGGCCAATTTGGCTCGCAAGGCACTCATGCATGCACCGCTGATAGGCCGCGCCAGTGTTCTTTAGACCGAACATCATTGCGGTGTAGCAGAAGGCACCGAATGGCGTGATGAACATCGTCTTCTCTTCGTCCTCTACCACCATTTTGATCTGGTTATAACAAGAGTATGCGTCGAGGAAGCACAACGACTCTAATATTGCGGTCAAGTCGATGATTTGATGGATGCGTGGTAGGACGAACTCCTTCTTCGGGCAGGCGCTGTTGAGGCTGGTGTAGTCGATACACATTCGCCGGGTGTTGTTCTTTTTTAGGACAAGGATTGGGTTTGCCAGCCACTTGGAGTACTTGATGGGCCGGATGAAGCCTACGGCGAGTAGACGCTGCACTTCTTTGGTGATTGCTCGGCTTTACTCTTCATTGAAGGGCCACAGCAACTGCTTTACTAGTCGTACTTTGGGGTTAGCATTAAGTTTGTGCTCAGCGAGTTCCCTCGGGACACCAGGCATGTCAGAAGGCTTCCATGCGAATATGTCGCAATTCTCATGTAGGAACTCGATGAGCGTGCTTTCCTATGTAGAGCTCATGTTTGTCCTGATGGTGACCGTCTAGCTGGAGTTGCCTGGGACTAGTTCGATGGTGCGGGTGTGCGTGATCGCTTCGAAGGTGGAGCGTGCAGCGGTTGGCTTCTTCAGTATGGTGGTTAGTCCTTGTCAACATTGCTCGCGTACTTCGCGAGCTCGTCCACGTAATTTGTTTCCGCGGTGATGACGGCATCGGCGAGATCGGCGCCTTTGTCTTCGCATTCCACGGCCATGTCGGGGTCGCCGTGGACAGTGATGATGCCGCTTGGCACCGAGAGCTTCATCATGTTGTAGGCGTAATGTGGGGTCGCCATGAACTTGGCGAACGCCTGGCACCCCAGGACGCAGTGGTAGGGGCTGCGGAAGTTCACCATCTCAAAGACGATCCGCTCGGTGCGGAAGTTCGTTGGTGTGCCAAAGGTGACTAGTAGCATCACCTTGCCGATCGGGTACGCCTTCTGACTGGGGACGATGTCGTGGAAAGTGGTGAGTGTCGGCTCGATCGCCTACTCCGGGAGGTGGATCCTCTTGAATGTGTCCAAGTACATGATGTTGATGGAGCTTCCACCGTCCATCAGCGTCTTGGGCAGCCACTAGTCGGCCACTTTGGGCCTGACCACCAATGCGACTTGCCCTGGGTACTTGATCATGGGCACATGATCTTGGCAACTCTAGGTGATGCTTTGCTCGGACCAGTTGAGGAAGCGCGAAATGTCAACTTGGGTCACTGTATTGACAGCGACTGCACGGGCGAGCACCGTCTTCTCGTGTTTGGTGCCGAGCCCGGTGAAGGTGTGTAGCGAGCCAACGGTGTTGCTGAACCCGCCGGCATTGTCATTGTCCCTAGGTGGGTTGTTGTTGGGGTCCTCCCTTGCTCACCTTGCCTTTTCGATCTCCTTCAGGAAGTGGCAGTCCGCGGTGGTGTGAGTGGCGGGTTTTCCCTCCCTGCTGTGGTAGACACAAGGTTGGTTGAGAAAATCGGTGGGGTCGAATTTCGGCCTTGTCGTGTTGTTGACGCAGTAGTTTCCGCTGTCGCGGTAGTTTCCTCTGTCGCGACGGAAGTTCTTCGGGTCGCGTTGGCCATAACTGGCATTAGCGACCAAGTCGACTTGCCCATCACCGCGGCACTTTCCGGTGAGGCGAGTGTTGCTGTAGCGCATGTCGCGTTGTCGCCCGTTGTCGTGGCCGCTGGTGCGGCGCCTTCCTCCCAGCTCGTCGTCGGAGTCCTGGTTGGGGTCCTCCTCCGTGTACCGCTTGGCGATCTCGAGGAGGTTGGGGATGTTGTTGAGCGTCTGGTAAACCCTCTTGATCTTAGCGACACGGGGCTCATACCGGAACGCGTTCTTGAAGTAGTGGATCGTCGTGTCCGGGTGAATGCCGCAGGCGTTCATCCATAGTTCCTGCCACCTTTGGATCCCGTGGCGGGTCGATTCGGGCGGCCCCAGGATGCATCGCTCCAGGTCCTCGATGGTGGTGGCGTGGGTGTAGGATCCCTCGAAGTGCCTGACAAAGGCGTCACGCATATCCTCCCACAAGTCGATGTTGTTGGCGGGGAGGGTGTTGATCCATTGCATGTTCGCTCCCTCCATCATCAGGGGGAGGTAGCGAGCAGCTAGCGGGTCGGTGTGGCCAGCGATTCCCATCGCCAAAAGGTACGTGTATAGCCACACCGATGGGTCGTACATGGGATCATACTTTTCGATCTCCTTGGGCGCCTTGAAGTTGGCGGGGTACTTCTCGCCTCGGATCATTGGTCTGAAGCACTATGGGCCGACTTGGCTGAGAAAGCCCCTTGGTTCGGGATCGCCACGGTTGGTGAGGGTGTGCCTCAAGTCATTGGGCTAGCGCGCCCGCCAGGCCTGGTTGTTGATGATGTGCGTTCGTGCGTCGATGGGTTGGCCGTTGGCGGCGACTGTGCTGTTCATCGGCCACGGCTCGTTGGTGGAGAGCGCGGGGTTGGCGGCCCGGGACTGGGGTGGTGGGCAGGTGACAGCGTTGGCGATGGTTGGGAGCCGCTTGGGGCCACCCTGCTTGCCGATGAGCGGGAATACATTCACCCACGTGGGTCGACTCCCGTGGCTTGTTGCTCGACGGCTCTGGCGAGTAGGGACTTGGCGTACTAGATCTGCAGCATGCCTTCTCCTTGGATATCGAGGTGAGCGATTGTAGCGTCTGTCGTGATGATGTTGTCCATTGGGGTGGAGTACAATGGGAGCCCGTTGATGTCGCGGGCTTGTGGCGAGATGATGATTCGCGGCTAGTCCGGTGGGGGCGCGCGACTGATGGGTGGCGGTGGGGCTCCGACCGCCGGTGCGTTGGGTGTTGGGCGACTGCTGCTGCCGGGTGGCGCGTTCTCGCAGTATTCGAGCTCGGTTGCGCGTGCGGGGTCGCCCTCGTCACTGAAATTTAGGACACGGCCCTGGACGTTGGAGTTTAGACGGGTCCTGATGCGGTGCTGGTGGTAGAGGAATAGCTCCTTTGCTATTTCCCGCTCGAGGCGGAATTTCTCGCGCTCAGCTAGCTCCTTGCGTTGTGGCTCCTCCAGTCGCAGGTGGGCTTCTTCGACCTCTGTCGCCGTTGCCATCGGCGGGTTGGCGTGGAGAATGGATCCGGCGGGGAGCTCGTGCTGCCCACCATGTAGACCGCGTCAAAGCGATTGGATCTGGCGCGGAAGTCCTCAGGGGACTTCGACCCGGTGTTGGAGTCACAGATCCCGAGGATGGAGGGATCCTCGAAACCCTCAGGGTTGGAGACCCGCGTGATGGAGTCCTCCCGTGATGCAGCGATGATGGATCCGGCGGCCGAGGCAGGGGTTGCCGAGTCGGCGTCATCGTGGAGAGCCGCGTCATCCGCGGCGGCATCAGTCCCGGTCATGTTGCTGGCGGCTGAGTTGTACTCGGTGGCGAGGCGGCTGATGGAGCAGAGGTCCTCCGAGAGCAGATCGCGGCGTGGTGGCGATCCACCGGCGGTCACCATTCCCGTCAGGTCGACTACGTCGGTGAAACCGATGAACAAGTTGATGGTGCCGATTGGCATCACCATGCTATGCGTGATCGGGCGCGACACCGTGATGTAGCTGCTAGGCAGGACCTGCAAGATCCCGCCAGTGGCGATCATGCGGCCGGTGGCGATCGGCCGATCGATTGGTCGGTAGGGTCTCGCCGCAGAACTCAGGCTAGACCGGCCACGCCCCACGGTGGGCGCCACTGTCGTGGGAATGGCCACGGTAGTCGCTACGAGGGGTAGCGATTGATAATATTGGGGCAAGAGCTGGCAGCCATCTGCGGTGTGAGATGGGGTGGATGCACATGAGTTTACTCAGGTTCGTCCCCCTGGAGGGTAAAGACCTACTCCTGCTAGATTGTATTGGCGGAGAGCGAGTTACAGGGGTGGCGAGCTCGGCGTCTAAGCAGCGAGTCGCTTGACGGGGTGTATGATGGAACGTAAGTACAAAGGGAACCCTAGGGAGTTTTATATAGGAGGCACCTCGCTAGGGTTTACAAGGTTTACAACCAAACTATTCTATGATTCGGAGGATTTGACCTAATCTAACTAGGCTTCGGCTATGCTTCTAGGCCTTCAGCTTCTAGTCGCCAGGCCTGCTTCTCAGTCGTGTTCCAGTCACCGTCCTACAGGCCCACTCACAAGGTCATTGGGCCAGTCGGGTTGTCCTGTTGGGCATACCCCGTTCAGCATATCCCCATCAACCTGCCACCCCTGTCTATTGCGAGTGATTGCGTTATCACGGTTCATCCGAGCACTTGGTGTTCCGTGTCCTATCCCTAGAGTGCAAGACCGGCCTCAACAATATCTACATGGGAGCCATGCACCCGTGAGGCGACAAGATGCAACAAGTTCTTCACGTCGGCCCGGTACCTCGGAAGATGTGCACGGTGATACTCGATGACCATCGATAAGTACCGTCATGGAAGACCGCAAGGACTTTGACATGGCCAAGATCTACCCAATGACCCAAACACCACAACCTAAGTCCGGCACCGATAAATGAAGTTAGAACCACCAAGGCCTTCATCATGGAACACCAAGTCCTCCATCCTGGATCCGGGACCGATCCCATCGAGACCCCGACCCTCGATCCCCAAGATCTTCGGACCTTGATGTGTGACCCCTATCCGAGACCCTATTTTAATAATATATATCATATACCTTGTTGCACTTAAATCATTCATGCTTGCATCTCATCATGTGGTTTGGGGGATTTTAGTCAATTCATCTCATAATTAAATATGGAGTCCATATGCGGACTCTCCTAGTATTATATTGGCTCCATTTAAATTTGTGTAGCAAAGCGATGCCATGTTTTGCGTTGTTAAGACAACATTTAAATTGTGGGGTACCTAAACAACATGAACCATCTAATTAATTGTCGGGACCCCGGTTCTGCTTAATATTGCCTAGTCGCACCGCATCTTTCCCATGTCATACATCATACATGCATCATGTCCGATCTTCTGTCGTAGTATTAAATAGTACATTTGGTGTTTCTTTTAGTGTTTTGCTTCTTCATGGATTAGGCCGTTGGGTTGATGCAAGTATCGACAAGTTCTTTAGATATGAACCTCCAGCAGTATTTTTCAAGCGAGCAATCTTCCCCTTTTTATCTATTTTGGATTTATAGTCTTTACTTCCTCATGTTGATCTATTGCTATCTGTGTTGTCGATGTTCTAGTTTTCCATACCAGTTATATCTCCTGCAGCCTATATTGCCTTGGACACCTCCTATTACTTGTTGTTTGATAGACAGTTGGCCTTGCGAGTCATAGTTGCTTGCTCAGGTGCTGCTTCGCGTCGTTGTCGTTTCACCGTAGATGGAAGGTTGGCACATGCTTAATGGTAGAGATGATCATGGCTTTCGTTATAACGTGTTAATTAAAATGTTGGAACTAGATATAATGCAGAGACACGGGTGGGTAATAGTCAATATTTGGTTTTTAACCGCCCACTTGTGTCCACCTAGGACCCGAGTTCTTGACACATGTTCCGAGATCGAGCGCTAACCACGAGTGGGTGGGTGGGCACCCCCATCGGCTTACTACCAAATTTCAAAGTACTGTGCTAGGGGCCATAGACTAGTTTGGGGTGTTATTACTTTCCTGTACTTATGCCATGCTTTACTGCTTTATTTACGATTGCTCGTGGAGTGCTTGTACTGTTTAGGAATGTGGAATGTTTTCATGGTATCGACATGCCCAGTCACACTTTTGGGTTCCCAGTCGTTTCCAGCCATTGGCACAAACCCTGCGTCTGTCTCGGAGCCAGCCGACTTTGTTGCGGGTAGCTTAGTGGGGTGGCCCCCATGTACTTGCTTTGGCTCTCGGAAACATCGTGCCCGAAGCCTCGTCGCATACCGTTGGGTGTATGTTCAGGATCTTGCTCATATCGGATCTGACAACAAGGGTTGAAGTGCGTGTGGATACTTTGGTGCACCCCCGCAGGGTTAAATCCTTTCGAAAAGCCATGTTCACAGTTATGGACGACTTGGAGCACAGTTTCTCGATCATAGACAACTAAAACTAAATAATTGTTGTTATAATATGACTTGTATCTGATATGACTAGTAAGATGGATAACCACCATGGAATGATTAATAAAATTTCCAATTGTGTGAGTTTCCTCGGCATGACTTCCTCGTTTGGTCTGGAGGGGGAAATATCAGGATGAGTATGTTTGGTGTTAGTATTAGGTTGGTTCCGAATCGGTCTTTCTTATCCCTCTCTGATAGTCGATAGTTGTATCGAGTCTCCATAGGTTGTTTAGTGCATTCTTCGCTGCCGCTTCAGTTCACCATACCTATGTAGGCAAGAGCCGCCGAATTCTAGACTCACCATGTACTGGTCTCGGTACTGACCGCTCCCTTTTTCCTTTGCCCTTTGTCGGCACCCCTTTTGTTTTAGTAGGTTTGAGATCAATGTCGTTAGCAGGGTTACCCTTCCGGTTTGGCCTGGGCAGGGTTATGAACGTCATTGGTTATTCTTTAGGGCTCTTAGCCCCATTTGCACCTTGTCCGTACTTGGATGTTGTATCGTTTTCACGGTGATTTGGATTTTTGTATTGTATATCTGTATTCTTGACTCATGGAGTTGTTGTTGTATATATATGTTCTGTGGGTTCCATCGTGGACTATTGTGTAATGATATTACTTTGTTTTCCACCCGCACGCAAGTGCCTGGTGGGCATCTTTGAACCATTATGCGGGTTTGGCGCAATCGCTAAAACTTGCATAGGGCCGATTCGAGGGTGTTACGAAGTGGTATCAGAGCTCAGCAGTTGCGATACCCCATTGGTCCAACATGTAGGATAACCTAGCTAACAACCGATGTAGAGTGTCAAAACTATTTTGCAAAATTGGTTGGATAAATCTGATTAGGTCTGCTTTTACTCCTTGGCTCTTTGCTTTACTCCTTACCCCTCTGCTATTCTCCTCATATTGAAAGTAATATAGAGCATCAGCAAATTATGTTACAAAGCTTATCTGCACAAGAAAATGATGATATCTTTAATAATACATTTAGTAATCCCATCCTAATCTGTTATTTATCGGTATAAGTAGATCACCAAAGTAATCCCAGACCTGGGATTAAATTGCACGAGCCAGTAGTAGGCATTATAGAGTCACTGTCACTTCAATAGTATCAAAATCTTTAATAGGATAGCAAGAAATGCTCTCATGCAAATTATCCAAAATGGATTAGTATTAGGTTTGTAAGCTAGTCCTTTCAATGTCCACTACTCAACAATCATACAAGGAGTTTGCGATCTTAAATAACTAGAGCATGCTTTAACCAACAGTAACAATAAACATATCACTGCAAGCCTTAGGTTAAGCCTGGAACATGGGGAAACCCACTGGCGGACACAGAAAAAAAATTGTGGGTAGGCACACTAAAAAAAATTACACTAGGTGTGAATATTTTCCCAAGTAATGTAGATATAAATCCATTCACAACAACTTTTGACAAGACATGAACCCTTTTTAACATCCATGATTTGTTTTTGTCCACCATTTTACAAACTTTCATGAAACATTTTTTTTAAGCGTGAAACCATTTTTCAAGCCATGCAACTTTTTTTTCACAACATGAACCTTTTTGGAACATCGTTAAATTATTATTTATTATTATTTGAACCGTAAACTATTTTTCCAAGACTTCATGAAACTTTTTTAAGTGTGAACCATTTTTAAGAGATTTTTTTTCAAGACATGAATCTTTTTAACATTTATGAGAAAAAAATCTTGGAGCGTGAACCATTTTTTTGAATGACATGGACCTTTTCTTTTTGTAATACAAAAGTTTCTTTAACATCAATGAACATTTTCTAAGACTGGGCAAACCATTTTCGGTAAAAGTTAATGAAGTGTGACGAAGAAATAATTGAACGGGAATAATAATGTACTCCCTCTATTTCAAAATATAAGACGTTTTAGTTTTGTAAAAGGAGTGTATCTAGACTCTTTTTAGTGTGTAGGTTCATTGAGGTTTGAAATAAATCTATACATTAAAAGAGGTCCAGATACCCTCCTTTCACAAAGCTAAAACATCTATATTTTGAAAACAGAGGGAGTATTAACCAATGAAGAACGAGGAACAACTGTCTATGAATTGATTCCAGGCCAAAAGCGACCATTACAAATTATATGGCTGCTCTCTACATGGGTTGCTGAGCAGGACCGCAGGAGTAGCTAGCGTCTGGCAGACTAATATACACTCGCAAGAAGCAAATCGGTATACACTCATCCGCTCGTTGCTGGCCGCCGCAGGCAAGGAGCCCAAACGAGCGTCTCTGCCTCTGCGCAGCTGCGCCGGTCTGAGTGGGCAGTACCGGTCGGCAGCGTCGCGACTTAGTCAGGATGGGAATGAGCCGGCGGGGAGGCGGGCAGTAAGGGGAGCCTATGGCAACCACCAGAATTCCGGGTGGGCCACAGCCCGCCCTGCGTTTGCCAGTGGGAAAACCCCTAGTTAGGGTTGGCATGAGAGAGAAGGATAAAGAGCGAGGGGCAGAGGGGAGAAGAACACTTACCTAGGGCGAGTCATGGCTCGCCAGAGATGAAGTAGAGGCCGCGTTGAATAGAGGCGGTGCTCGCCACACAATGGCACAAGGAACACGAGGTGCTGCACATGCGCCAAGTTGTAACTGGTGGCGGAAAATGACCACCACCCTACCATAACAACACCAAGAGGGGCGTGGCGGTGCCGAAGCACTAAACCCTAGCGCCACTAGAAGAAGAGGGTGACCAGGAGATAGTGCAAATTCCAAATCAACAAGGACCGAAGGATAGAGCTCGTCGAGGAGTGTCATCTAGACCAGTCAACAGTAGACGGAGCGGCCAGATCTACCGAGAACAGCGGACGATGACAGCAGCGACGCTAGTGTCGCGAGAGAGGAAGGGAGTGAGTCTGCACGTGAGAGAGCGAGTAGTGTGGGTTGATCCATAGACCAAGATGGGTTCTGGGTAGGGTTGGACCCGACCAGCTGGGCCTTATTAGTTAGTGGGTCAAGTTGGCAGATGGCTAGGCCTAGTTTTAAAAAAAAGATGAAAATTAAATTGTAATTAAAATTAAATTACCACAATGCCCTTGTGAACACTTTAAGCTCTAGAAAAAAATTATAAAAATACATATGATATATCAAAATGTTCGCAAAAATATAATCTATTCAAGAAAAATATTAAGTTGTCCATTTAAATCATATAAAATGGGACAAAAGATTTAAACCATTAAATCTCTAATAGTAATTTATAAAAAATGAGGGAAAATCCTAAAAATAAATAAAAATCACTTTTAAGCATGAAAATTAATATATTATACTAGAAAATGCTAAGCATATTAGTGCATAAGATTTTAGGATTTATAAATAAATATATATATATATAAAGGTTTAAAAATTCCTTTTCCTTATATTAAAATAACAAGAATGTATTTTCTGTTGGGGATATGACCCCGGATACCGCAGAGTTGAGGTATGAAGTGATTCAATGAGGTATTAAGTAAACCAATAAAGGATAAGAGGTACAAAAAGAGTAAATAAAATAAGAAGAAAAGTGCAACTGGCCGACATATCCTAAACTCGGCCTAGCCAGGAATACAATGCAAAAGAAAGAGTAGTGGCAATATATCCCGGTTGGGTCGGGATTCAATCAAACCCGACTAGGCCTATGCACCCAACCGGCCCACCCCGACGCTACCTCAGCTCCTGCCTCGGCTGGATCCCGGCTGGGCCGAGTGAGCCACAGCAGGCCCACTTCACCCCGCGTCGCCACCAGCTCCCTCCACACTCCCACTTCACCCCGGCGTCGCCACCAGCTCCCGCCACACTCCCACTTCACCCTGCCAGCTCCCACCAAGACTCTCGCTGAATTAATCTGTGTGGGTCGGCATAGGGTCACCCGGCCCACCGCGGGCTGGCCGCGTCGTCTCGCTTCCCGACCGAAGCTACCAATTCCTCGGGCGGGCCGGCACGGTTGACTCGGCCCACCACGGATTCACCTCGCTCGGCACCACTCCACTACCTCTTTGACTTGGTTGGGCCTCTTCCTGACCCGGTTGGGCCCTTTTATCCCTCATGACGAGTCAGCCCTTCCCTAGGTCGAGTTTCCTCTTCACTCAGGGCAATTGGGCTGAGTTAATTCACCCTAGATGCCCTCTTATTCACCCCCAGATGCTCCCCCAACCTCTACATCGACAAGCCGTGAGGCGAGGTCAAGCCTTGTAGTCACATGCCAGTCTTGGGACGCCCCTGGCTTAGACTGGCACGTGTAGCATCGTTGTAGGTGAGATGCCCTTGGTATCTCAAGAGATGCTACAGGATATCCTGGGCATCTCAGGAGATGCCATGGAATATGCTGAAGAGAAAAGACTGATGACTAAAGATGCCAAGGACAAGCACTACGGGACAACTGACATACCTGACAAGGCACATGCCTTGTTAGTTGACCAGGCCCAAGCATGTGAGCGTGACTTGTCCCCTAGGCTCCCCTTTATAAGCAGCACCAGGGGGATCGATCCAGAGAGGCCTCGGAGGGCTCTTCACTTCTCTGCTCGATAGGAGCACTCCTTCTTCCTCCTCTGCTCTCCCAAAGAGAGCCATTAGAGGCATAGGGAATACAACTCTAGGAGCACCACTGTAGCCACAGTGCATGGCCAAGTTATATGAGATCTAGATGCCAGAGTAGAGGTTTTATCTCACTAGGAGAGCCTCGAACCTAGGTATATCGTGTCTATCTTTGTTCTTCCGTATGCGGTCTTCACTTCATCATCCCTCCCTGGATTCCTCCACGTACATGCGGCCCCAACTTAAGCCTACCCCAGGCATCTGTCGTGACACCACCACGACAGTTGGCACCCACCATGGGGCTAATTAGAGGTGTTGGTTGGATTTCAATCTAGATGGGATCGTCTTCATCAACCTCTGCTTCACCATCGAGTAGCAGCTTCTTCATCCTCCTCCCTAACGTACAGAGATCAAGGGAGTTGGCATACAAGCCTCTCTTATTAAGATGAATCAACCTCATCACCAAGTGTGCTGTAAGTATTAGTTGACTCATCCAACAAGACATATCTCAACCTCAACCTCATCATCAAGTATATTGTGAGTAGCAACTGACTCAACCACCAACACACACATGAGATAACCCCAAATGTCACTCGGGGGCTATCACCCTCTATCACTTAGTCATTCACCCCGAGAAGGAGATGACTCAACCTGGGGGCTAGCCAGCATATTAGTATAATCACCTATAGGTAGAAAAGTATCTCGAGGACTTGGGTCATTATTTGACTCGGCATCCCCATGCATAGGACTCTTACTTAGAGTAGACATAAGATATGCCATCTGTTATGACCTATCATATGTTAACTACTGTATGTCTTTTAGCTATGTCTTCTAATACTACAGTACATCATCTGTTATATGTACTTGAGGACTAACTATGTCATTTTGAGATGTTTAATGATAAAGAAATTTACCCCCAAGTCATCACAACATATTATGACTCGGATTATAGATTAACTCAGTTTGCCAGGTTATATTATACCTTGGATCACTGTTTAACTCAGTTTGCTAGGTTATCTTATTACTCGGATTACTATTTTAATCAGTTTGCCAGGTTATCTCATATCTCGGATCATTGTTTAAATCCATTTGCCAGGTTATCTTATACCTCGGATTACTATTTTTATCAGTTTGCCAGGTTATCTTATACCTTAGCTTACTATTTGTATTAGTTTGCCAGGTTATCTTATACCTTAGATTACTATTTGTATTAGTTTGCTATGTTATCATATATATCAAATTTATACATCGGATTAATATTTGTATCACTTTGCCAGGTTATATTATATCTCAGATTTATATCTCGGATCACTGTTAGCCAGCATATATCGCATCATATCTCAAATCACCATTTATGTCGGTTTGCCAGGGTAACATGGCATCATATCATATCCCAAATCATAATCAATATCAATTGGTCAACATATCAAAGGGATGTCATCAAACTATATCTCGAATCATCACTCATCTCGGCATGACCAAACAATCATCAAAATCTATATCAGATTCCCTATGTCTCAATCACCAAATATCTTGAGATCATCGTGTAACTCAGATTCGGGACATATGACAAGTGTTGAGTCATATAACTCAGATTTGGAGTCATATAACTCAGATTCGGAACATATGACAGATGTTGAGTAATATGACTCGGATTTGAGGCATATGTCAGCTTTTGAGTCATATAACTCAGATGGCGAGTTAGATAACTTGGATTTGAGACATATGTCAGATGTTGAGCTATATAACTCGTATTTTGAGTTAGATAACTCGGATTTGAGGCATATGTCACATGGCGAGTCATGTAACTTAGATAGATAGCTCGGATAGATAACTCGGATTGGGACATATATGTCCGAATTATGACAGGCATGTCATATTCAAACACATATGTAAAAATTTCCCAAAAAGGGTTATATGACAAATGCCCATGAAGGTTATATGTCAATTTTCCCAAAAAGGGTTATATGACAAATGCCTATGAAGGTTGTATGTCAATTTTCCCAAAAAAAAGGGTTATAAGACAAGTGCCCGTGAAGGCTATATGTCTAAATTTGCCCAAAAAGGGTTATATGACCAGTGCCCATGAAGGCCAGATGTCAAAACTCGCCCAAATAGGTTATATGACCAGAACGTATGAAGGCCAGATATCAAAACTTGCCCAAAGAGGTTAAATGACCGGTGCCCATGAAGGCCAGATGTCAAAACTTGCCCAAATAGGTTAAATGACCAATTCCCATGAAGGCCAGATATCAAAACTTGCCCAAAGAGGTTATATGACGGCTAGTGCCCATGAAGGCCAGATATCAAAACTTACCCAAAGAGATTATATGACCAGTTCCCACGAAGGCCAGATGTCAAAACTCACCAAAGAGGTTAAATGACCAGTGCCCATGAATGCCAGATGTCAAAACTTTCCCAAAGGGGTTATATGACAAATGCTCGTGAAGGCTATATGTCAATCTGCCCAATAAAGACTATATGTCCAATGTTGGGTCATATAACCCGGAGATGGGTCATATGACTCGGATTGAGAACCAAATGGCTCGGATGTGGGTCACATAACTCAGATTGAAAGTCAAATGACTCGGATTTGGGTCACGAGACTCAGATTGTGAGTCAAGTGACTCGGATTTGGATCATATAACTCGGATTTTGGGTCACATGACTCGGATTGAAGGTCAAATGACTCGGATTTGGGTCACAAGACTTGGATTGTGCGTCAAGTGTAGCACCCCGGGTAAAACCACTACTAGAAAATGGCGTGTTGTTTTTCATTTTTCTGCATCATCATGACCGCATGGTCATGTCATCATGTCACATTGCATTTGAGCATCGTCATGTCATCATGCATGGATTGCCTAAAACTGTTTTCTGAAAGCCTAGCTTTGTTTTCTAAATAACCCCCTCTTTATTTCAAATATAAACCCTAGTCTATTTTAGATATTTTATTTGTCTAAAACTATTTACAAAAGTCTTTCTAAAATAAAATAAATAAACTTGTTTTGTTTTAGTAGGGGAGTCAGCCAGCCGCTAGGCCCAAAAGCCCAGCAGCTAGCCAACTTACACCCCACGGAAACCCAACCCTAACCCTACCAACCCCACCACACCCCTCTGTCGCCACCACCGCCTGGGCCCGCACCCTCGCGGTCACCCATCACCCCACCGAAAACCACCCATCGCTCGTAGCTGCCCTGTGCCTCGCACCACATAACCCTACCCACCGATCACGCATGAGACGCCCGCACATCACGAGTGACGCATCCGCCTCAGCCCCAGCCCGTAGACACCGTCTCCCTCATACCCGCGTGACCCACCCCGCATCTCTCCTCAACCAACCCCGGCTTCTTACCCTTCCCCGATTGAAACCGCCAAGGCACCGCCGATGCTGATTCCCTCCTCTCAGCTCTAGGCGCCGCTGTTGATGGCCCCTTCCTCGACCTAGGACTGCCTCTCTGCTCACCTCAGTTCCGATCCGCCAAATGCGCGAGACCCGCCCCGGTCATCCTTCTCAGCCCCACACGCCTCCTCTATTGTGGGCCGACCATCCCTACAGCTCGCCAGCTATCGACCAAGGTCGCTTGCCGGTCCCTCTTGTACGCCCTGGTATCCAGCAGCGACACCTCGTGCATCCTCGTAGAACAACCATGCGTCCGACGCCAAGATCTACAGTAGTTATCAAGTTCGTCAGTGTATGGTGGAACGCCAAGACCACTCAGCTGTAGCAATTTGTGCCATCGCCAAGATCTCCTCCAAGGTCGTGGCATGACGGTTGTACTCGTGAGGCAACAAGTGGCGCCGAGATCTTCCTGACACGGTTGTGATACCTTAAGGATGTGCGGATCTGCATGCCCGAGATGAACCCGAAGGATCACGGATGGCAAGTTCACTAACATGGATCTGAAGACCGAACACCCCAGTTCCCGGAGTCCGAATATCAAGACTGAACCCGATCCCCCGTCGAACCCTCGGCACCCAAGATCTTCCGACCTTGATGTGTGACCCCCTTTTTTTGAGACCCCTATTTTATAAATAACATCTATCTTGTTGCATAATTAAATTGTTCATGCATGCATACATATTTTGTGGGTCTCGGTTTTTTCGTCGATTCAACTAATAATTAATATGGAGACTAAATACGGGCTAATCTAGTCTTATATTGGCCCCATTTAAATTTGTGTAGCAACCGATGCCATGTTTTGCCTTGTTAATTCAACATTTAAATTGCGGGGTATCTAAACAACTTGAATCTTAGAATTAATTGTCGGGACCCTGGTTTCGCTTAATATTGCCTAATTGTACCGCATTTGTACCATGTCATGCATCATATCATAAACATGTCGATTCTTCTGTCGTAGTATTAAATAGTGCATTTGGTGTTTCTTTTAGTGCTTTGCTTCTTCACGAATTAGGCCGTTGAGTTGATGCGAGCTTCGCCCCGTTCTTCTGATGAACCTTCGATAGTGTTTCCCAAGCGAGCAATCTTCCCCTTTCTACCTATTTTGCTTTTATAGTCTTTATTTTCTCATGTTGATCTATTGCTATCCGTGTTGTGATGCTTTAGTTTCTATGCACCATTTGTATTCCTTGCAGCCTCTATATTGCCTTGGACACATTCTATTGCTTATTGTTTGATAGACAGTTGGCCTTGCGAGTCATAGTTGCTTGCTCAGGTGCTGCTTCACGTTGTTATCATTCCATCGTTGATGGAAGGTTGGCACATGCTTAATGGTGGAGATGATCATGGCTTTCACCATAACTTGTTAACTAAAATGCTAGAAATAGATATAATGTAAAGGCACCGGTGGGTAATAGTCAAGGTTTCTAACTACCCACTTGTGTCCACCTAGGACCCGAGTTCTTGACACATGTTCTGAGATCGAGCGCGCTAACCACAGGTGGGTGTGTGGGCATCCCATTGGCTTAATACCTGATTTCAATGTACTGTGCTAGGGGCCACAAACTGGCGGTATTATTACTATCATGTACTTATGCCATGTTTTACTGCTTTATTTACGATTGCGCGTGGAGCGCCTGTACTGTTTAGGAACCTCGCGCCACGTTTCTGCTATATCGACAAGCCCAGTCACACTTTCGGGTCCCGGTCGTTTATAGCCGTCGCCACATACCCTAGGTTTGTATCAGAGACAGACGACTTTGTTGTGGGTAGCTTAGTGGGGTGGCCCCCATGTACTTCCTTTGGGTCTGGGAAACATTGTGTCCGAGGCCCCGTCACATACCG
The DNA here is from genome assembly GCA_910589775.1 of Avena eriantha. Lineage (NCBI taxonomy): Eukaryota > Viridiplantae > Streptophyta > Magnoliopsida > Poales > Poaceae > Avena > Avena eriantha. The sequence goes on along the minus strand of OU342746.1, from coordinate 27,198,609 downwards.
TTGGGTGTATGTTCAGGATCTTGCTCATATTTGGATCTGACAAACAAGGGTCGAAGTGTGTGTGGATACTTTGGTGCACCCCTCTAGGGTTAAATCTTTTCGAAAAGTTGTGTCCGCGGTTATGGATGACTTGGAGCATAGTTTCTCGATCATAGACAACTATAACTAAATAATTGTTGTTATAATATGACTTGGATAGGATATGACTAGTAAGTTGGACAACCACCATGGGATGAATGAATAAAACTGCCAACTGTGTGAGTTTCCTTGGCAGGACTTCCTCGTTTGTTCTCAAGGGGGAAATACCAAGATGGGTATGTTTGGTATTAGTATCAGGTTGGTTCCAGAACAGGTCTTTCTTATCCCTCTCTGATAGCCGACGGTTGTATTGAGTCTCTATAGGTTGTTTAGTGCATGCTTCGCTACCGCTTTAGTCCACCATACCTATGTAGGCGAGAGCCGCCGAATTCTAGACTCGCCGTGTACTGACCTCAGTACTGGCCGCTCCTTTTTTCCCTTTGCCCTTTGTCGGCACCCCTTTTGTTTTAGCAGGTTTGAGATTGACGTCGTTAGCAGGGCTACCCTTCTGGCTTGGCCTGGGCAGGGTTATGGACACCATTGGTTATTCTTCAAGGCTCTTAGCCCCTTTTGCATCTTATCCGTACTTTGATGTTGCATCGTTTTCAAGGTGATTTGGATCTTTATATTGTATATCTGTATTCTTGACTCATGGAGTCATTTTTGTATATATATGTTCTATGGGTTCGATCGTGGACTATTGTAATGATATTAATACGTTCCACCCACACAGAAGTGCCTGGTGGGCATCTTTGAATCGTTTCTATGTGAGTTTGGCAGGAAACGCTAAAACTTGCATAGGGCCGATTCGAGGGTGTTACAAAGTGGTATCAGAGCGCAGCAGTTGTGATACCCCACTGGTCCAGCATGTAGGATAACCTAGCTAACGGACGATGTAGAGTGTCAAAACTATTTTGAAAAATCATTTGGATATATCTGATTAGGTCTGCTTTTACTCCTTACCCCTATTGCTATTCTTCTCTTACCTCGGCGTGTTTTGAATCTACTCTTATCTTTTCTTTGAGTTCAAGATTTCTCGTGGTTGGTTTTCCGTCGAACCTTCCGGGTTTCACTTCCTCCCTTTTATAACGGTGGTGCTACAATCATCAATCAGCATCTTGTTTGTTGTACCCTTCGTCCAATCTTTTGTCCTTGAACTCTCTATCTTCATGTGCCCTTTGACGGATACTCGTATCGTTGGAAAACATATGAGAAGGATAAGCATTGGTGAAGTTGGAGTATACCTTGAGTAGGTGTTGTTCATGCCAATGGAACCATTGCGGAACCTAATCATTGTGTCTTTTCATACAATTTCTTTTGTATCTTCTAGTGTTTTCCAACACGACGACATCATCTACATTAGAGGAGCCTACATCGATCCTTGTTTCTAAATATCGCTTGTAAAGATCTTCAGTCTGAATTCCGCGACTTGGTTGCATGATTGTTTTGTTCATGTATAGAGTAATGCTTCAAGTGCGGGATGGAGTAGCTACAGTACCACTACTCTTATCATTTTCCTTTGTACGTTGAATGGTGGATCAATGCAATTTTACTCCTTCCACAAAAGTTAGAGGTGGCCTCATATTTTGATACCTTTACCTTCGTCCTTTGTTATCCGGAGAGTTCCATCAACGAACGCGAGCAATGACACTTTGTTTCTAGTGTCGCCGATTTCAAGATGGAGCAAGAATCTTTGCTAGTGGTGTCGCGAGGATCTACACTAAGCGAGAAGACCCAGATAGTCGGCCTTCTTCCCCGTACCATGAGGCGGATCTCGAGGGCGAGATCCATTGTTAGTGGTGTCAAATTGTAGCACCCCGGGTAAAACCACTACTAGAAAATCGCGTGTTGTTTTTTATTTTTCTGCATCATCATGATTGCATGCTCATGTCATCATGCCACATTGCATTTGAGCATCGTCATGTCATCATGCATGGGTTGCCTAAAACTATTTTCTAAAATCCTAGCTTTGTTTTCTAAATAACCCCCTATTTATTTCAAATATAAACCCCAGTATTTTTCAGATATTTTATTTGTCTAAAACTATTTACAAAACTCTTTCTAAAATAAAATAAATAAACTTGTTTTGTTTTAGTAGGGAGTCAGCCAGCAGCTAGGCCCAAGAGCCCAGTAGCTAGCCAACTACCACCCCACAGAAACCCTACCCTAACCCGACCAACCCCACCACACCCCTCTGTCGCCGCCATCGCCTAGGCCCGCACCCTCGCGGTCGCCCATCACCCCAAAGAAAACCACCCACCGCTCGCAGTAGCCCAGTGCCTCACACCACGTAACCCCACCCACCTACCGTGCGCGAGACGCCCACACGTCACGAGTGACGCGTCCGCCTCGACCCTACCCCGCAGACACTGTCTCCCTCGTACCCGCGCGACCCACCCCGAGTCTCTCCTCAACCAACATCGGCTTCTTCCCCTTCCCCGATCGAAACCGCCAAGGCGCCGCCGGTACCGATTCCCTCCTCTCTGCTCTAGGCATCGCTGCCCATGGCCCCTTCCTCGACCTAGGGCTGCCCCTCTGCTCACCTTGGTTCCGATCGCCGCCTCTCAAGGCCGCCGCCTGCGCGAGACCCGCCCCGGTCATCCTTCTCACTGCCGACAGGAGCTCGCCTGCCCTCCGCCGGAGCCGGCCCCACGCCTTGCTTCGGCTCCCCCGCGACCTGGTCCTCAAGCTCGCCAGCCACGACCCTTCGTTTCCCGCCAGCGACGGCTTCCTCGCTTTCCTCCCACAGGAAAACTCCAAGGCCGCCTCCCTACAGCTTTGTCGCCATGCGCCCTTCCTCTCGAGAGCTCCTCCGTCGACCACGGCCCTCCCGAGCCTCGTCTCGTCGCATGATCCCTCGTCGGCACCATCCCGCGTGACCTCCTCCGCCCCGCCGGACCGCGCCTCGCGCCCTCACTGCATGCGCGCGTCGCTGCCCACGCTCCACCTCGTGCTAGCCTCCGAAGGTCGGGCTGCCCCGCACACCTCCTCTGTTGTGGGCCGACCGTCCCTGCAGTTCGCCAGCGATCGACCAATGTCACCTGCCGGCTGCTCATGTATGCCCTGGTATCCAGCAGCGAGACCTCGTGCATCCTCGTAGCACAACCATGCGTCCGACGCAAAGATCTACAGTAGCTGTCAAGTTCGTCAGTGTATGGTGAAATGCCAAGACCACTCAGCTGTAGCAATTTGTGCCATCGCCAAGATCTCCTACAAGGTCGTGGCATGACGGTTGTACTCGTGAGGCGACAAGTGGCACCGAGATCTTCCTGACACGGCTGTGATACCCTGAGGATGTGCGGATCTGCATGCCCGAGATGAACCCGAAGGATCACGGACGGCAAGTTCACCCACATGGATCCGAAGGCCAAACCCCCTAGTTCCCAGAATCCGAAGATCGAGACCGAACCCCCGTCGAACCCTCGGCACCCAAGATCTTCCGACCTTGATGTGTGACCCCTTTTTCCGAGACCCCTATTTTATAAATGACATCTATCTTGTTGCATAAATTAAATTGTTCATGCATGCATACATATTTTGTGGGTCTGGATTATTTCACCGATTCAACAAATAATTAATATGGAGACTAAATACATGCTAATCTAGTCTTTTATTGGCCCCATTTAAATTTGTGTAGCGAACCGATGCCATCTTTTGCCTTGTTAATTGAACATTTAAAGTGCGGGGTATCTAAACAACTTGAATCTTAGAATTAATTGTCGGGACCCCGGTTTCGCTTAATATTGCCTAATTGTACCACATCTATGCCATGCCATGCATCATATCATAAACATGCCGATTCTTCTGCCGCAATATTAAATAGTGCATTTGGTATTTCTTTTAGTGCTTTGCTTCTTCACGGATTAGGCCGTTGAGTTGATGCGAGCTTTGCCCTATTCTTTGGATGAACCTTCGATAGTGTTTCCCAGGCGAGCAATCTTTCCCTTTCTACCTATTTTGCTTTTATAGTCTTTATTTCCTCCTGTTGATCTATTGTTATCCGTGTTGTGGTACTTTAGTTTCCGTGCACCATTTATATTCCTTGCAGCCTCTATATTGCCTCGGACATATCCTATTGCCTATTGTTTGATAGACAGTTGGCCTTGCGAGTCGTAGTTGCTTTCTCAGGTGCTTCTTCGCGTTGTTATCGTTCCATCGTTGATGGAAGGTTGGCACATGCTTAATGGTGGAGATCATCATGGCTTTCATTATAACTTGTTAACTAAAATGCTGGAAATAGATATAATGCAGAGGCACAGGTGAGTAATAGTCAATATTTGGTTTTTAACAGCCCACTTGTGTCCACCTATGACTCGAGTTCTTGACACCTGTTCCGAGATCGAGCGCGCTAACCACAGGTGGGTGTGTGGGTACCCTATCGGCTTACTCCCTGATTTCAAAGTACTGTGCTAGGGGCCACAAACTAGTTTGCGGTGTTATTACTATCCTGTACTTATGCCATGCTTTACTGCTTTATTTGTGATTGCGCCTAGCGCGTCTGTACTGTTTAGTAACCCCGCGCCACGTTTCCGCTGTATCGACAAGCCTAGTCACACTTTCGGGTTCCTAGTCGTTTATAGTCGTCGCCACATACCCTGGGTCCGTCTCGGAGACGACCGACTTTGTTGCGGGTAGCTTAGTGGGGTGGCCCCCATGTACTTGCTTTGGGTCTAGGAAACGTCGTGTCTGAGGCCCCGTCGCATACCGTTGGGTGTATGTTCAGGATCTTTCTCATATTCGGATCTGACAACAAGGGTCGAAGTGCGTGTGGATACTTTGGTGCACCCCTGTAGGGTTAAATCTTTTCGAAAAGCCATGTCCGTGGTTATGGATGACTTGGAGCATAGTTTCTCGATCATAGACAACTATAACTAAAGAATTGTTGTTATAATATGACATGGATCAGATATGACTAGTAAGTTGGACAACCACCATGGAATGAATGAATAAAACTGCCAACTATATGAGTTTCCTCGGCAGGACTTCGTCGTTTGTTCGTGAGGGGGAAATACTCGGATGGGTATGTTTGGTGTTAGTATCAGGTTGGTTCCCAAACATGTCTTTCTTATCCCTCCCTGATAGCCAACAGTTGTATTGAGTCTCTATTGGTTGTTTAGTGCATGCTTCGCTGCCGCTTCAGTCCACCATACCTATGTAGGCGAGAGTCGTCAAATTCTAGACTCGTCGTGTACTGGCCTCAGTACTGACCGCTCCTTTTTCCCTTTGGCCTTTGTCGGCACCCCATTTGTTTTAGCAGGTTTGAGATCGACGTCGTTAGTAAGGTTACCCTTCCGGCTTGGCCTGGGAAGGGTTATGGACGCCATTGGTTATTCTTCAGGGCTCTTAGCCCCATTTGCATATTATCCATACTTGGATGTTGTATCATTTTCAAGGTTATTTGGATCTTTGTATTGTATATATGTATTCTTGACTCATAGAGTCGTTGTTGTATATATATATGTTCCGTGGGTTCCATCATGGACTATTGCGTAATGATATTACTTTTTTTCACCCGCACGCAAGTGCCTGGTAGGCATCTTTGAATTGTTTCTATACGGGTTTGGCGAGAAACGCTAAAACTTGCATAGGGCTAATTCGAGGGTGTTACATCAAGTGACTTGGATTTAGGTCACATGACTTGGATTGTAAGTCAAGTGACTTGGATATGAATCATATGACTCGGATTTGGATCATATAACTCGGATCTTTGACAAATATGTCAAATTATGACAAGTATGTCAGATTTTGACACTTATGTCATATTTACCCAAAGAGGTGGCATGGCAAGTGCCCATGAAGGCTATATGTCAAATTTACCTAAAGGGGTTATATGACGGTGCCCGTGCATGCCATATGTCAATCTAAGCCTATTCAGTCAACGTATGTTATGGGAATGACCCAAGAGAGTTGCATGTCGAATATGAGAATAAAAGACTATATGTCGATAAACCACTCTGGGGGTATTTTAATATGAAACTTGTGCGCGACTCTAGGAGTCCCACATAGCCTCGGGGACTAATGTCGAGGATATGACCCCGGATACTCCAGAGTTGAGGTATGAAGTGATTCAATGAGGTATTAAGTAAATCAATAAAGGATAAGAGGTACGAAAAGAGTAAATAAAAGAGGAAGAGGTGCAACTGGGTCGACATATCCTAAACTTGGCCTAGCTAGGAATACAAGTCAAAAGAAAGAGTAGTGGCAATATATCTCGGCTAGGTCAGGATTTAGTCAAACCTGGCTGGGCCTCTACAGCCAATTGGCCGACCCCGGCGCTACCTCTACTCCCGCCTCGGCTAGACACCGGCTGGGCCGAGTGAGCCATAGCCCGCCCACTTCACCCCGGTGTTGCCACCAGCTCTCGCCACACTCCCACTTCACCCTGCTAGGACTCCCGCCTTGCTCTCGCCGAATTACTCCGCATGGGCTGGCACAGGGTCACCCCGGCCCACCACGGGCTGGCCGGGTCGTCTCGCTTCCCGGCTGAAGCTACCAAGTCCCCGTGTGGGCCGGCACAGTTGAGTCGGCCCACCGCGGGTTCACCTTGAAGGAGATATGCCCTAGAGGCAAATAATAAATAGGTTTTTATTGTCATATCTCAATTAGTTTATAATAGTTTTATATTGTGCTATAACTGTGCCAAGTAGAAACATTGGTACAGGTGTGGTATGAAACAACCAAGTCCCTAGTAGCCTCTATTCATACTAGTTCGTTGGTCACGAAGATGATCTAGGTTTCAAGATCATGGGCATTTATGCCGACTGACAACGAGATCATATCATTGGAGAATGATGTGGTTGGACATTCCTCGAAGGATTGCAACACGATCAAGTCATCTAGTTCATTGTTGCAACAGCTATACCTAGACTCCTTCTCCTTAGACCGTGAGCTCATATTACTCACTGTTTCCCTAGGCTGCTTAGCCTGCATCAACCGTCATTTGGTAATACGGTGGCCATAAAGGTGTATGTTGGGTATTCCGAAGGAATAGTAGATGACATGTGATTGCAAGACCGGGATTTGTTCACCCACATGATGGGTAAAGATACATACAACCGACTTGGTGAGATTACATCTATAAATGTTGCAACATGTGACTAGGTCACGGGGATGTAATATCACAGTAACAAGAAAACATAACTTGTTGAGAACAAGATTGAACAAGGTATGGGATACCAGTGATCGGATCTCGGACAAGTTGTATCGAGAAACAAAAGGAAGAGGATGCTACATTTAGACGGTTCAAACGACATTGTCATCAGGAATGCATAGGGGTCACATGGACATCCCTGGTCCCTCTGTTGATCATTGATACAGATCATGTCTAGAGCATTCCCGAGCCGTGAGAGGATACACTTCAGGGTACGATGAGAGCGATCATTCATAAGACGGAATCACAGTAGAGAAAGAGAGAAAGCTGGAATCGTTCCACGGAGAGATCCGAAGTTGTTCGGAGAAAGAATAAAGGAAAAGACCCCGAAAAGTGTTTTTGGATAAATGGGAATTTAAATATATATTTATTATATGTTAATTGTGAATTAATATATTATAAATAATATTTAGATTAAGATTTATAAAAGCAACTTCTATATTAGGCCAAATCCTAGAGGGAAAAGGCCTAGAATAAAAGCTGCAGAAAAATAAAAGGGAAAAGAAAAAAAGAGCTAACAACCACGTGGGCAGTTTTTATTAACCGCCGCACGGGTGCAGTAGGCGGACCAGGTCGCCCAGGCCTCTGCGGGCCGAGGCCGACAAGCAGCCCACCCGGGCAGGCCGGCACCAGACCCACCCGCGGTGGGAGCCGGGGCGTTGAGTCGGTGGGCCGGGGCGCACCAGGCCGGCCCAGCCGGGTAGCTGCCGCGTGGGCGGCTGATTGAGGCTAGGGGCGGGCGGCTGGTGGGCCGCCGGTTTTTTGGCCCACCCGGGCTGGCTTTCCCCTGTCCGCGAGCTGGGTCGCGTGGTACGCCCAGGCCCACCCGGGTTGGCACCCCATTGCAGCTGGGCTGAAGGCATTTGGCCCATCCGGCTGAGACAAAATCCCTGCTATTTTTCCTTTAGTAATTAGTCCCACATGGGGAACCTAGGGGAGAGGGCACGCCCCCTCCTCCTATATAAAGGGGTGCCCATGTGAGGACTAAGACACACCAGACACAATTGGAGAAGTCCTTTGGTTGACTTTCTCCTTCTCTCTCTCCCTCTATACCTCGTGACCATGGCCCCAAGTCTGGGTTGTGCGATCGAGGCACACCTGCAGTACGCCGTTGTGCTGCAGGGATTCCTAGCCGGATATCAACTTCCGCACTCCCGGCGGGATCGGGGAGCCAGAGGTCTCATCGTGCACCAGATGTGTACGAAGACACGAGGAGCAACACTTGGGGCGCTTAAATGTCGTGAGCCCGAGCTGTTGCACAATGAAGATGATGAAGATCAAGAAGGAGCAAGGGGTGACCTCCGAGGAGCTTCGCGACCTTGAGGTCGGCTTCGAGTACGACTACATCAACCACGTTCCCCACGGAACGTTAACCGCGTACAGACTACAAGGGTATGTATTCTATACGCTCCGGCCGTTACCGCATTACTACATAGATAGATCCTAGGCTAAGATTATGGGGTTCCGTCATAGGAATTTTTTTGTTTTCCGAACTGATCTCCTTCAGTGGTATCAGAGCCGATCTATGCGTAGGAGTGTTGTACAGCCAGTACGCACAAGTTTTGTGCGGACATTGATCCCTTTGTTGTTACCCTCTAACATGTACTTGTTTATATCGCGGTATTGTTTGATGAAGCGGCCCAGACCGACCTTACGCGTATTCGTACGCGAGACTAGTTCCACGCTCAACATATGGCTTGTACCGTATAAGTGGCTAGCGGGTGTCTGTCTCTCATTCGATAGTTGATATAGCATTTACAACAGAGGGCCCCGAAAGGGGTGTAATAGAGACAACTATTAGATCCATGTTGTGGTTGGAAAGTTTGTAGTTTAGAAACGGTTCTAGTACGAAAGCCCTAACAACCACGTAAAACTTGCAATAGATAAAGTAGAGGTGTCTAACTTTATTTTGCAGGGGGCATGTGATTATGATATGGCATTGGTCGATACGAAGGTAAAGTAGTTTACTTTTCTATTACTAAGTAGTATAGTAATAGTCATCGTTCCGATGAACGACCTGGTGGAGGCGTCGTGGACTTGGCGTCAAACCAAGGGAAAGATTGAGATCATGCCGGAGCACTCGATGGAGATCAAGGCGCAAGAAAGACCATATCATATCACATTATACATATGATGTTGATACCAGTTTTTACATCTTATTGTGTGCTAGTATTTAGATACTCAACGGTAGCAAATAAGATAATACCTATTTAATTCCAATGTTCCGTGTTCCCCTTGTGTGTGCACCACCAAGAAAGTTCTTTGGTATGAGGTGATCCAGGGTTACAGGCTTGGGTGTCAAACATATCTACGTTCGCATATAGTGGGTGTAAGCCATGTTGCACATCGAATACACACAAGTTAGATTTGGCGAGCCTAGCACGCTAGAGAAGCGTGGCCTCGGAACACAAGAGATCGAAAGATCGAGCATGAGTCACATGGATGATGTGATTGACATTATTGAATGTCTACCTTTCATACTGCACTGATGGTCGTGACGATCGGGGGAGGTGTAGAGGATAGGGATCATGTGATCATTAAAATTGTCCAGGGGATGACGATTTTAGTGGAGACCAATTATAAATTAATCTCTTATTATAAACTTAGTCTAGATGTCTGTTTGCAAATATCTTAGTAGATCTTAGCCTATCCCATTGAGGTCCTTTGCGACCATGGGAATATATTGCTTAATGTGGAACTTAACAAAAGGGTCCAACTTCATAGATTAATACCCACGCCTGAGGGATATCCTCGTAAAAGGTGATCTTCTCTTCTTGACATAATACCCATTAGCAGATAATCCGACGACTCCATAATGTTTGAAAGAACACTTAGTGATCTTGCATTAGAGTTGAGAACTCTTGGAAGGGCTTGATTGCAAATGGAGATCATGAATGAAAAGGTATATATAAGATATACAAATTATAAATGTGGTTCTAGCAGAACTCATTGCAATGTGCAAAGTATTTGATACTTGTCCCGTTTTGTGAAAACGGAGGATCTGCTTGAGAATTACTGGTTTTGAGGCAACGTGACTTGATGACGGCAAGCAAACAGTTGATGGCAGACATCACCTCTTTCCTCAAAGTTTATCATTTGGATTAGTGGACTTGAATATAAATTTGTAATCCATGTTTGTGTGTCTTGCTTATGACGAGACAATTATTCATATGAACAAGTTACAAGCCAGTTTGTACTATTCTTATGAATAATACCATTATGGTCACATTATGATTACAAATAAGTTATTCTCATCACTATGTTAATGATAATAGCTCAAAAATTTATAAAGGATTAGAATGCTAAAAGATATCCAAAGCTTAATAATGAAAATACACTACAGTTTAAGTCATTTTGGTTATTGCATGTTTTTTATGAAAGATCGGGGTCCTAGATGCTTAATCTAGAGACTTTGCAAAACCATGCCTCTTGGGCAGAATGACTAAAACTCTGCATTCTGGTAAAACGGTGATATGCGAAGAAATGTTGAATCTTATACATAGTGATGTACCATATTTTCAACAAGTAGTGGAAATCATTTATTGTGGACTTAAGTGAATAAGTGTATTTACTTAATGAAACATGAAGTTTGAAATGATTTGAATTGTTCAAATAAGTTCATGACTAAAGGAGGATATTGAAATTAACAAGAATACGAAGTGTTTTTGATTTGATCAACATGACTAAAGTATTCAAGTTAAGTTTAGTATAAAGGGAACTTGTGAAAGATGTTTCACAAATTATGATAATTGGACGAATTCAAATTTTGTTGAAATATCTAAACATCATAATCATCATGTATTAAGATACATATGGTATAATATCATCTCTTATAAGGTTGTGGTTGTCGTTTAGAGTTAAAAGATCAAAATAAGCAAACACTCATTTGAAATACAAAGGGACATCTAAAAGATTCGTGGAAACAACACCATAAGTGTTATGGCATGTTTGAGTTTCTGGAGATTTCGACAAGTCGAAGTCGTGGTGAATAAACAAGTCTTTGTAGAGCATTCTTAGAAAGCTATGAATGCATCTTCCACAAAGGGGCAAAACTATTGTTGTCCAAAGTTGATGTGTCTTGATGAAGATACAGGTGGAAGAAAGTAAAATATCAAACAAGGTATTTGACCTTACCTCCGAATTGTTGAGTGGCACAGCGGAATTTGTTTCGTGAAACCAAACTCTACAAATAGAGGAGAAACCAATGATAATGATCATAAAGTTTCAGTGTATACTTTTACTAAAGAAAGTAGGATTCAACTATATATTCTACAAGTTTGTGGAATTATATTTTTGATTCACTTGTCATGTTTTGAACAAGACATACCTACGAATTACAAAGAAGCGTGATGGACCTAAGCACGAGAAATGAATAGTCATTGAAATCTCGTTAGTGGAATTCTCGATTTGATTATGATCAAGGAATTTTGGAATGTCCAAGATTATCAAGAGGACCTAGTTTTGAGTGGGAGCAAATCAGCTTGACTAATTCATAATATGCAGCTGACATATTTTGACTGGGACCTAAGTGAAATCCCTGGATCTCAGACATGAATGTCATATTTGAGTGGGAGCGTGAAACCATTCTGGGATATGTGGACGACATATGTGAATGATGTGATTGGTGTTAATAATATTTAAGTTAGGATGAAGTTGAAGTTATTAAACAATAAGATCTATCGAGATAGATTGGTAAGTTTAATAAACATTGAATGTCTAATGCTTCCTGGACTTGATTCTGAAAGATATTCAGAAAATCCTAAGCAAGATTCTGAAATAGCTCAGAATGGAACAAGGTAAGAAAGAAGTTCTTACTATATGAAGCATTGAGTTAGTATTGCAACGATTGTTGAAAGAAAGAGATGTGTTGCATCTCCTATGCCTCAGTCATAGGTTCTTTCATAAAACCATGTTGTATACTTGGCATAATGTGACCCAAGGTTCTGGTTGGAAGGACAAAGTCTTAACTGTAAGAACGTGTCTTTAAGTGATTCCTGAGTTGATCACTGAACCAGAATTAAGTTTGTACTTAAGTAGCAAGAAGCAATGTAAGTGGCATAGATGCATTTCATGCACTAGGATCTACATAGATATAGAAGTATAAAAGCTCCATCTGATGTGATGTATAATGTTATGGTGGGGCTAGTTCGCTTTTAACGTAGAATGATGTGTCTCAGGGCCTAGTGCCCATGAGAAAGCCCTCGAGGTTGATCAAACATCACTGTAAGCTCCTAGAATCCGGCCTCATTCTACTGCCATGACTATAGATATACACAAAGGATAGCAAAGTGTGTTTCGAAGTTTAGATGACAACGGTGAAAACGACCATCATCAAAAACACTAGAAACAAAAGTCTTGCTTTGTTGCCATACAAATGCTTCGACCCATTATAAGATAATGGAGGTAATGTCAAAATTAGGAAGACATTAACGATTTGCAAAAGACAAAATGATCTGGTAAAACAGAACATGGACATGACGTTTCCCATGAGCATGCATGATCTGTAAACACATATGGTATATGGTTTATATGAGTAAAATGCAAGCTAGGTTATTTGTACTCTAGTGCAAGTGGGAGACTGAATGAGATATGCCCTAGAGGCAAATAATAAATAGGTTTTATTGTCATATCTCAATTAGTTTATAATAGTTTTATATTGTGCTATAAGTGTGCCAAGTAGAAACATTGGTACAGGTGTGGTATGAAACAACCAAGTCCCTAGTAGCCTCTATTCATAATAGTTCGTTAGTCACGAAGATGATCTAGGTTTCAAGATCATGGGCATTTATGCCGACTGACAACGAGATCATATCATTGGAGAATGATGTGGTTGGACATTCCTCAAAGGATTGCAACACGATCAAGTCATCTAGTTCATTATTGCAACAACTATACCTAGACTCCTTCTCCTTAGACCGTGAGCTCATATTACTCACTGTTTCCCTAGGCTGCTTAGACTGCATCAACCGTCATCTGGTAATACGGTGGCCATAAAGGTGTATGTTGGGTATTCCGAAGGAACGGTAGATGACATGTGACTGCAAGACCGGGATTTTTTCACCCACATGACGGGTAAAGATACATACAGCCGACTTGGTGAGATTACATCTATAAATGTTTCAACATGTGACTAGGTCACAGGGATGTAATATCACGGTAACAAGAAAACATAACTTGTTGAGAACAAGATTGAACAAGGTATGGGATATCAGTGATCGGATCTTAGACAAGTTGTATCGAGAAACAAAAGGAAGAGGATGCTACATTTAGACGGTTCAAACGACATTGTCATCAGGAATGCATAGGGGTCACATGGACATCCCTGGTCCCTCTGTTGATCATTGATACAGATCATGCCTAGAGCATTCTCGAGCCGTGAGAGGATACACTTAAGGGTACGATGGGAGCGATCATTCGTAAGACGAAATTATAGTAGAGAAAGAGAGAAAGCCGGAATCGTTCCACGGAGAGATCCGAAGTTGTTCGGAGAAAGAATAAAGGAAAAGACCCCGAAAAGTGTTTTCGGATAAATGAGAATTTAAATATATATTTATTATATGTTAATTGTGAATTAATATATTATAAATAATATTTAGATTAAGATTTATAAAAGCAACTTTTATATTAGGCCAAATCCCAGAGGGAAAAGGCCTAGAATAAAAGCTGCAGAAAAATAAAAGGGAAAAGAAAAAAAGAGCTAACAGCCACGTGGGCGGTTTTTATTAACCGCCGCACGGGTGCAGCAGGCGGACCAGGTCGCCCAAGCCTCTATGGGCCGAGGCCGATGAGCAGCCCACCGGGGCAGGCCGGCACCAGGCCCACCCGCGGTGGGAGCCGGGGCGTTGAGCCGGTGCGCCGGCGCGCGCCAGGCCGGCCCAGCCGGGTAGCTGCCGCGTGGGTGGCTGATTGAGGCTGGGGGCGGGTGGCTGGTGGGCCGCCGGTTTTTCGGCCCACCCGGGCTGGCTTTCCCCTATCCGCGAGCTGGTCCACGTGGTGCGCCCAGGTCCACCCGGGTTGGCACCCCATTGCAGCTGGGCTGAAGGCATTTGGCCCATCCGACTGAGACAAAATCCCTGCTATTTTTCTGTTAGTAATTAGTCCCACATGGGGCACCTAGGGGAGAGGACACGCCCCCCTCCGCCTATATAAAGGGGTGCCCATGGGAGGACTAAGACACACCAGACACAATTGGAGAAGTCCTTTGGTTGACTTTCCCCTTCTCTCTCCCTCTATACCTCGTGACCATGGCCCCAAGTCTGGGTTGTGCGATCGAGGCACACCTGCACTACGCCGTTGCGCTGCAGGGATTCCTAGCCGGATATCAACTTCCGCACTCCCAGCGGGACCGGGGAGCTTGAGGTCTCATCGTGCATCGGATGTGTACGAAGACACGAGGCGCAACACTTGGGGCGCTTAAATGTCATGAGCCGGAGCTGTTGCACGATGAAGATGATGAAGATCAAGAAGGAGCAAGGGATGACCTACGAGGAGCTTCGCGACCTTGAGGTCGGCTTTGAGTACGACTACATCAACCACGTTCCCCGCAAAACGTTAACCGCGTATAGACTACAAGGGTATGTATTCTATACGCTCTGGCCGTTACCGCATTACTACATAGATAGATCCTAGGCTAAGTTTTTGGGGTTCCATCGTAGGAATTTTTTTGTTTTCCGCACCGATCCCCTTCACACCTCTCCCGACGCCACTCCACTGCCTCACTCCAGATGGGTCGGCACCATGAGAACCCAACCCACCATGGGCAGGCACAACGCCTCCTGCCGAAGCAATCCACCTGGGCCAGATCTAGCCTAAGCCAGCTAGACCGAATCAACCAATACCTCGGCTGAGCAGCTCCTTGACCCGGCTAGAACATCTCTTTAACTCGGCTGGGCCTCTTCCTGACCCGGTTGGGCCCTTTTATCCCCCAGGCCAAGTCAGCCCTTCCCCAGGCCAATTTCCTCTTCTCTCAGGCCACATAGTCCGAGTTAATTCACCCCAGATGCCCTCTTATTCACCCACAGATACTCCCCCAGCCTCTACATCGACATGCCATGAGGCCAGGTCAAGCCTTGCAGTCACATGTCAGTCTTGGGACGCCCTGGCTTAGACTGGCATGTGCATCATAGTTGCAGGTGAGATGCCCTTGGTATCTCAGGAGATGCTATGGGATATGCTGGGCATGTTAGGAGATGCTATAGAATATGCTAAAGAGATAAGACGGATGACTCAAGATGCCAAGGACAAGCACTACGGGACAATTGACATACCTGACAAGGCACATGCCTTGTTAGTTGACCAGGCCTAAGCATGTGAGTGTGACTTGTCCCCTAGGCTCCCCTTTATAAGTAGCACTAGGGGGTCGATCCAGAGAGGCCCCGGAGGGCTCTTCACTTCTCTGCTCGATAGTAGCACTCCTTCCTCCTCTATTCTCCTAGAGAGACCCATTAGAGGCATACGGAATATAGCTCCAGTAGCACCATTGTAGCCACAGTGCATGGCCAAGTTATATGCGATCTAGATGCAGGAGTAGATGTTTTATCTCACTAGGAGAGCCTCGAACCTGGGTATATCATGTCTCTTTGTGTTCTTCCGTGTGTGGTCTTCACCGTATCATCCCTCCCTGGATTCCTCCATGTCCATGCGTCCCCAACTTAAGCCTACCCTAGGCATCTATCTTGACATCACCATGCCATTTTCTTTTATCCTTAAAACAAAATAAATTCCTTTTTGCTTTATTTAATTATTTAGAAATATTTTCTATGAATAAATAATCATAATTTCATATAATTATAAATAAAATAATTTTAACACCTTAAGGGTTCTCTCAAAAACTTAATAACATGGGTAAAACATGCAAAGAAGGATAATAAACTCAAAGTTAAGTATTGCATGATGAAAGAGCATGTGGGCCCCCATGTGTGGTTTTGGTAATTAATGACAATCTCTATGGACTAATGTTTGCATTAATTTGCACTTGTTGGAATTGTCCATTGGCATCACTTGGACCATGTGTTGGCTTCAAGGTTGAAGAAAAGAAGAAGAAGAATAAATAAAAGAAAATCAAGAGTGTCTTGAAAAAGAAGATGGAATTCTTCATGTGTATCTTCAAGACATCATCCAAATGAAGTTAGAAGAAATGATGTGCAAGCTAAAGATGCGCCATATCTAGAAGATCTCATGCTTGAAGCTTGCCATTCTCGGTGATCATGGATCAATGAAGAAAAGTGCTAAGAAGAGTTTTCCCATGGTGTATGGGGGAGCAAGTCGCAAGTATTCATCAAGTGCGTGCGAGCAAGAGTAATCAAGAAAGATGTTACATCTTGAGGAGTACAAGATCGTCTACATCATGCTCAAGTGTATTGCTCAAGGAAAAGGTATGATCTTGATAGGTTTTTCCTTTTATCGGTCTCATGTTGGGAGACCGGGTTTAGGATAGATAGCCATACAATTAAGAGGGGCTCTCGAGCGAGTAACTTGATTGTATCTTTTAGAGAGAGCTCAAACCTTTGAATTCTTAGCATCATCGTTCTTGGTTGTTATTTGGATCTTTTCCTAGTGAGGTTCTAGAGCTTGTGGTAATCTTCATAACAAGCTCTAGTTCATCAAAAACGGATTTCCCTTATATATGTTATTGTGTTTTTGATCTTGGAAGATTTCCCGGCTCCTCACAAAGGGAGGAATATCACATAATATTTCTTGATATTTTCCCCTTTTTGTTGGATTCTCCATGTTGTTATCTTTCCAACAAAATTGTTTTCATCCAATTCGGAGTTCGGTTGCTCAAGTTATTTGCGTTTTGCTACTACCGCCAGTTCTGTGTATCGTGACTGGTAGTACCGGATTCATTGTCCGGTAGTACCGCTTGGGCAGCGGTAGTACCACTTGTTGGTACCGGTTACATCTAAGCCTAGATGCAAGGTAGGCATCCTCCTATGGAGGCTCCGGTATCACCACCCGGTACTACTGGTGATCAGTGGTAGTATCGCTCCGTGGTTTGGAACTACCGGAAAGCAGTAGTACCACACTTGGACCCAGCACTACCGGTGGTCACTGAGCTAGTTCGCCCCCTCTCATTTTTCTCTCTAGCTCGCCCGGTTGATCTCTCTAGTACCTGGCTGGTAGTATCGGATTCGTCCGGTACTACTGATGTTAGGTCCGATAGTACCGCTCGTCGTAGTAGGTAACAGTCATATTTCGGGGCCCCCTATAAAAGGGGCCCTTCTTCTTCATTGGACATTATCCGTTTAAGCTCCTTTCCCCCTCCATTGTTGATTCTCTTGAGCTTTCTTCCTCCCTCTCCCTCCCATGATTCTTGCATCTATTTGAGGGAAAAGAGAGAGGATATCTAGATCTATAATCTCACCAATCCACCTCTCCTCTAAGTGAGGGGAACATATTAGGATCTAGATCTTAGATACTTTTGCGGTTTTCCTCTAGTGTTCTTCCTCTCTTATTCCCCTAATAGCTTTTGTAGCTTTGGTGGAATTTGGTAATGAAGAACTTGCCATTGCATTAGGTGCATCAGTTTGAGTTCTGCTCAGAGGATTTGATTGGTGAAATCAAGAAGGTTGTTACTCTTGGGTTCTTAGAACCCTAGATGGTTGTGTGGCCTTTCTGGTGAGTTCTTGGGAGCCTCCAATTAAGTTGTGGAGGTTTCCCCAATATTGTATGGATTTGGTGACCGTCCTCATGTGTCCCATAGTGGATCAGGTGCTTTCCATGCGGTGGGTGATCGGGAGAATAGGTGAGGCTTGTTGTGGCGTTGGTGGTCTTAGTACCTCCCACCCCTCTAACGAGACGTCTCCCTTGTAGGGAGGAACTTGAAAAAACATCGTCGTCCCCGTGTGCCTCTATTATCTCTATACCTGACGAGGGTTTAACTCGTCAATGCCCATTGTTATGGGCTTGGGTTTTGGAGAAGGAGGGAGCGCTGGAGGCATCAGTCGGCTAGCAAACAAGCACACAGGGACACAAGGTTTACCCAGGTTCATGCCTCGTAGAGGTCCCTACTCCTGCTTGTCTGCTCTTGGAATTAACGAAGGGAATCGAAGATTAAAATGGTGCGCAGATGCAATCTGGCGAGGGTTGTGGAAACTATGGTTGCATGTGTCCTTCTCGCCGCCCCCTCCTAGCCTTTATATAGATAGGCTACGACTCGGGTAGCAGGTCGAGTCGGTGACCGATTAGGGTTTTCCCTTTGAACTTTCTATCTTGAGTTTCTTCTTGTCTCGCAAGCAATCAAGAGTCCATGGGCCACTCGAATTCTTCATTGGGCCTTGGCAACGCCGTGGGATTTTGCCGTATCTGGACTGTATATACCAAACTCGAGTACCTGTAGGGTATACCCATGTCAGTATCCCCCGAGTGTCCAGTGGAATCGTATATTCGACTGGGGACTGTATGAAGCCTTTCGAGTGCATGACTGAGCATTTTTCTAGTGTTCTATTTGTGTCATAGGGATTGTTGATATACGTGCCTGATTTAACCGATGTATCGGTGTCAGTTAACTATCTTAGGGCAAAACAACACAATCTACTCAAACT
This sequence comes from Avena eriantha, assembly GCA_910589775.1. Lineage (NCBI taxonomy): Eukaryota > Viridiplantae > Streptophyta > Magnoliopsida > Poales > Poaceae > Avena > Avena eriantha. The sequence goes on along the minus strand of OU342746.1, from coordinate 27,179,838 downwards.
CGAGTCCCCGGCCTCGAATTCGGAAAAGTGCTGGCGTAATTCGACTCAGGCCGTGGAGGTCTTACAGAAGTCGAATTCCAGTGTATAACTGTGAGCACTCGACGCGTCCGTCAAGGCATGTTCATCGCACTTGTTGGCACGGATATGTTTCTGGTAGTGCGCAGCAGATGTGTTGCCAGGCCTTATTCAGGTCTTATCTTCACGCTGTAAGCGCGGCATCCGAATTTTTGTCATCACGGAGATGATTCGGGTGGCCTAGGAGACGTAGTCTCTTTCTAGGGAAAGTATGAGGCGGAATCACCATAGCATCCGAGTGTGGATGTTATCGACACACATTACGATGTACAAATAATTATAGGGTGCGTGACCAGCGCTCCCTATGGGAGTCCCCGAGTGCCTGGTTGAGTCGAAGACTCGAGCGAGGACTAAAAAAACTTTTGGCGACTGCTGTCATCTTTTGTTGCTTGTTTCAGTCGAATTTGCTTCCGGCGCTCCCTATGGGAGTATCCTAGATTTTTACAATCGAATCGTAGATTCGAGTGAAGGGTTATCTTGAATGCTTATACACATGCATTAAAATAATCGTAGGGTACGCGACTAGCGCTCCCTATGGGAGTAGCCCCCGAGTGCTTGGTTGAGTCGAAGACTCGAGCAAGGACTAAAGTAGTCAAATCTTCAGTTGCTGATATTGATGACATTAGTGCTGACGATGCGGTGATCTCAGTTGCTCGCGTGAGCGGTTTTGATGGGACATGACAAGCGGTGGGTACCACTTTTTGACTTTGATTTGACCAGGCATGCGTAATCTTCTGTTTTAACTGTGTCTCCTTGATTTCCGCGCGTAATGGGAACAATGGGGGGACGGTTCGTGCTTCAGCTTCACCACGTGTTAGTGCTGATGTGCGCCACACGCGTAGTAGGGTTTCTGCTGGCCGTTGGATGGATTCTTCGAGGAGGTTAAGTAGCAATGCCGCTGTGGTAATTTCCCCATCTGTCTTCGTTGTTCTTGCCTCCATTGCCATTGCTGCTGCTCGCTGCTTCCTTGCACACATTCTCGTTGCATCGTTGGACCAGCTCCGCACTTTTCCCAGCTACTTCCTCCATTCCCATCGCCATCGGAAGATGGGCAAGAAGAAGGGAGGCGCTGCCGCTAGGTCCGTCGTCGCCATTGCCGCCACCAAGAAGAAGGGCGGTTCCGCCACTGTGGGTACCAGCGCCGCCAGCGCTGGGAAGAAGAAGGGTGCGGGCACCCGCGTTACTAACGGCGCTTGGCGTGCCTCCATCATCAGGCCCGCCGAACTACAACTTCATCATCGAGATGGAGTTCTTCCGGCCGCAGAAGATGACTTGCAAGTGCTCGGCGAGGAGGTAATTCCATCTCCTCCTCCTGGTTTTCGGGTGATGTTCCTTGCGTTCATCATCTGAGGTCTTTCTCTGCCCCTGCATCCTTTCTTCAGGGGCCTCCTTTGCTTCTATGGGCTCCAGCTGCATCAATTGTCCCCAAATTCTATTCTCCACATATCCTGTTTCATTACGCTTTGCGAGTGCTGGCTCGGAATCGAGCCGCACTTTGGCCTCTTTAAGAGGCTTTTTAAGTTGAAACATCAGTCAGCATCTGACTTTGTAGTCTACGACGTAGGAGGCTGCGGAATCCATGTCGACTCCTCTGTCACCTATTTTGCCACCAACCTTACCGCGTCCGTCCAAGGGTGGAGGGACAAGTGGTTCAATATTCGCGACCAGAAGGCCGAGGGAGAGCACTACGGACTGGCGCCCTTCGACCCCGCAGCGACTTGCAAGAGGAGGCGCTCCTAGAAGAACATCATCATGCTCGGCGAGTCCGCGGAAATAGAGGTGTTGTACGGGCGCGTCTACGACCTCGAAAGTCGCGTAGGCAAGGAATAAGGTGGCGCTGCTCTCATTCGCACCTGGTTGCACCGCCGCGTCTAGCCTCTACAAGCCAGAGTGCATCCCATGTTCCGCTGGGCCGGTGCTGATGATGCCACTCGCGTGTCCTCCGAGGGCATTTTCGCGAGTGAAGTAGATAATAGGGTGAGACTGGTGACCAAGTACACCTCTAAGGAGGATCTCCCGAGTGAACTAGTCGTGCCTCCTTTCGACGCCTCTAACCCTCTTCCTGAGGTAGAATTATACCGTGAAGTAATTTCTGCTTTCGATTGCTGTTATGATGCTTTGATATGTAATGTTGTATCTTCTAAATTTAGGACCGGAAGGTGTCTCCAAATTTGCCCCCTTGTCCTGACGGGGTTATTCCTCGTGAAGTGCATTAAGAGGACGAGTCGGAGTCGACCATCCCAATTGAAGAGGAGGGAGCCCCCGAGTCCAGCGACCCGGACACTCGCAAGCGTTCTCGTAGTGAGGACTCGGATGCTTCATCACCGACGACGCCAGAAGGCCTTGTCGTTGCTGTGGAGGAGCCTATTCCCGTCGTTCCTGTACGCTCCATGGCACCTCCTGTCCGTAAGAAGATGCGGCTGCCAAACGAGTCATCAGAGTCGAAGGATAAAACCTTCTACTTTGATAAATTTGACTGGTAGGTCTGCAATTTTTGTCTTGGTTTCTTTCAGAGCTGCTTTCCCTAAAGTTTTTTGCTGGGTATGTTTTGTAGTCAAGCGGCTCGTCGTCTTCTGGTGATGTCTAATTTGTGAAGGAATCTGGAGTCGCGGGCTCCAAGGCCAAGGAAGTGGTTGAATGATCTTCCTCTCCTCCATTGGCGGCCCACTGTAGGCACAACTCATCGAGTTCCCTGCATGCAGGGAACACCAGATGGTTGCCCGGACGACTGCGCGGTAGCCATCTTCGGAGTCTCTGGAGGAGCACGTAAGCTTCTTTTTATAGTGCATTCAAATTTGTAATTCATGCTATCTACTGATCCTTCGTTTTCTTCTGAGGCAGCTCGTCGTGAAGGAAGCATCTCGTTTAGTGAAGCAGGTCCTTGCGATGGGTCAACAGCATGCAATGCTGGACAATCGCCACCGCGTTGTCGAAGGTTGGTATTGGTTTCATCTTTGTCCTTGCGAAGTTTATAATTTCGATTGATGATGCATCATGTGTGTTGCAGCTGAGCACAACGAACTTCTTCACAATGTTGCTTCTCTTGAAAAGGCGCTCGCCACGGCGGTGAAGAGTTGTGACGAAGCAGTCGCTGCACTGGATGAGTCGCGGAAGCACGAAGAGGATTTGCGCACCTCCACCGTTGAGAGGGAAAAGTTGTTCGAAGAACAACTCTTCTCGATTGCCAAGTCTCTCTTAGGTATTCTTTCGGCTGGATTTTCATTGTTTTTTCTTTGACATCTTGCCATTTTGTGCTGACTCTTTGCTCTATGTAGATGCAAGTGGTCTGAGCTTCGATGCCCAGGCACTTCGTCATGATGATGCTTTGGCAGGCGCCGTCGCGGCAGTCGAGGACCATAGCGCTTCCCTTCAGGGGACGCTGACTAAGGCTAAGGGTGTGCTCAGTCGCATCCGCGAGGAGCTAACGCCCAAGGCTGAGTTGACTGAGAGCCTGGAGGACCTGGTGGACTCCCTCACTGGAGGTATTCCCGCGAACTTCAGGAATTCTCAGCGGGCGGTTGGCGCTACCATGGCACTCGCAATGGTGCAAGCCCATGGCTTGGAGGTGGATCCTGCTGCAATCTCCAAGGTGATGCATGTCAGCGCAGATGGTCAACAGGTAGTGTTTGCTCCTTTTGCAACTGTTTGCGGTAAGTATGGGCTACAACTCATCAGCACAGTCGCGAAATACTCCGAGGAGCTGCAACGAGCGAAGAAGGCGGCGAAGGCTGCGGCGTCAAGGGCTGGCAGAAAGTCTGTGGCGTCTGAGACTGCCACGGACTCGATGAAGCCCCCGAAGTTGAAGTCCAAGTCGAAGAAGCAGGCTGCTTCTCAGTAGTTATATTGTAATAGTTGTAGTTTGACTTTCTTTTTGAAAACATGCTTTTGGCCAAGTGTCTCTATTGATACTTTTGCCGTGCTTGAATGCATTCGAGCCTTTTATCCATGTATTGCTTGGTCCCATATTCGCTCTTGCTTGGCTTGTGATAGGGTACGTCGAGTGGTCCTTCGAGTGATCCTTCTGGTCCTCCTCCCACCGACGAAACCGTGGCGCAGCCGCACTCAAAGGTGGATGAGTTATCTTTGCTTTCGCGACTGCGCGATCGCATTAAGCAACTGGAGCGTGAGCTGCCCATCCTCCGCGGTAGCGCAGATGTGTGGAAGTCGAAGGCGGAGAAGGCTACCACCCACAAGCAATATATCTTGGAGGAGATGATGTAGTTGAGTGAGCAATTCAAATGTTAGCTTTCTGCCCTTTTATCTTTTCTTTTAGTTAGCCGTGGCGGTGCCTTGTCTTCATACTTTTCTCTTTTTGCTTGGTGTAGTTGTCAATGCTCGTCACCCGCAGGATGAGAAGGACCAAATTGCCATTCGGTTGAATGGATTGACCTAGGAACAGTTACAGGCGACTGGGTGCTTCTGGGTTGATCACGATCGTGCAGTTGCTTTGGCGACTCTACAGGATCGCTCTTCTCGAGTACTTCACTTTTTTAAGAAAGCGCAATCGTGCCTTAGCCATATCTATCAAACGATGTTTCCGCTGGACGTCGTCCCTTCAAGCGTGTTGGCTCTTCTAGCAAAATTCCAGGATTTGAGTGCGGTTCGCGAGTGCGTACGACAGCAATTAGTAGCAGGTGCTAAGGCTGCGTTGTCGCTAGTGCGACTGCATAGGCTAGATGTAGATGTTGTGGTTGTTGCTGCTGGGCCACCACCTCCGCCAGAGGGTTCGACCTGGAACATGGTGCCACATTACCAGGCAGTTGAGCGCTCAGGAGAAGAAATCGTCGACTTATTCGAGGAGGAGACGAACGTTCTTTTGTTGCAGCAATAGCTTTAGCTTGTGTCCTACGCACAATTGTACAAGTGTTCTAAAGTTCATATAGATATGTTGGGTGTAATTAATTTATATTGATATGTAAAAAGCTTGCAAGCTGTATATTTTTTCGAGTGCGTTGCACTTTGCAATTCCTTTTCATTAGCCTGACGTGTGTTTATCTCAGCACCTTGCCAACCTGTCAGGTGTTTGGCAGCTGGGTTGGTGTTTGTCAAGGATTCGATTAGTGCGTTGGCTACTCAGGATATCGTGATGAGTTCGTGGAACAGGTGTGTAAAGGGTGGCGCAGCCCCCGAGTGATAAGATTGCCAGAAAAATGAGGGAAAACATAGAGTTTCGGGGCACTTAGCTTGATTTATTCGCAGAGTAGTACGAGGTACAATGTGTGGCTAGGTAGCCTGGCTGAATAGCCTTATTTGTAATGTAAAAACTACTAAGGGTAGAAATGACACAGTTGTGGGACATTCCAGGGGTTGGAGTATGCGACTCCTGTCTTGAAATCTTTAAGGCGATAGGCGCCACCTAGGATTACTTCTGTAATCACGTAGGGTCCCTCCCAAGGAGACTCGAGCTTGAGATGCCATTGTTGCTTGAGTCGCAGGACCAGGTCTCCTTCGACGAAGGATCTTGGGCGTAGCCTTCTGCTGTGATAGTTGCGGAGGCTCTGCTGGTAGATCATTGATCTTTCTGCTGCGATTTCGCGTGCCTCGTCAAGGAGGTCGACGGAGTCTTCGAGTGTGAGGGTTGATTCCTGCTTGTTGTAGGCGACCACCCGTGGGGCTTTGTAGCGTACTTCTGCGGGTAGCGCCGCTTTAGCATTGTGCACCATGAAGAATGGGGTGTATCCCGAGGCGCTGTTTGGGGTTGTGCGCAAACTCTAGAGTACGGATTGCAGCTCATATGGCCAGCATCCAGTAGCTTGTTCGAGTGGTCGGAGGAGTCATTTCTTGATTCCACCGCAGACGAGGCCGTTGGCCTTTTCGACTTGACCGTTGGTCTACGGGTGAGCCACCGAGGCGTAGCTTATGTTGATTCCCAGGTTTTCGCAGAATTCTTAGAACTCCTTAGAGGTGAAGTTCGTCCCGTTGACCGTGATGATACTGTGTGGCATGCCGAAGCAGTAGCCGATGGACTCGAAGAACTTGACGGTGTTGGCCCCTGATTGATTTGTCACCGGCATGGCCTCTATCGACTTGGTGAATTTGTCGACTGCGACTAAGAGGTAGACGTAACCTCCTCGTGAGGACCTAGGGAGCTTACCGACCATGTCGAGTCCCCATTGTGCGAAAGGCCAGGCCAACGGTATTGGCCTGAGTTATGCGCCAGGTGCGTGAGGTTTGTCTACGAATTGCTGGCAAGCGTTGCAGTGATGGACTATGTCCTTGGCGTCGCGCATGGCGTGGGCCAGTAGAATCCAGCCCGTAGGGCTTTGGCGACGAGGGCGCGACTACCAGCATGGTGCCCGCAAGTGCTTTTGTGGATGTCGAGGAGGACATCCCTTCCGTCTCCGTTGGAGATGCACCAGCACTCATGTGATGCTGCGCTTGTACAGTTCGCCGTTGATAACAGCGAACACCTTGGATCATCACGCGATGTGCCGCGCGTCAGTCAGATCATCTGGCAGCCTCTTGCTGAGTAGATATGTGCTGTAGGGTTGTGTCCAGAATGGCTCGATCATCATGACACCCATTGGTCCTTCGAGTCTGGTGTCCAGCTCTAGGTCCTCGAGTGCCATTGGCTCGTTGGTTGGCGTAGCCCTCGAGTCCGTTGATGCACCTGCTTTCTTCTCTGGAGCCTTTGGCTTGATGGAGCGTTCACAGATGTGCTCGAGAAATACTCTGATACATCCATTTTGCATCACTATTCTATGTCATAATTCACTGTTATTCATTGATATATTTCGTATTGAGCGGTGATACTTATGTTATTTCATCTGTTTTTGCATGGTTGATGACTTTTGGAGCATGGACCGCTGCAGTCAGGATTCTGATGGAAAAGGTGCTGTTTGGAGGCAAAATTCGCGAAGATCAGAAAATCCGGGAAAATATACGGAAAATCCTATTTTTCCAGAAGACGAAGGAAGCCAGAAGGAGGCTGGAGATGGGCCACAGGGGGCCCACACCACCTCCTAGCGTGGGCCAGCCTAGGTCACGCCACCAGGTAGTGTGGCCGCCCTGGTCCACCCCTGGCACTCCCCTCTGGCGTATATTATCCTCCCGAAACCCTAAGACTCGGGGAGCGACCAAAGAAAGATTCCGCCGCCTCTACGGGGCAGAAAACTCCGAGAGAGAAAGATCTCTCCGGCAGATAGATTTCTGCCGGGGGAATTCCTTCCCGGAGAGGGGAGATCGTCGCCATTAACACCACCATCAAGCTGGACTTCATCGGGATCATCATCATCATCACCCACCATCATCATCATCAGCACCCTCATCACCATCTCCATATTGCTATAACAATTGAGTTGAATCTTGCATTAGTTCTTAGGGGAAACTTTCCCAGTGTTGATTACTCTTTGTAGTTGATGCTATTGAGTGAACCATTGAATTATTGTTTATGTTCAGATTGTTATACATCATTATTCCATCTCTGATCATGATCCATATGATGTCTTGTGAGTAGTTCGTTTTGTTCTTGAGGACATGGGAGAAGCCATGTTGTTAGTAGTGGAGTTGTGTTGAGAAAGATTCAATAGTTTGATATTTAAGTTGTGGTGTACTTCTTCTAGTGGTGTCATGTGAACATTGACTACATGACACTTCACCTATATGGGCCTAGGGGAATGCATTGTGTATTTGGCTACTAATCGTAGGGGTTGTCAGAGTGACAGAAACCTGAACCCCCGTTAGGAAACCAATGCACAAGGGACGTAAGGGTCTTAGAATTTAAAGCTATGGTTAGGTTTCTACCTTAATTACTTTCTTGTACTTACGGCTGTTTGCAAGGGGTATAATCACAAGTATGTATTAGTCCTAGGAAGGTCGGTACATTAGCACAGGTTCACCCACACAACACTTAGCAAGCTAAAGAAGATTAATCAACTATATGAAGCGAAAGCACTTGACAGTCTTCCCATGTGTCCTCGAGAACATTTGGTCATCTTAAGTAATACAACCGGCTTGTCCTTTGCTACATAAAGGATTGGCACTTACTGCATTTATTCCTACTGTCTTTTATTTACTCATACTTTATTTACTTGCTTTATCAAAAACCCCTAAAAATCCATTTGCTAAGTATTTGCAGAAAATTCCTGATCCATACCACTAGCTAGCACCTTCTGCTCCTCGTTGGGTTTGACACTCTTACTTATCAAAAATACTGCGATGCACCCCCTATACTTGTGGGTCATCAAGACTATTTTTTGGCGTTGTTGTCGGGGAGTGAAGCGCTATTGGAGAGTGGAGCTGGTAAAGGAAACTTCTACTGCGAGTATTGTTTACTTCTGCTAGTTGCTTTATTTTCGTTATGGATAGTTCGCTGAGTTTCTTATTTGGTAATGCTACTACCACTGCTAAGGTAGTATATAAGCCACCACCTGCTGAGAATGATGCTTTTAAAATACCTACAAGAATTATTGACCGTGTTATGGATAACTACTATGTTGGGGATGGTACTATCCATCCCGGTGATCATTTACTCTTTATACACGAATTATGCGGGTTGTTCAAGTGTGCAGGTATTACTACAGATCAAGTTAAGAAGAAGTTATTCTCATTATCGCTGAAAGGAAGAGCTGAGGAATGGTATAAGTTGTTGAAGAATGGTCAAGCTCTGGAATGGGAGGAAATAGTGCCTCTCTTTTACTCAAAATTTTATCCTCCTAGTGAGATTCATAAAGATCGGAATCAAATATACAACTTTTGGCCTCTTGATGCAGAGAGTACAACTCAAGCTTGGGGGAGATTGAAGTTACTAATGCTCAAATGTCCCATTCATGAGCTCCCCAACAATATTATTATCAATAACTTTTATGCAAGGCTCCCTCTACATGATAATGATTTATTGGATGCTTCTTGTGCTGGATCATTCACTCGCATGGGAGAAGAAGCTAAATGGGATCTTCTGGACCGTATTCAAGATAATGCCGAAGCTTGGGAGAATGACAAAGGTAGAAAGTCAGGTATAAATTATGATTATGAATGCATTGAATCTTTTATGGGAACTGATGACTTTCAAAATATTAAAAATGCTTATGGTCTAGACTCTCAAGCTATTGCTTCTTATTTTAAGGCTTTTGCTTCCTACATTGAAGTGCCTAAAAAGAAGTGGAATAAGTATCATGAACCTTATAAAGATATTGCTAAGAGTGTTCCTACGAGAAATACTGAAGTTTATACTGCTAATCATGTCTTACCTAAACCTTACATTGAGAAAATGCCTTTCCCAGTTAAGATAAAGGAACATTCTATGATAGCTAGTATGGTTGATGAAAGTATAAGCAAAGCTGTTGAATCTGATAAACAAATGGTTGATGAACCTATAATAGCAAATGTGAAAGACTTTGTTACTAAATATGTAAAAGAGAGACACACTATCCTTTGTAAAGATACCTCTAATATTGTTTCACAAAGTAGTGTTATGAGAGCTAGTATTCCTGTGTTTTCTGTTAGAATAAGCGATCATTGTCACGATGGTCCTTGTGATAGTTATATTGTTAATTTTATGCATGATACTGAAAGTTATTATGAGAGAGGATAAGGTGTTCTTATGTATCTCAATAATATCAAGTTTCCTCGTTTTACGCTGAAAGTTTTTATGTTGCACTTCTTTCGCCTTCTTATGCAAGTAGCCTCTGGTTTCAATAACTTTTTTGTTTACAAAATTCCCTTGCATAGGAAGTGGGTTAGACTTAAACATGTGTATTTTTGCTTCTTAGTGCTCCCTTTCACTTCAATTCATATTCCTATGTGAGCATCTCCAAAATTATCATGCCCGTCTTAATGGCTATAAAGAAAAAGCTTTTTGGGAGACAACCCAATTTGTCTTTGCTTTCAGTTTGTTTTTGTTTCTTTGAGTCTTGGAAGTTATTACTTCAGTAATAACCACTCCTTATCCGTTTTGTTTGGTTTTTGTGTCAAGATCAACCTCTAATGAGAGAGAAGTAAGATTTGGGGAAGTTGCTGTCCCGAAACATATTTTTGTGCTTCACCGTAAAAATTTCATGAGAGATCTCTGTATGTCGGATTGAGCTGTAATTCTTTGTGCTTATGCCCCGGGTTGTTATTTAACTTTGATTAGTTCTGCACTTTTTGATTTGAGCAACATAATATTTTAGAAAAAAATAATCTTTGCCTGCTTGTCTGTTTTGTCAGATTTTGCTACTCTTTCATTTGCTTCTTTAATCGATTTCCTTTTTGAATTCTTTTTGGGTTTTCCGAAGGAGTTGCTATAGTAGCTTATGTTTTGATGGTTTTCAGTTGAAAGTGGACTCAAAAGGTTTTGTCACTTCACTTATATTAATGTTGCTAATGAGAACTGTGTGAAATTTTGTGTGAAAGAAATTTCCAGGAAGTGGAGATAATGGTGTAATAAGGAAGAGAACGGTTTTATGACTCAAGTAATAAGTGTATGAAGATGAAGATATTGATATTATTCAAGTGGTGACTCCGGAAGAATCTACTAGATACCAAATTCAGAGACATGCAAAGTCCGCTTTCAAATAGGTAACAGTTCTGGTAAGAAAAGTTCCGCGAAAATACTATCCAACTATATTTTTGCAGTTTTAGTCAATAAGGAAAGCTACGAAGTGAAAGAGGGACGGAAATGGAGCCAGGGTGGCTCACACCACCCTGTGGCACGGGCCCACCCCAGGCCGCGCCACCAGGTGGTGAGACCACCCCGGACTCCGCCCCCGACTTGTTTTCTCCCAGTACCTTTCTTTTGATATGAAACTTCGTAATATATAATCCCCCAGATCCCTCGAGGTTCGTATATCGTGTTTTCGTTTCGGTCTATTTCTGCCAGGGACTATTTTTGAAAGCTTAGAAGCACAATAGTGTCTATCAAGGATAAAGGAAAGGAGCCTATGGAGGAAGACCTCCAAGACCCCGGGCAGGAGAAGGAGATCAAGAGTGAAGATGAAGAGGAGGCAAAGCACACAGACACTACCATTGCAAGCATTGGAGTTGTGGCAAACCCTGCCAGGACTATGTCAATTGGAGGGAAGCCTCCTCATCACCGTTCAGATCCCTGGTCACTCCCTCCATGCACCAAGAATCCTTTCCATACCCTTATCCAGGAGCATCAATACCAGAATATGCCCAAGGAGAAATTACCCTCCAATTGGGATTTGCCTCGTTCTAGCCATGCAGGAAAAGAAGACTTCAAGGAGGAAGAGTGGGGAAAGAATAGCAAGAGCTGAAATTCTCAACCTGACATGATCATGAGCCGCATTGAGAAAAACTCATAGCTAATTCATAATCTCACCTTCGAGATTGAGGAGTTGGGGAAACTTATCAGAGAGCTCATCGAGAGGATACCACCACCACCGAAGGAGTAATTCGTCATCACGTTTGGCATCCCCTTGGTTTGTTCCAAGCTTGGGGGAGTGCCGCGGTATCACATCACTATCTTCTATCTTTTTACCTTTTTAGTAGAGTCATATCATGAATAGAGAAGTTATCATGTAGGATGGTTTGCATTATGGAAGTGTCCCCTCTCTCGTTAGATATGTATCCCTTGGTGTGAGTTGTCGTTATGGAATATTAATGAGAACTTCTATCATTTACTCTTTTACATATCTTATATTAGTTTTCAATTCATGGTTATATGATTGATCTTGTTGTTAGTATTGGTATCACTTTGGGATCATTGAGTTAATTTTGTTGGTTTTGGCAAACCTGGCTCGGTCAGTAGCAACACTATTTTTGAGAGTTGAATGAAAAGATAGAAGTACTCTAAACAAAAATAATGTCATCATCTTTCTTTCTTGATTTGCTCATAAGTCTAGTATTCTCTATTTAAGATCTTTTGTGCTTCCAAGGAAGATTGCATGTTTGTCTTTATCACTTGTATGTTTGTTTGTTTCCTTCAACTCTTATACTTGCTACCCAACCTTGCTAGCCAAAAACCTATACTGAGAGGGAATTCTTCTCGTGCATCCAATCCTTAAACCAAAACCTTTGCCATTTGTGTCCACCATACCTACCTAGTAGCATTATTGCTATTCCAAGTAAATTCTTGTTTTATCTACCTTCTAAACTAAACTTGTTATGTGAAAATTAGTGATTAAAGCTCTCACGAACTTGATGGCACACTTTACTTTCTTGCATTTAATAAACTTGAACCATTGGGTCCTTCTTTGTTGCGTATATGCTTGCGCTTTATGAGTTGAAGTTAGCAGAACCATGTATCATGGGGAACGCTTTCAACACTGCATTGGTACTTTGTACCTAGTTGATATCATGTTCTTTTGCTTACGGATCCCGGCGGTGTGAAATAAAAGTGGAACTTGTAAGATCATGGAGTTTATATGTGTGTTAGAGAAATGCCTGGGCCGCTAGCCTAAGCCATGCCTAATCATGGTGGAAACTTGCAGCATAACTATAGTGAGCATTCTATGAAGCATCCTCAATAAAAACCTATGCAAATAGCAAATAAAAAGATCGTTGAGATGCTCACTGTCTGCTTGCCTTGTCATTTTGATTATGGGATAGCTCCTGTGTCAGGTGCAAGGGGTACCCCGTTGGCGGTTCACAATGATACACATGTATTTACAATGACAAGAGCTTACTCGTGACTGAAGTTGAGTAGCATGAGGTTCGGTACTCATAAGTAAGGGCCATGAGATTTCAACTTATAACTTGTCAAGCATATCCTCTTAGTAGTGTCACTTTAACCTTAATCACCAAAAGATGCCTATGATAGGGGCAATGAGAGCTGACAGCTAGTAAGTATCATAATTTTTGGGACCTCTTTATGAGACTTGCAATCCCTGCTTCCCTCTGCGAAGGGCCTTTATTTTACTTTCTAGTTGAGTTAGTAAACCTATTCCCTTCTATCTCAGCAAGTATTTTGAGTTGTTGTGTTTCATTCATTCATATTATGATTTATTCAATCATGTTTCTTATGTTCCTTGTTTTGCACATTCCTCTTATCTTGTTGTTTACCACTTTGAAAGCTATCATTGAAAACCAGTTATTTGTGAACTCCAGCAAATTATCAACTATTCTTCGACCAAGAGCTAAGTTTGCCATTACCAATTATGATTCACTTTATGTATCTTTATTGTGTTTCCTTTACTCATTGCAAGTTAAGTTATATAATAGTGAGTTGTCTTCTATTATGATCTATGTATTTGATGAATGTGATGCTTCTTGTCCGTATTCTTTTATCGACTCTTCACTCCATAAACCAGAGTACATGTTTATTGAGCTCAGTTTCGCTTGGGGACAAGCGAAGTCTAAGCTTGGGGGAGTTGATACGTCCATTTTGCATCACTATTCTATGTCATAATTCACTGTTATTCATTGATATATTTCGTATTGAGAGGTGATACTTTTGTTATTTCATCTGTTTTTGCATGGTTGATGACTTTTGGATCATGGACCGCTGCAGTCAGGATTCTAATGGAAAAGGTGCTGTTTGGAGGCAAAATTCATGAAGATTAGAAAATCCGGGAAAATATACGGAAAATCCTATTTTTCCAGAAGATGAAGGAAGCCAAAAGGGGGGCTGGAGATGGGCCACAGGGGGCCCACACCACCCCCTAGCGCGGGCCAGCCTAGGCCGCGCCACCAGGTGGTGTGGCCGCCCTGGTCCACCCCTGGCACTCCCCTCTAGCGTATATTATCCTCCCGAAACCCTAAGACTCGGGGAGCAACCAAAGAAAGATTTCGCTGCCTCTGCGGGGCGGAAAACTCCGAGAGAGAAAGATCTCTCCGGCAGACAGATTTCTGCCGGGGGAATTCCTTCCCGGAGAGGGGAGATTGTCGCCATCAACACCACCATCAAGCTGGACTTCATCGGGATCATCATCATCACCACCACCATCATCATCATCAGCACCCTCATCACCATCTCCATATTGCTGTAACAATTGAGTTGAATATTGCATTAGTTCTTAGGGGAAACTTTCCCGGTGTTGATTACTCTTTGTAGTTGATGCTATTGAGTGAACCATTGAATTATTGTTTATGTTCAGATTGTTTTACATCATTATTCCATCTCTGATCATGATCCATATGATGTCTTGTGAGTAGTTCGTTTTGTTCTTGAGGACATGGGAGAAGTCATGTTGTTAGTAGTGGAGTTGTGTTCAGAAAGATTCAATAGTTTGATATTTAAGTTATGGTGTACTTCTTCTAGTGGTGTCATGTGAACATCGACTACATGACACTTCACCTATATGGGCCTAGGGGAACGCATTGTGTATTTGGCTACTAATCGTAGGGGCTGCAGGAGTGACAGAAACCTGAACCCCCGTTAGGAAACCATTGCACAAGGGACGTAAGGGTCTTAGAGTTTAAAGCTGTGGTTAGGTTTCTACCTTAATTACTTTCTTGTACTTACGGCTATTTGCAAGGGGTATAATCACAAGTATGTATTAGTCCTAGGCAGGTCGGTACATTAGCACAGATTCACCCACACAACACTTAGCAAGCTAAAGAAGATTAATCAACTATATGAAGCGAAAGCACTTGACAGTCTTCCTATGTGTCCTCGAGAACGTTTGGTCATCTTAAGTAATACAACCGGCTTGTCCTTTGCTGCATAAAGGATTGAGCCACTTACTGCATTTATTCCTACTGTCTTTTATTTACTCGTACTTTGTTTACTTGCTTTATCAAAAACCCCTAAAAATCCGTTTGCTAAGTATTTGCGGAAAATTCCTGATCCATACCACTAGCCAGCACCTTCATCTCCTCGTTGGGTTCGACACTCTTACTTATCGAAAATACTGCGATACACCCCCTATACTTGTGGGTCATCATACTCCAGGTAGTATGGGACCGCAGGTGGAGCCAATGTTGGCGAGTGTGTCCGCCTCTTCGTTGCTTTTGCGGGCTATGTGCGTAGCTCGCAGCCGTCGAAGTCCCATTCGAGTGTGTCGTAGAGGCCGCGCTAGGCGATCATATTATCGCTCAGTGCATCGCACTCGTGCATTGTTTGGTTCACCACCAGTTTGGAGTCGCCGTAGATGATGAGCCTCTTGGCGCCGCAAGCTTTTGCCATCCTCATCCCATGGACCAGGGCTTCATACTCAGCTTCATTGTTGGAGGCCGTGAACTACATTCGCAGAAAGTATTTTAGCTTGTCTCCCTGGGGCGATGTCAGTATGACACCTGCACCAGCCCCATCCTTTCGTGTGGACCCGTCAAAGTGCATTGTCCAGAAATAGGACATATCTGGCTTTTCGGGGAGCTGGTTCTAAATCCAGTGCACGAGGAAATCAGGGAGGACTTGCGACTTGATCGTGTCGAGCTTTTAATATGTGATGTCTCGTGGAGGCAGCTCAAAGCGTGAATCGTCCGGTAGCATCAGGGTTGTTGAGGATATGCCCAAGCGGGGCGTCATTGACTACCACGATTGTGTGCTCATGTAAGTAGTGGCGTAGTCGCCTGGCTATCATGAAGACGTCGTACGCTAGCTTTTGGTAGTGCGGATACCGCTGTTTTGTCGGTGTGAGCACCTCGCTGAGGTAGTAGACTAGGCGTTGTACACCGTGGACCTTGTTTTCTTTGGCTCGTTCCACTACAAGCACTGTGCTGACCACCTGGTTGGTGGCGGAGATGTAGAGCAACATCGGCTCCTTTTCACGTGGAGTCATCAGCACTAGCGAGGTGGATAGTAGACGCTTAAGATCTTCGAATGCTGCTTGCGCCTCGTCTGTCCACTCGAACTTGTCAGTTTTGTGGAGAAGTTGGTAGAAGGGCAGTGCCTTTTCTCCCATTCGACTGATGAATCGACTGAGCGCTACGATTCGCCCAGCCAGCTGTTGAACGCCTCTTACATTCTTTGGCTTCTCCATGGCTAGTATGGCATTTATCTTCTTCGGATTTGCTTCGATCCCTCTCGTGGAGATTAGATACCCGAGTAATTTCCCAGATGGCACGCCGAAGGCGCATTTATCCGGATTGAGCTTGATCCGATAGCGGTCAAGGTTGGCGAAGGTCTCGCGGAGATCGTCGATTAGCGAGGCTTCTTCCCTTGGTCTTGATGACGATCTCGTCAACGTAGACTTGGATATTGCGACCAAGTTGGCTCTTGAGGTAGGCCTGCATGCACCACTGATAGGTGGCTCCTGCGTTTTTTAGCCCGAAGGGCATGGTGTTGTAGCAAAACACACCAAAGGGCGTTGTAAACGCCGTCTTCTCTTGATCTTCCTCCTTCATTCGAATCTGATTGTAGCCTGAGTAGGCTCGAGGAAGCAGAAGCGTTCACATCCCGCGGTGGAGTCGATGATTTGGTCGATTCGCGGCAGCGGGAAGTGATCCTTTGGGCAGTGCTTATTCATGGAGGTGAAGTCCACGCACATCCGCAGGATATCCGTATATTTTTTGGGCACCAGCACTGTATTAGCAAGCCAAGTGATTTCCTTGATCTCGCATATGAAGTTTGCGTCGAGGTATGTTGATCTCCATTCCGACCGCTTTTGCTCGTGGTTCAGATAGTCGTCGTATTGTTTGCTTGACTGGCCCGGCGTCTGGATTCACATTGAGTGCGTGCTCGGCGAATTCCCTGGGAACCTCTGGCATGTCCACAGGACACCAGGCGAAGATTTCCCAATAATCACGGAGGAATTCGACGAGCGCGAGTTCCTATGCAGAACACAAGTTGTTGGCGATGAGGGCCGTCTTGGTCGGGTCTATTGGGTGGATCTGGACTTTCTTCGTGTGCACTGACGAGTCGCAGGACAGGTCGGGTGAGCTTGGCCTGCTTAGGGGAGGCAGACTATTGTCTATCGACTCCTTCAATCTTGCGAGCTCCTCCTATATGCCGAAGGACTGGGAGATTCTGTTGAATTCCCTGTCGCAGATGTCGGACCTCTCGAAGCTCCCGTTGATTGTGATGACGCCGTTTGGACCTGGCATTTTCATCTGCAGGTAGGTGTAGTGCAGCACTGCCATGAACCTAGCGAACGTGACGCGTTCGAGGATGCAGTGGTATTGTGATGGCCAGTCGACGACTTCAAAGTCGATGTGTTCACGTCGAAAGTTTTTCGGCATGCCGAAGATGACGTCGAGGTTGATTTTTCCTAGGGGATATATGCCCTTGCCTGGGACGATGCCGTGGTGGTCCGGGCAGTGGTGGAGGAGCTCCATGTGCCACAGTGCCTGGGGCGGTTCCATAGCCCCTGTTAATCGTGTCGCGATTCATCCGAGCCAGGCCCTCATGGAGTTTGAGGAACTCACGGCAGTCCTTGAGGAGGTGGCTGGATTTCTTCTTGCCGTCGTGCTTGTCGATGTAGAAGTGCACGTTGCACGACCCGGACAGTTTGTCCTCGATAGATGTCGCGGGTGCCTCTTCGCGAGTGCGGCGTTTCCATACTTGCGTGGTTTTCCCGGAGTCGTGATATCCACCGCTGCGATAGCCACTGTTGCGGTTGTCGTCGCATTTGTCGGCATAGCCTGCTGCGGCCATATTGACGTCGTCGTGGTCATCGTAAATGCGCATTCGACGCTTGCTTCGGCGGTCGCGTCTGCGTTCGAGCTCAGCTTCGGTGTCGGAGTGAACATGGTTTTTCACTAAGTCTTCTCTATCCACCCATCGATTCGCGATTTCCATCAGATGGTCAATTGTTTTGGACTTCGAGCGGCCCAGCTCCTCTCTGAGCTCTATGCGGCGAACACCGCCGTTGAACACGTCGATCGCGCGGTCCCCCGAGATGTTCTCTGCGGAGTTCTTGATGATGGACCACCTCTGAATATACGAGCGCAGCGACTCGCCAGATCTTTGTTGGCAACCTCTTAATTCTTCGATTGATGCGGGCCTTTTATAAGTGCCCTAGAAGTTGCGAACGAAGCTGTAGACCAGCTCTTCCCAGCTGCGAATGGATCTGCGCGGGAGGTTGTTGAGCCATGCGCGAGCGGCCCCCTGCAGTTGTAGCTGCAGGCATTGCATGGTCGTGCTTCGACTCCCATCGTTGATCCTGACAGAGGATATGTGGTCCTCCAACCAGATTTTCGGGTCCTGTAGACCGTCAAACTTTGGGTTCTTCGATGGGAGTTTGAACCCCTTAGGCATTCGCTTCTGCCTGATGGCTCTGCTGAAGCATCTGGCGTCGTAGAGCTCCACATCTTCGTCCTCTGAATCAGTCGAATGAGCATGTCGTGCGCGCATCTTGTCGACTTTGCGTTATGTGATGTCATCACGCGCGTCGTGGTCGTGGTCATGCCGTCGTGAACGGCGACGTTGAAACAGGTCGTGGCTATCATCGCTGGACGAGGGAGAGGAGTAGCGCTTTGCTAGAGCCTTGCCCTTCTTCAGCTCTGGCCTTGACTCCTTGTCGAGGCCGGCCTCGATTAGCCCCAAGCCCGCGATCGTAGATCAGTGCATGGCGGCTCGTGGGTCTCCAGCTGGCGGCTGGTTGTTGAGGAGGTACATGGTGGCCGCCGTTACCGCGGCTTGCGGCGTCTTTGGGAGTACATTGCCACGTGTATCCACCGTCATGGAGCCGAAGTCGAGGACCTTTGCGGCTTCTACGCGCTCTTGCTCGGTGAGGTGGGCCAGTCGAGATCGCCTCTTGTTAGTGACATACTAGTTGCATTTGGAGGAGGATCCTCCGTGGGAGGAGAGCCCGACTCTTCGGAGGCTCGACTCATCTGCCGCCTTGTTACGCGCTTCGAGTTGTGCGATTGTATGTAGCTGGAATTTGTATTCATCCTTAAGGAGCCAATGGTAGCCCATCAGTAGTTCTTGCGGGGAGTCGAAGGGCAGAGGGTTGCCTCGTAGGGCTTCTCGACAATGAGCCCACTCGTTGTCGTTGAGCTTGATCACTATGCGCTCCCTAGTGTTCTCATTCACAATGGTTGGCGGCTCTGCTCCATTTTTGACTGGCACGCCGTTGCCACCATTGGTGGGGCCGCCGTTAGGTATGCCTCCATTGGGCGGGTCACCATTGGGTATGCCACCGTTTGGCGGGCCGGTACCAGATCCGTTGCCCGCATTGTCGCGATTGGCGGAGGTGTCGCCAACATTGATGACAGCGCACATGAAGTGGTTGGGGAAGCTGCTGCTCCCACAACTTTCAGATCCGGATCCGTAGGCTCCATCTTCAGTGGCTAGGTCACCTAGATCGGATTCGCGACTGCTGTCGCTATCCGTGCTCCCGGCTGTTGCCGAGGCGTTGAGCTCACTGAGGGTGCCGATTGGCAGAGGGAACCATGATGCTGGAGCAATCGATGGTGTTGTCGGCTGGTCAGGCATGCGAAGCGTGCCAAACTGGCCCACTTGGAACAGAGGCTCCCGATCGCCAGGCTGATCCCGTCACCCACGGACTCGAAATCTAGGCGAGTGGCCGGCATGTGGATGGTGAAGTCGAATGCGCTGAAGAGTTGGCGAATCTCTGCTGTTGTCGAGTTGTAGATCGCGTTTGATGGGGCCGAAGAAACCGCAACGTCAGCACTCCCAATTCCCACAGACGGCGCCAATTGACGAGAGTTTAACTCGTCAATGCCCATTGTTATGGGCTGCGGTTTTGGAGAAGGAGGGAGCGCTGGAGGCATCAGTTGGCTAGAAAACAAGCACACAGGGGCACAAGGTTTACCTAGGTTCAGGCCTCGTATAGGTCCCTACTCCTGCTTGTCTGCTCTTGGAATTAACGAAGGGAATCGAATATTACAATGGTGTGTAGATGAAATCTGGCGAGGGTTATGGAAACTAGGGTTGCGTGTGTCCTTCTCGCCGCCCCCTCCTAGCCTTTATATAGATAGGCTAGATCTCGGGTAGCAGGTCGAGTCGGTTACAGATTAGGGTTTTCCCTTTGAACGTTCTATCTTGAGTTTATTCTTGTCTCGCAAGCAATCGAGAGTCCGTGGGCCGCTCGAATTCTTCACTAGGCCTTGGCAACGCTGTGGGCTTCTGCCGTATCTGGACCGTATATACCAAACTCGAGTACCTATAGGGTATACCCATGTCAATACCCGAGCTCTTTACTTATGGATTTTACATTATGATAGCCTTCGTGCTTGAACTAATCTTTCTTGCTATCACATTGTTTCTTGTCTTGCTTAGCATAAGTTGTTGGTGCACATAGGTGAATCATAGTTTATATAAGCTTTGTGCTTGACAAAAGAAAATGCTAGTTTTATTCTGCCTTTGTTAATCCCATCTCGTAAAAGTTTTTAACCGCCTATTCACCCCCTAGGCGGTATCTGTGATCTTTCACATGACATTACTATGCATAAATGCATAATTTGCTTCTTTATACATTGCCCTTACCGGGCAATGATGATGTTTTGTAGAAACAAGAGCTCAGAGTAAAGTCGAAGCATCTAACTTCATTACCTTGCAGTCACAAGGTAAGTTCATCACTTGCTCATGTCCTTTGGTATGTTTTATAAAAGTATTTGCAATAGATTCTTATATCGTCAATATTCAAAAAAGGAGACTGAAAATATTATTTTCATAATAATATGAACTATCAGTTATCGACCCAAGTGGTGATAATCTATTAAGGTGGGCAAATGGAACCACGGTATGATTTATGTGGTTGGTGGAGGTCCCATTTGCACTGAAAAGTATCATCTATGATTTAATAATCAATGTCACCAGTGATTCTAGAGTCGTATAATACGCGTTAACCATAAGATTGGGAATGAGACTAAAAAGTCAAATGGATCTTCTTCCTTTCACATGCTGATGGATGCGCATGTCGTGACTGTAATCCTTGAACCGCGATTGTAATCCGGAGATGTTTGACAACAAATGGGTGCGATCCCTCAACGTCCCATGGTATTTCTAGCATCTATGATGGATTGTACATTTCAGTGACGTAATACAAAAGGTGGGCATGGCGTACAAAAGTGGGCATGCGGGATTGTGGTGAAGGATGGTGATTGCCTTGGATCATCTACTAGGCCTCATATCATTGAATTGTGGACGAGAAAGTACGCTTGGTTGTGCAACAAGGATTGGATCTCTTATGCGTAAAGCAACGCACCTCTATAGAGCGTATAAAAGTGTGCCATGTTACTCACTGTTACAGAAGGAACTACGAACACGACATAGAGTCATATCCATGAAGTTATGGTAAACATGCGAAGGCTGACTGACATAGATTTTCATAATAAAGACAACCTTGAAGAAATAATTACGAAAACTGCATGGAGCCTATGACTTATAGTCTATGGAAGTACCTAGTGCATCAAAGTTCCCACCTTGCATATAATGAACTTGTTGAGTAACGCTATTACTCACTCTTTTCTTTGATCTCCTGCTTAGAGTCTAAAGAACAGGTGGATACCGCATTGTTTGCGTCCGAATGCTAGAAGAACGCTTTCTACGAAGAACCGGATCTCTCCGGTGGAGTCGGAGAAGTGGATTACGAGATCCGCTATGGAGCGGAAGACAATGAGCTAGAATAGTTAGTAGAATAGATTTAGTATTAAGTCTGAGTCGAGCAGCATAGAACTTTAATAACTAAGATGTTGAGCCCCCAATTTGTTGGTTAGGTTGGTTCTTAAGTTGTAACATCTCTAAGTAACATGTTCTCTTATTATAAGTTAGCAAAACTTATGGTATCACATCTTTTGGTATTGTAACAACTAGACCTCTCTACGCCCTTGGGGAGCGGCCGGTAAACGTAACGTTCCATGAAACCTTGCACACAGAGAAACTTCGTATGATAAGAGGTAAGTGGTCGAGACTATATACTATGTAGGTCTAAACGTGCATGTGAAAAATAGTCATATTTTTTCACTGCATTCACGCGTGAAGGAAACATCGGTAGCACCTTCATCATCTCGTGTACATGCTTCTCTTTCCGGCCACCATGGCGTAGGTGGTAGACAAAAAGTATGACGATCAAATGACAAAGTTTATCGTATTATATTTGTAAGAGTTCTGGAAAGAATGTTTCTCTTTATCATTCGTCATGTATAGTATACTTCTCTTTACGCCCCATGGAGCGCTTCTTTGTCAGTCAATATGTTTACACGCCTACGTGCAGTTGTACCGTTTTAACGTCTGCTCACGTGTACATATCGTAACACGTATAAGCGAGTGTGGAAAATTGCGACTCTATGATAACGCGTGGATTAGGAAAGACGTTTGACAATACGACTACAACATGCTGATGAAATAGACCAATGTTTCCCAGCTGCACGTATATGTAGGAGCAAGGTGCGCATATACGCTTCGGTCTTCATGAGCGTACGGTATGTAGGTCTCCTAAAGCGCGTGCTATACGCACATACTCGCCAGTAGACACGAACGCATGTAGAAATATGTTTAGAAAAGAGTGTGCAATCTACCATACACGTGGCCACGGGCAGCGAAGATATATAAACGATATAGTGGAAAGACAAACAAACAGCAAAGGTTAAGTAGAGGGAACATAGTAGAAATGAGAAAAGTCGAAACTCTCGAATACATACCACCGAATGTTAGCAAGCATCATAGGTCGAGTAGAACATATATTTCGTTTTTGCCGATAAAGACGGAGGCATAACATACAATAAATAACATGCAGGATAAGTAGACCGACTTAGATTAAATAAAAGATACATACTAAGCATATTGTACATGATAGTCTAGCTAACAGAGTCGGAAAGAATACGGTTGTAGAAATGACACTTGCGGCTGTTTTTCCTCATTCTTATCTCTCGTTTACTCTCCGTCCGCTTTTGACCACCGCTATGTCCGCACATAGCTCAGTTCATGTCTCATACCTTCTATAAGGGTATCAACGATTCAAACCGAAGAAAAATGGTAAACGATGGAAGATCCCTCCAACGCATTGGCAGTCGTTGATTCCTCTCTTCCAGCATTGTCACTAGAGGGAGCTATCTCTCTCCTGTACCCGTCATCCGCTAGCTCGAACGGAGAGAACACCTCAGACGAGCTCGTTGCCTCCTTCCATGGCACATCGACGAAGGACACAACAGTCACATCATCCACGAACGTCAACGTGGCCTCTTCACCCAAAGACGCCATGTCGACGACACATGAAGAAGGTGCCGTAGACACATACACATCGTTCGTCAAGGCCCTGTCTTCCTCCCACATTCGGACATGCGACAGTGGCATGCCAACGAAGCAAGATAAAACCACCACACCGATATCGCCATCATACAACGCTCTATTGTTCCGTCCTTCCGAGGCGTCGTCTTCCTCCCGCATTCGGGAATGCGAGGGTGGCATGCCTATGAAACAGGATGACACCACCTTACTGAGATTGCCATCATACACTGCTCCGTTGTTCCTTCCTTCAAAAAATAAAAATGTCTCATCCACGCCACAATAGGGAGACGATGCGGTGATTTCTTGTGACGCTTTTCCTCCTGGAGTAAAATCTCGGGTAAAATGCTAGTGTCCTCTAATGTTCGCATGATAAAAAAGGAAGATCAGGAAAAGAGGTATTGTCATCTAACATTCCTACGCTAGATAAAGACATCACGAAAATGCCTGACAAACATGATGAAGCATCAACATGAGCTACATTATCGATAACAACGAGGATCGAGAGACGCGTGCTAGTTTACGCGGAAATCTACAAAAAAATGCAAAGATCGGACACGGGTTAGGAAACGGTCCGTAATGTAGACTGTTGGAACGAGCTAAAAAGAGAATAAGATACTTACCAAGTTGAACCTAAAACAGAATGGAAGGTTGACTCATCCGTTGAAAGCTACAAAATTAAGGAAAAAATAGACATATAAACACTTTAAATTACGTAATCCGAGGAAGCGAATACAACAAGTAAGGAAAATAAAGATGTGCCACGTATCGAGGAGACTACTTCCAAATAGCATACTCAGTCCACATCTGAAAAGATGAAAACGGGTCGTAAACAACACAAGAAAGATCACAACGTAAGCATAAGAAATGCCATAAAAGAGGAAGAAATCTCTAAAACTACCGCGTTAGTGAAATACATCGCTAGACTAAGCATGGAAGAGCAAGCGCGGAAGACGAACACGATGCCCACACGCCCGGTGATCCTGGCCGGCGGCCCAATGCGCATTATCGAGTGCGCCCGCAGTGACATTAGAAGAGGACAACGAGCTAGACGATACTACGTTGCGGAGCATATATACGAAATGACATGCGAGTAGTGTCAGAATTCGGATGACACATGATGTACGTCGTATGCTATGATATCGCAAAGTCAGATTTGCGCGATATTATATCCACCGCAAAATCCCCCTGCGAGAAACTGCGCATGCCCGTAGGCTAGAGACTCGAGGTCAAGACCCACCGCATAAATCACCGTGACAAACCATGCACATCCATAGGCTACGCGTAGGCAGGATCCATAACCCTATCCTCGCACGTGAGAATTCGTGTTCACCCATCCTTACCGCTCGCAACTCAGCTAGTAGCTCCTATCCGGGCCACGAAAACATGCGCATGTACATGGTCTAGGTCGCCACGTCATCTCTGTACGGACCCCACGTTCACGACAAACCGCTTATGCATAGAGCTAACAAACCCATGTTGGTTCTGAATGTCAGACACGGCCACAATACGCCCGTGAGAAACCATTGCCGTCCAGGTTCCACTACGCCACGCTGTCTTAGGACGGGCCCTACTGAAGGAAATATGCCCTGAGAGGCAATAATAAATTTGTTATTATGTATTCTTTGTATATGATAGATGTTTATTTTGCATGCTATAATTGTATTGATAGGAAACATCAATACATGTGTGTTTAATAAACAAAAAAGGTTCCTAGTTATGCCTCTCTTATAAACTAGCTTGTTGATTAACAAGATGATCAAGGTTTTCTGATCATGGACATTGGATGTTGTTATTAACAAGGTCACAACATTTGTGAAATGATGTGATGAATATTTATCCGAAGTATAGCATTACGATCAAGTCATTATGTTTATATTGCTATAACATCATACAAAGTAGTCTTAGTCCTTAGACCATGAGATCATATTAATTGCTAACACCGGAAGAGTATCTTGATAACATCAAACGTCACACCGTAACAGGGTGACCATAAAGGTGGGTTCAGTGCTATGAAGGTGTTATATTGAGGCTCATGGATCAAGAGTGAAATTTGTCAATCCCGATGACGGATAGATATACTCTGGGCCCTCTCGGTGATATGACATTAAGATAGTTTGCAAGCAAGTGATGTGATCACTAGAATGTTATATCACGAGAACGAGAAAAGAGTGCATGTCGGTAACGAGATCAAACTAGGTATTTGGATACCGATGATCGAATCTCGGACATGTATTATATCATGAGACAAAGGGATTAAATTGCTGACGTTAAAGGTTCTCACGATCACAGAAGTCATTGTTGAATATGCAGGAGTCAGTATGGATCTCCAGGTCCCGCTTCTGATTATTGATCTGAGAGGAGTCTCAATCATGTCTGTATTATTCGCGAACCGTATGGTGACACACTTAAGGGTTGCAGGACACCATTTAGGAGCACATATGTTCCAGACAAAAGGTTTGCAAAGCGCAAGAAATGTTTCGATAAAAACCGGAATTGTTTCGGGTGAAATTGCAGATAGTGGTTCTGCATGTGATATTGAAATGTTGCAAGGGGTTTTATGTGAATGTTTGTTATTAAAGTAATTAACAAAATTCTGAATAAAATAAATAAAAGAGTTTTATTAATTGAGAGTTGCATTTAATTTGGTGGAAATTAAATACATGTGAGTGGGTTTTTGGGTGGAGGCCATGTTTATGTGAGTGAAGGTTCACCACATGAATGAAGGAGGGAGGAGTCCCCCCCCCATGCGCCGGCTATGGGAGGGGAGGGGTCTCCCTCCCTCCTATATAAAGCCCCCCTCCCCCCTCTAACAAATCACACCTCCTCGTGAAGGATCTCTCTCCCCCTCTAGATATTCCCCCATGGTCTCGGATTAGTGAGATACATGTTCCCGGTGGCCTTGCGTCTGGAAGGAGTTGCTGCTTCCGCTGATTCGCTGGAGCGAGGAGGTGGAGGTTGTCCGGTGGCTTGAACGTGTGTGCGAGGACGGATGCGCTGCTAATTTGCGGCGCTCGGACTTCCACACGATCTTGAGATCGGCAAGCGTACGACTACATCAACCATGTGTTCCTACTCATGAACAAAACTCGTTGTCTTTGAGGGTAAGTTCTCCATGGATGTATGTCCACCCGTTGCTCTGTATCTGGTAGATAGATCTTGGCGTATAGTTCTCATCGTAGGAAATTTTTTGTTTTCTATGCTGCGGACCCAACAGTGGTATCAGAGCCGTATCTATGCATAGGTGCTTTGCACGGGTAGTACACATATGTTTATACGTGGGCAATGATGATCATGTTATTGCATCTTCTATGTACTTTGGATATTGGTGGCATAGTGGTATGAAGCGGCCCGGACCAACCTTACATGTCATCGTACATGAGACCGGTTCCACGACTGACATGCAACTAGTTTTGCATAAGTGGCTAGCGGGTGTCTGTCTCTCCTACTATAGTCAATATCTGATTTACAACGAGTTGCTAATAACTTGGTTATCCTCGTTGTGGTTCATGTTCGTAGGTAAGACCGGTTCTATCTCCGAAAGCCCCAAGCCACGTAAAACTTGCAATTGATAAATTAGAGGCGTCTAGTTTAGATCGTTGTTGGGCTAGTGTCTTGATATGGTATTGTTGTAAGTAGATGTATGATAGATACTCTTACAACTCACTTAATGTGTAAGTTCCATAGACCTTGGCCTTACACATAAAGGAATGATAGAGATCATACCACGATGCAAATGATAGAGATCAAATGCATGGACCATATCACCTCACTTCACATATTAGATGTTAGTCTCTTATATTGCTAGTTTAGCGCTTTTGGTAGCATTATAATATAATCTCTCATTTAGATATCAAGATAAAATGTGTTCTTCCTTAAGTATGCACCGTTTTGTGGATCGTGTTTTGAGGCATCACGTGATGATCGGGTGTTCTCAACTCTACGCTTTCCTACAACGGGTGTAAGACAGTTTTACACACACGAATACTAAGGTTCTTACTTGACGAGCCTAGCATGTACAGACATGGCCTCGGAACACAGACCAAAAGGTTAAGCATGAGCCATATAGTTGATATGATGCCCATATAGATGCTCGCCTTTGAAACTACACCGACTCACGTGATGATCGGACTTGGTGTAGTGGATTTGGTTCATGTAATCACCAAAAGGACACGAGGGATGTCGTTTTTGAGTGGGAGTTCATTAGTAATTTGGATTAGTTGAACTCAATCTATCATAAACTTAGTCTAAATATATTTTACAAATTCTGCTGTAGATGGCACCACCTGCTTTTAATTTCAATATGTTCATGGAGAAAGAGAAACTTGCTGCGAATGGTAGCAACTTCACCAACTGGGCTATGAATTTGAGGATTCTCCTCACTGCTGCACAAAAGCAATATGTGCTAGAGGTGCCGCTAGGCCCCCCACCAGCTCCTGATGCCCCTGACGAGGAAAAGAACGTCTATATAACTTGTCAGGAGGACCACAACTTAGTTCATTGCGGCATACTGTATGGGCTAGAGCCAAAACTTCGAAAACGTTTTGAAAATGGCAATGCCTTTGATACCATGGGAGAATTGAAAATGATTTTCGATAACCATGCTGCCGTAGAGAGTTATAATGCTTTTGAAAAGTTCTTTAGCTACATGATGGAAGAGAACAGCTCCATTAGTGAGCACGTACTCAAAATGTCTGGGTACACCGATAAGCTTGTGTCCTTGGGAATAACGATTCCCAATGACTTAGACATACATCGTGTTCTCCAATCTCTGCCACCTAGCTACAAGAGCTTCGTGATGAACTATAATATGCAGGGCATGAAGAAGCCTCTTCCCGAGCTTCTGTCAATGCTTAAGACTGCAGAAGTGGAGATTAGGAAAGAACATCAAGTGTTGATGATCAATAAGACCACCGGTTTCAAGAAGGACAAGAGAGGCAAGAAGAAGGGAAATAAGGGCGGCAAATCTGTTGCCGCGCCTGAAAAGAAACCCCGAGATGGCCCTAAGTCTGACACCGAGTGCTACTATTGCAAGGGGACTGGCCATTGGAAGCGCAACTGCCCCAAGTATTTGGTGGATAAGAAGGTCGGCAAGGCAAACAAAGGTATATGTGATATACATGTTATTGATGTGTACTTGACTAGTACTCGCAGTAGCACCTAGGTATTTGATACGGGATCGGTTGCTAATATATGTAACTCGGTTCAGGGGCTGTGGAACAAGCGACAACTAGCAAGGGATGAGGTCACGATGCGGGTAGGCAATGGATCAAGAGTTGATGTGATCGCCGTCGGAACGTTGCCTCTCCATATGCCGTCAGGATTAGTTATAAACCTGAATAATTGTTATTTGGTGCCTGCACTGAGCATGAACATTGTATCCGGATCATGTTTGATGCAAAGTGGTTATTCGTTTAAGTCTGAAAACAATGGTTGTTCGATTTATATGAATAATATCTTTTATGGTCATGCACCTGTGTTGAATGGTTTATTTCTATTGGATCTCGATAGTAGTATTACACATATTCATAATGTTGATGCCAAAAGGATTAAACTTGATAATGATATATCTGCATATATGTGGCACTGCCGTCTAGGTCATATTGGCGTTAAACGCATGAAGAAACTCCATTCTGATGGACTTTTGGAATCACTTGATTTTGAATCATTTGATACATGTGAGCCATGCAATATGGGCAAGATGACTAGAATGCCGTTTTCCGGTTCAATGGAACGGGCGATAGATTTATTGGAAATTATACATACTGATGTGTGTGGACCAATGAGCGTGTCGGCGCGAGGTGGATATCGTTATTTTTTTACTTTCACGGATGATTTGAGTAGATACGGGTATATCTATTTGATGAAACATAAGTCTGAAACCATTGAAAAGTTCAAAGAATTTCAGAATGAAGTGGAAAATCATCGTAACAGAAAGATCAAATTTTTGCGGTCCGACCGTGGAGGAGAGTATCTTAGTTACGAGTTTAGCACACATATGAAAGACTGTGGAATAGTTTCACAACTCACGCCTGCCGGAACACCACAACGTAATGGTGTGTCAGAACGTCGTAATCGTACTTTATTGGATATGGTTCGATCTATGATGTCTCTGACTGACTTGCCACTGTCATTTTGGGGTTATGCACTGGAAACCGCTGCATTCACTTTAAATAGGGCACCATCTAAATCCGTTGAAAAGACACCGTATGAATTATGGTTTGGAAACAAACCTAAGCTGTCATTTCTTAAAGTTTGGGGATGCGATGTTTATGTGAAGAAACTTCAACCGGATAAACTCGAACCCAAAGCGGGAAAATGCGTCTTCATAGGATACCCTAAGGAAACGATTGGGTATACCTTCTATCACAGATCCGAGGGCAAGGTCTTTGTTGCCAAGAATGGATCATTTCTTGAGAAGGAGTTTCTCGCGAAAGGTGTGAGTAGTCGGAAGGTAGAACTCGAAGAGGTTATTGAACCTTCTCTTCATGAAATGGCGAGTAGCACAGCACCAGAAGTTGTTTCGGAGTTGACTTCACCTAATGAAGAGAGAGCTAATGATATTGATCATGAAACTCCGAAAGAGGACACTACCGAACCTCGCAGGTTAAGCAGGACACGTGCAGCTCCTGAACTGTACGGCAATCCTGTTATGAATTTCATGATTGATGAAATAGATGAGCCTGCGACGTATGAAGAAGCGATGATGAGCCCTGATTCCAACAAATGGCTAGAAGCCATGAAATCCGAGATGGAATCCATGTACGAAAACCAGGTTTGGACCTTGGTGGACTTACCTCATGATCGAAAGGCCGTTGAGAATAAATGGATTGTCAAAAGACAAACTAATGCTGATGGTAATGTAACCATCCATAAGGCTTGACTTGTCGCAAAGGGGTTTCGACAAATTCAAGGAGTTGACTACGATGAGACATTCTCTCCCGTAGCGATGCTTAAGTCGGTTAGGATTATGTTAGCAATTGCTGCATACTTCCATTATGAAATATGGCAGATGGATGTCAAAACTACGTTCCTCAATGGTAATATTGAAGAAGAGTTGTATATGATACAACCTAAGGGTTTTGTCGATCCTAAGGATGCTGATAAGGTGTGCAAACTTCAGCGATCCATCTATGGACTGAAGCAAGCATCCCGGGGTTGGAATCTCCGCTTTGATGAGGTGATCAAAGAGTTTGGATTTGTCCAAACTTATGGAGAGGCTTGTATTTACAAGAAAGTGAGTGGGAGCAATGTGGCATTTCTGATATTATATGTGGATGACATATTATTGATTGGAAATGATATAGATCTTTTAAAAAGTGTTAAAAGTTATCTAAACAGCAAATTTTCGATGAAGGACCTTGGTGAAGATTCATATATATTAGGCATTAAAATCTATAGAGATAGATCAAGACGTCTAATTGGGCTATCGCAGAGTACATACCTTGATAAGATATTAAAGAAGTTTAATATGGGCGAAAGTAAGAAGGGGTACTTACCTATGCTGCAAGGCAAGACATTGAGTAAGACTCAAAGTCCGGCTACGGCGGAAGAAAGAGAGATAATGGATAAGATCCCCTATGCCTCAGCCATAGGCTCTATAATGTATGCCATGCTATGTACAAGACCAGATGTGGCACATGCTATTAGTTTGACTAGTAGGTACCAATCTGATCCAGGTTCGGAACACTGGATAGCGGTCAAGAATATCCTTAAGTACTTGAGAAGAACTAAGGATATGTTTCTTGTATACGGAGGTGAAGAAGAGCTAGTCGCTAAGTGTTATGTCGATGCTAGCTTTGACACTGATCCGGATGACTCTAAGTCTCAATCCGGATACGTATTTCTCTTGAACGGAGCAGCAGTTAGTTGGAGGAGCTCCAAACAACCTGTGGTGGCTGGATCAACGACGGAGGCGGAATATGTTGGTGCTTCAGAAGCGGCATAGGAAGCGGTTTGGATGAAGGAGTTCATAACTGAACTAGGTGTGGTTCCTAGTGCGTTGGACCCAATGGTGATCTATTGTGACAACAATGGAGCCATAGCCAACGCTAAGGAACCAAGGTCTCACAAGAATTCCAAACATATTAAGCGCCGGTTTCACTCCATCCGCGAGCATGTCAAGGATGGAGATATAAATATTTATAAAGTGCACACGGACCTGAATGTAGCAGATCTGTTAACTAAAGTACTCCCTAGGGCAAAACATGATTAACACCAGAACTCCATGGGTGTTAGATTTATCACTATGTGAACTAGATTATTGTCTCTAGTGCAAGTGGGAGACTGAAGGAAATATGCCCTGAGAGGCAATAATAAAGTTGTTATTATGTATTCCTTGTATATGATAGATGTTTATTTTGCATGCTATAATTTTATTGATAGGAAACATCAATACATGTGTGTTTAATAAACAAAAAGGGTTCCTAGTTATGCCTCTCTTATAAACTAGCTTGTTGATTAACAAGATGATCAAGGTTTCCTGATCATGGACATTGGATGTTATTAATAACAAGGTCACAACATTTGTGAAATGATGTGATGAACATTCATCCGAAGTATAGCATTACGATCAAGTCATTATGTTTATATTGCTATAACATCATAAGAAGTAGTCTTAGTCCTTAGACCATGAGATCATGTTAATTGCTAACACCGGAAGAGTATCTTGATAACATCAAACGTCACACCGTAACAGGGTGACCATAAAGGTGGGTTCAGTGCTATGAAGGTGTTATGTTGAGGCTCATAGATCAAGAGTGGAATTTGTCAATCCCTATGACGGATAGATATACTCTGGGCCCTCTTGGTGATATCACATTAAGATAGCTTGCAAGCAAGTGATGTGATCACTAGAATGTTATATCACGGGAACGAGAAAAGAGTGCATGTCGGTAACGAGATCAAACTAGGTATTTGGATACCGATGATCGAATCTCGGACATGTATTATATCATGAGACAAAGGGATTAAATTGCTGACGTTAAAGGTTCTCACGATCACAGAAGTCATCGTTGAATATGCAGGAGTCAGTATGGATCTCTAGGTCCCGCTTCTGATTATTGATCTGAGAGGAGTCTCAATCATGTCTGTATTATTCGCGAACCGTAGGGTGACACACTTAAGGGTTGCCGGACACCATTTAGGAGCACATATGTTCCAGACAAAAGGTTTGCAAAGCGCAGGAAATGTTTCGATAGAAACCGGAATTGTTTCGGGTGAAATTGCAGAAAGTGGTTCTGCATGTGATATTGAAATGTTGCAAGGGGTTTTATGTGAATATTTGTTAATTAAAGTAATTAAAAAAATTCTGAATAAAATAAATAAAAGAGTTTTATTAATTGAGAGTTGCATTTAATTTGGTGGAAATTAAATACATGTGAGTGGGTTTTTGGGTGGAGGCCATGTTTATGTGAGTGGAGGTTCACCACATGAATGAAGGAGGGGAGGAGTCCCCCCCTCATGCGCCGGCTATGGGAGGGGAGGGGTCTCCCTCCCTCCTATATAAAGCCCCCTCTCCCCTCTCACAAATCACACCTCCTCGTGAAGGATCTCTCTCCCCTCTAGATATTCCCCCATGGTCTCGGATTAGCGAGATACATGTTCTCGGTGGCCTTGCGTCTGGAAGGAGTTGCTGCTTCCGCTGATTCGCTGGAGCGAGGACGTGGAGGTTGTCCGGTGGCTTGAACGTGTGTGCGAGGATGGATGCGCTGCTGATTTGCGGCGCTCGGACTTCCACACGATCTTGAGATCGGCAAGCGTACAACTACATCAACCACGAGTTCCTACTCGTTAACAAAACTCGTTGTCTTCGAGGGTAAGTTCTCCATGGATGTATGTCCACCCATTGCTCTGTATCTGGTAGATAGATCTTGGCGTATAGTTCTCATCGTAGGAATTTTTTTGTTTTCTATGCTGCGGACCCAACACCTACTGCTATCACAAACCGTGTTAGTCGCTAAGTGTTATGTCGATGCTAGCTTTGACACTGATCCGGATGACTCTAAGTCTCAATCCGGATACGTATTTCTCTTGAACGGAGCAGCAGTTAGTTCGAGGAGCTCCAAACAACCTGTGGTGGCTGGATCAACGACGGAGGCGGAATATGTTGCTGCTTCAGAAGCGGCACAGGAAGCGGTTTGGATGAAGGAGTTCATAACTGAACTAGGTGTGGTTCCTAGTGCGTTGGACCCAATGGTGATCTATTGTGACAACAATGGAGCCATAGCCAACGCTAAGGAACCAAGGTCTCACAAGAATTCCAAACATATTAAGCGCCGGTTTCACTCCATCCGCAAGCATGTCAAGGATGGAGATATAAAGATTTATAAAGTGCACACGGACCTGAATGTAGCAGATCCGTTGACTAAAGTACTCCCTAGGGCAAAACATGATTAACACCAAAACTCCATGGGTGTTAGATTTATCACTATGTGAACTAGATTATTGTCTCTAGTGCAAGTGGGAGACTGAAGGAAATATGCCCTGGGAGGCAATAATAAAGTTGTTATTATGTATTCCTTGTATATGATAGATGTTTATTTTGCATGCTATAATTGTATTGATAGGAAACATCAATACATGTGTGTTTAATAAACAAAAAGGGTTCCTAGTTATGCCTCTCTTATAAACTAGCTTGTTGATTAACAAGATGATCAAGGTTTCCTGATCATGGACATTGGATGTTATTAATAACAAGGTCACAGCATTTGTGAAATGATGTGATGAACATTCATCCGAAGTATAGCATTACGATCAAGTCATTATGTTTATATTGCTATGACATCATACAAAGTAGTCTTAGTCCTTAGACCATGAGATCATGTTAATTGCTAACACCGGAAGAGTATCTTGATAACATCAAACGTCACACCGTAACAGGGTGACCATAAAGGTGGGTTCAGTGCTATGAAGGTGTTATGTTGAGGCTCATGTATCAAGAGTGGAATTTGTCAATCCCGATGACGGATAGATATACTCTGGGCCCTCTCGGTGATATCACATTAAGATAGCTTGCAAGCAAGTGATGTGATCACTAGAATGTTATATCACGGGAACAAGAAAAGAGTGCATGTCGGTAACGAGATCAAACTAGGTATTTGGATACCGATGATCGAATCTCGGACATGTATTATATCATGAGACAAAGGGATTAAATTGCTGACGTTAAAGGTTCTCACGATCACAGAAGTCATCGTTGAATATGCAGGAGTCAGTATGGATCTCTAGGTCCCGCTTCTGATTATTGATCTGAGAGGAGTCTCAATCATGTCTGTATTATTCGCGAACCGTAGGGTGACACACTTAAGGGTTGCCGGACACCATTTAGGAGCACATATGTTCCAGACAAAAGGTTTGCAAAGCGCAGGAAATGTTTCGATAGAAACCGGAATTGTTTCGGGTGAAATTGCAGAAAGTGGTTCTGCATGTGATATTGAAATGTTGCAAGGGGTTTTATGTGAATATTTGTTAATTAAAGTAATTAAAAAAATTCTGAATAAAATAAATAAAAGAGTTTTATTAATTGAGAGTTGCATTTAATTTGGTGGAAATTAAATACATGTGAGTGGGTTTTTGGGTGGAGGCCATGTTTATGTGAGTGGAGGTTCACCACATGAATGAAGGAGGGGAGGAGTCCCCCCCTCATGCGCCGGCTATGGGAGGGGAGGGGTCTCCCTCCCTCCTATATAAAGCCCCCTCTCCCCTCTCACAAATCACACCTCCTCGTGAAGGATCTCTCTCCCCTCTAGATATTCCCCCATGGTCTCGGATTAGCGAGATACATGTTCTCGGTGGCCTTGCGTCTGGAAGGAGTTGCTGCTTCCGCTGATTCGCTGGAGCGAGGACGTGGAGGTTGTCCGGTGGCTTGAACGTGTGTGCGAGGATGGATGCGCTGCTGATTTGCGGCGCTCGGACTTCCACACGATCTTGAGATCGGCAAGCGTACAACTACATCAACCACGAGTTCCTACTCGTTAACAAAACTCGTTGTCTTCGAGGGTAAGTTCTCCATGGATGTATGTCCACCCATTGCTCTGTATCTGGTAGATAGATCTTGGCGTATAGTTCTCATCGTAGGAATTTTTTTGTTTTCTATGCTGCGGACCCAACACCTACTGCTATCACAAACCGTGTTAGTCGCTAAGTGTTATGTCGATGCTAGCTTTGACACTGATCCGGATGACTCTAAGTCTCAATCCGGATACGTATTTCTCTTGAACGGAGCAGCAGTTAGTTCGAGGAGCTCCAAACAACCTGTGGTGGCTGGATCAACGACGGAGGCGGAATATGTTGCTGCTTCAGAAGCGGCACAGGAAGCGGTTTGGATGAAGGAGTTCATAACTGAACTAGGTGTGGTTCCTAGTGCGTTGGACCCAATGGTGATCTATTGTGACAACAATGGAGCCATAGCCAACGCTAAGGAACCAAGGTCTCACAAGAATTCCAAACATATTAAGCGCCGGTTTCACTCCATCCGCAAGCATGTCAAGGATGGAGATATAAAGATTTATAAAGTGCACACGGACCTGAATGTAGCAGATCCGTTGACTAAAGTACTCCCTAGGGCAAAACATGATTAACACCAAAACTCCATGGGTGTTAGATTTATCACTATGTGAACTAGATTATTGTCTCTAGTGCAAGTGGGAGACTGAAGGAAATATGCCCTGGGAGGCAATAATAAAGTTGTTATTATGTATTCCTTGTATATGATAGATGTTTATTTTGCATGCTATAATTGTATTGATAGGAAACATCAATACATGTGTGTTTAATAAACAAAAAGGGTTCCTAGTTATGCCTCTCTTATAAACTAGCTTGTTGATTAACAAGATGATCAAGGTTTCCTGATCATGGACATTGGATGTTATTAATAACAAGGTCACAGCATTTGTGAAATGATGTGATGAACATTCATCCGAAGTATAGCATTACGATCAAGTCATTATGTTTATATTGCTATGACATCATACAAAGTAGTCTTAGTCCTTAGACCATGAGATCATGTTAATTGCTAACACCGGAAGAGTATCTTGATAACATCAAACGTCACACCGTAACAGGGTGACCATAAAGGTGGGTTCAGTGCTATGAAGGTGTTATGTTGAGGCTCATGTATCAAGAGTGGAATTTGTCAATCCCGATGACGGATAGATATACTCTGGGCCCTCTCGGTGATATCACATTAAGATAGCTTGCAAGCAAGTGATGTGATCACTAGAATGTTATATCACGGGAACAAGAAAAGAGTGCATGTCGGTAACGAGATCAAACTAGGTATTTGGATACCGATGATCGAATCTCGGACATGTATTATATCATGAGACAAAGGGATTAAATTGCTGACGTTAAAGGTTCTCACGATCACAGAAGTCATCGTTGAATATGCAGGAGTCAGTATGGATCTCTAGGTCCCGCTTCTGATTATTGATCTGAGAGGAGTCTCAATCATGTCTGTATTATTCGCGAACCGTAGGGTGACACACTTAAGGGTTGCCGGACACCATTTAGGAGCACATATGTTCCAGACAAAAGGTTTGCAAAGCGCAGGAAATGTTTCGATAGAAACCGGAATTGTTTCGGGTGAAATTGCAGAAAGTGGTTCTGCATGTGATATTGAAATGTTGCAAGGGGTTTTATGTGAATATTTGTTAATTAAAGTAATTAACAAAATCCTGAATAAAATAAATAAAAGAGTTTTATTAATTGAGAGTTGCATTTAATTTGGTGGAAATTAAATACATGTGAGTGGGTTTTTGGGTGGAGGCCATGTTTATGTGAGTGGAGGTTCACCACATGAATGAAGGAGGGGAGGAGTCCCCCCCCTCATGCGCCGGCTATGGGAGGGGAGGGGTCTCCCTCCCTCCTATATAAAGCCCCCTCTCCCCTCTCACAAATCACACCTCCTCGTGAAGGATCTCTCCCCCCCTCTAGATATTCCCCCATGGTCTCGGATTAGCGAGATACATGTTCCCGGTGGCCCTGCGTCTGGAAGGAGTTGCTGCTTCCGTTGATTCGCTAGAGCGAGAAGGTGGAGGTTGTCCGGTGGCTTGAACGTGTGTGCGAGGACGGATGCGCTGCTGATTTGCGTCGCTCGGACTTCCACACGATCTTGAGATCGGCAAGCGTACGACTATATCAACCACGAGTTCCTACTCGTTAACAAAACTCGTTGTCTTCGAGGGTAAGTTCTCCATGGATGTATGTCCACCAGTTGCTCTGTATCTGGTAGATAGATCTTGGCGTATAGTTCTCATCATAGGAAATTTTTTGTTTTCTATGCTGCGGACCCAACACCTACTGCTATCACAAACCGTGTCATGCGGGGTACCATGCCTGCTCTTTGAGGGTGTACGTAGCCACGTCAGCTCTGGATGGGCCTTGGTCCGTGAAAATACATGTACAGCTAGGGTTTATGATGCTAGATCGCCATGTTAGCTCTAGAAGGGCCCCGCGTCTGCGAGAATACGTGTCTAGATAGGGTTTATGATGCCATGTTGGCTCTTGGCGGGCCCCGTGACCGCGATAATCCATGCCCAACATGGACTCACGCCGGCACGTCGGCTCTTGGCGGCCTCGGCACCCATCAGGTGTGGAAACATATCGCGCCGAAAACGCCTCTCATATAGCACGATACTGCCCGCGCACTCTAATGGCGGGCCCATATCATGCACACGTCCCACCATCCGGTGACGCGAGGTATGGTGGTGTGCGGTACACTCGTAGGTAGGAAATCTTTCGCCCTGGCCCATACCGGGTCCCGTCTCATGGGATAGAAGGGCTCAGTTGCGACGAAGCCATGTGTCCTTTTGGCCGCCATCGCACGGTCGAAAAGAATCGGGATAACATGGATAAAAGTTTGAGCCGAAATAATAGAACACTATTATTTACTCTTCATAAGTGTGTATGTATTGTGCACCCACAATGTTTCTGTTGTAGCACTCTAAGGGATGTAATATTTGTGGAGTGAGTCTTCTGGAGATATTATGTCAATGACTTGCGTACTACAACGTGAAGTGGTATACTGGGTCACCGCACAGACTACGCCAACTGATGTGTCTCCACGCTAATGTCCTTGGTTTATGGATTTGGGTTTTCGGGAAGAGGTGTGCGCTAGAGACTTCGTCGGCTAACAGAAAAACAATAGGGACGCGAGTTTATCTAGGTTCAGGCCCCCGAAGGTAAAACCCTACTTTCTGATTGTCTGTTCTTGATTGAATAGATGAAGGTTACAAGTTGCCGAGATGGTTGTGGTTCGTGCAGATTGGATCTGGTGTGTTTGTGGTGAGAGTATCGATGCCCTCCTCGGCGGCTCCTCCTAACACTTATATGGGGAGGTTAGGTCTCGGGTACCATCCTAGTTGGTTACAAATTGGAGTTTATCTCTAAGCTTTCCTAGTTTCAGAAGCTTCTTCTTCTTCGTATCACCCGAATCTTTATGGATTTTATGGATCTCAGCAAATCATCATGTGGACCGCTAGCTGGGCGGACCGTATATGCCAAGGGTGAATGCTCGTTGGGCATACATATGTCAGTTGAAAGTAATATTTTTTAGACTATGAATAACATGTCTAGTTGACTTTCAAATTGTGAGTAGGTGTTGTCGCTCGGCAAGACCGTGAGCTATGATGAGAAGTCGGATATTGTGCCGTCGGACCACATGCTGGTGGCAGCGACATGCACATTGAAGTTGATCTATTCTGCGGTAGAAGGCCGTAGAGTGCGATCGCACTCACAAACTCCAAGGTGGAGACATCAGAGGGTCACCTCGTAGGAAATGCAATGAGAAACACACAAAGCAAAATTCAAAGATGGCGAGGAAAGTCGATAATACACTAGGTTTTGATATGTTAGAGAGTCGACGAGGGAGATCGATAAAAATGAGCATGACGGCATGAGAGGTTCGAGAAAGGGGAGGAAGAATATCGTTAGATTCTCCCGTAGTATTGTCCTAATAGAAGAGGCACTACATGGAGAGGCGTAACAGACAAACTTGAAACTCATGTTTTCGTTTTTGTTTAGACTTTTTTCAATGTCTTATTCGGGATGTTGAGACGGCGACTGCATCTTGAAGTTAGAATAAGGTCCTCCCCGCCCATCCTCGCTCCGGTGGTGTGTTTAGCGTCGGCGGAGGGCGCGTGGAGTCGTGCGTCCGGCGGATCTCTTGGGATCCGGTCGTTTTCAGTATTCGTTAGTGTGGTTTGATGTCAGTCTCTTCCGATCTACGGTAGTCATCTTCGGCGATGATTGTTGCTCTAGTACGCTGGGGCCTTAGCATGACGACTTTCCGTCTTTACTACACTAAGCTCAACCACGACAAGCTTTGCCCGGTTCCGGTGATAGAGGCGCGAGGACGGCGACGTACCTTCGGCTCGTGCTAGTGTGTAGGCGTCGCTAGGTGGTCAAATGACCTATTTGTAATTTCTATTGCTTTTAAGGCCCTTTGTACTGCTGTTGATATTTATTAATATGTCGGTAAAATTTTGAAAAAAAACTTCATGGCCGGTATTTTCGATATTGCAAATTGAAATTTTAACCTTTTTAAAAAATTTAAGGCCTTTTCCAATGGGTATTTCTTAGCACGATGTCATGCAAATTGCTTATGTGGCACCATATTTAATGAAGAGAGAAGGTGTTGTTGTATCTTAGCTTAGCTACAAGCTTTGCACGGTATCATAGGAAAAATATATGGTTAGGCCAATCACATACATGCACATACCCAAAGTTATTAAATATAGATACAACTCTTAAGATACAAGCCATTATGATACACCACTGTCTAGGATAGCTAGCTAAGAGGCAACCCATTGTGAAAGGCCTAGAAGGCTGTAACGCACGGCCTAGTACCGGTAATCAAAGCATACCCAGAGGTTCTGACTTCTGAGCATACAAACGGGGTAGAACGTTAAATTAGTAGAATGACAGGTAGGTCTAACAGCTTCAGCTCCAGTGTGTGGCCCCACATGTCACTTGTATCTAGTGAGTTTCTCGCGAAGCACATCGGTACGCGCAGCTACTTCTTTTCTTGCTGCATCGTGCATTCGTGCCCGCCTCCGTTAAAACACCACCTCGGCGCAACGGAAAATCGCCATCTCATCTCGTCTCGTCACTCTTCCCCAACCTCCCCGGCCCGAGCGCTCGACCGAGACGCGAGCGCGCGTCGCCCACCGCCTCCGTGCCCCATGGCGATCTCGCCGCCTGCGGCTTTGGCCGTCGTCGTTGCGGCGCTCTGCCTCCTCGTGGCCCCGGCTGCCGGGTTCTACCTTCCCGGTGTCGCGCCCAACGACTTCGACAAGGTACCCATCGTCCTACCATACCGCGCCTACTTTTCCTCTCTACTTGTCTTGATCTCTACCCGCACTGTATGGCGTGAGATCGTCTTCTGGTCGGATCTGTGGCAATGTGCCCAGATCTGGGCTCGCGTGGCTGGGTTTCTCCGAGATCTGGCTATCGGTGGTGCCACGTGGTTGGATTAGAATATGGCCTCCCGCGATGTAGGTGGTGTGGGGAGTGTATGTCAGTATCATACTATGATTGGAGAAGCCAAACGTAGGATCATGCTTTCGCCTCGGAATTTATTGCGCGTTTGTATGACGAATGAGCATGCCTTGGGCTGACGAGATTTACTAGTCAATGCGTGGAGACGGACTGCAGAATGTTGCCGTGTAAGCTGTGACGAGAATGTGGCGGTAAAACATGGTGTATGATCATCAATACTTGCGCGATGACATCGTGATATATAGTTGTCCAACTGATTTTCGAGGACTGAATAGTTTTTGGAATGCAGATTTGATCGTTTATTAAAAGCATAAATCTTAAGTGGGGAAAAACCTATGAGGAATTCGCTAGGATGTGACTTTTCCGTCTCAACTGTGTTAATATTTTTGACTGTAAACTTAAAATGTTTAAATCTAAAGTCATAATATCCAACCTGTAGTTTTTCTACATATACGTATATTTTTGTATTAACTGATAAATGTTCCGTACTTTATGCTGTCTGTTTGTTTCCAAGTGTTAGGTCATGTGTTATGCTCACCAATATTTTTTCTTACAGTTCAGTTAACAGGGGTCCACTTTGTCCTTATGTAATTGCTGACTAAAATATTACTGTTCTGTTTGTAGAAAGACCTTCTTCCAGTGAAAGTCAACAAACTGACTTCAATCAAGACACAACTTCCCTACTCCTTCTATTCTCTCCCATTCTGCAAGCCAGATACTATAGTTGACAGTGCTGAAAATCTGGGTGAAGTTCTTCGTGGTGACCGTATTGAGAACTCTCCTTACGTGGTTTGTTTTTTCTTCTATCAATTATTTACTTTGATCAATGCATTGCACAACTGGCCTTAGCTCACTTCTTTGTACATATGCTTTCCAGTTTGAAATGAGGGAGCCCCAGATGTGTCAGATAGTCTGCAAGATTTCAGTTGGAGACAAAGAAGCAAAGTTTCTCAAGGAAAAGATTGAAGATGAGTACCGTGTGAACATGTATGTCAGTAATTTAGTTTTTGAATTATCTAAGAATTTATTGATGTATATCAATTGTCTTAACATAAAATCCCTACATCCAACAGGATTCTTGACAACCTACCTCTAGTCGTCCCCATTCAAAGAGTGGATCAGGAAGGTGCTTATTTCTATCAACATGGGTTCCATGTTGGAGCCAAAGGACAATACTCAGGGGTAAGTCTAAGGGTTAATTATTGGTTTGCCACTAGAGGCTGCCATATGCTCAGTTTTGCCACTAGCATAGAATGATGCTCAGTTTCGCCACTGTTTCGGCGCAACAGGTATGGCGACGCCAATCGGCCAGTTTAAATGAGCATAACAAATTCAAAAAAAATCATAAAAATGAAAAACCTGCGCACATAGTCTTCTTATGTCTCATACTAACGATTCAAGTTGATAAATAAGGTCTACATACATTCAAACGAACAATTCATGTATTCATGTATGTAGATCTTATTTATCACGTATTCATGAATTTTTCGTCTGAATGCATGTAAACCTTGTTTATCAACTTGAGTCATTAGTATATGACATAAGAAGACTATGTGCGAGTGTTTTTCATTTTTTTGATTTGTTTTGAATTTTTTATGCTCATTTAAACTAGCGGGTTGGCGTTGCCATAACCACTCTTCCCGAAATAGTGGCAAAACTGAGCACCATTCCGCGCTAGTGGCAAAACTGAGCACATGGCGGCCTCTAGTGGCGAACCAATAATTAACCCTAAGTCTAACTATGATGTACCGTACTTTCCAGATGTAGTCTAAATTCAAAGTTCTTATGCCGTGCACTCTCCCCTTTTTCCATTTCTACAGAGTAAGGATGAAAAGTACTTCATCCACAATCATTTGTCATTTACGGTGAAATATCACAGAGATGAGCTAAGGGATGTTTCTAGAATAGTGGCCTTTGAAGTGAAGCCCTACAGGTCCATTTGAGCTTTTGATGATTTTCTGTATTTGAATGCTGACATTCTTTGTGTTAGTGAAACTGAAAAAAATGGCTTATGATGCAGTGTTAAGCACGAATATGAAGGACAGTGGAATGACAAGAAGACCCGTCTGACAACTTGCGATCCTCATGCAAAACGTATAATTACATCATCTGATTCTCCTCAGGAGGTTGAAGCTGGCAAAGACATTGTATTTACATACGATGTGGATTTCAAGGTCAGAATTAATGTGCAAACCTTTAGATGCTTTGACTCTGTTGAGGTGATTGTATTTGCTGTTGTACTGTGTACTCCCTCTGTTTCATAATATAAGATGTTTTAGCTTTGTGAAAGAAGTGTATCTAGACATCTTTTAGTGTGTAGGTTCGGAGTGAATCTACACACTAAAGAGGTCTAGATACACTCTTTTCACAAAGCTAAAACATCTTACATTATGAAACGGAGGGAGTAGTTTGTACTGTGCAGCCTGAATATTGCTCAATGTAATTTTTTACTTGAAACTGTTCTAACTATTCTCTCAACTTGCAGGAGAGTGATATCAAGTGGGCATCTCGCTGGGACAGTTATCTGCTGATGACAGATGATCAAATCCACTGGTTCTCCATTGTGAATTCTCTCATGATTGTTCTCTTCCTTTCGGGAATGGTTGCAATGATCATGCTTCGAACCCTTTACCGGGATATATCCAAGTATAACCAGCTCGAGACTCAGGAGGAAGCCCAGGAAGAAACAGGATGGAAGCTTGTTCATGGTGATGTTTTTAGGCCTCCAGCAAACTCAGACTGGCTCTGTGTTTATGTTGGTACAGGAGTCCAGTTCTTTGGCATGATGCTTGTCACCATGGTCTTTGCAGTCCTTGGCTTCCTTTCTCCATCCAACAGGGGTGGATTGATGACAGCTATGCTCTTGCTTTGGGTTTTCATGGGTTTGCTTGCTGGTTACTCTTCTTCTCGTCTCTACAAGTTGTTTAAGGGCTCAGAATGGAAGAACATAGCTTTGAGGACAGCTTTCACTTTTCCTGGCAGTGTGTTCGCTATTTTCTTCTTCTTGAATATTCTTATCTGGGGCCAGAAGTCCTCTGGTGCAGTTCCATTCACCACAATGTTTGCCCTTGTCCTCCTTTGGTTTGGTATCTCAGTGCCCTTAGTTTTTGTTGGGAGTTTCCTTGGTTTCAAGAAACCTGCCATTGAAGACCCTGTGAAGACAAACAAGATACCCAGGCAGGTACCTGAGCAGGCCTGGTACATGAACCCAATCTTCTCTATTCTAATTGGAGGGATCCTTCCATTTGGAGCCGTGTTTATCGAGCTCTTCTTTATCCTGACCTCCATCTGGCTGCATCAGTTCTACTACATCTTTGGGTTCCTCTTCCTTGTCTTCCTGATTCTGATCGTCACATGTGCCGAGATCTCAATTGTGCTCTGCTACTTCCAGCTGTGCAGTGAGGATTACCTGTGGTGGTGGAGGTCGTACTTGACATCAGGGTCTTCTGCCCTGTACCTCTTCCTGTATGCGACCTTCTACTTCTTCACAAAGCTGGAGATCACGAAGTTTGTGTCGGCCGTCCTTTACTTTGGCTACATGCTTATTGTCTCGTATTCATTCTTTGCCTTGACGGGTACAATAGGATTCTATGCATGCTTTATGTTCACCAGGCTGATTTACTCGTCTGTGAAGATCGAGTAAATAGGGTGATCTTCTGCCTAATTCTTTGTTGCCATGGTGAAGATTTGATGCTTCGGACAGTGAATGCTACATGTCTCTAAGTATAGCTTCTTGTGGCATCAGTTCGGAGTTGTCCAAGCTGGTTGTTAAAGATGAACTGGTGATATATTATCCACGATCAAATTATCATAGCTACCTCAGTGAGTTCTATCCTCTTATCCCTTTTTATTATTGTTTTAGCCTTTGTATCACGAGAAAACCCATCAGAGTGCTCCTTGCAGAGTGAATTGTATATGGATCTGGATAAATCTCATTTACATTAATGTGGGAATGTAATGTAATTGTCAGACATATATTGAGCCTTTGGTGAAAGATATACCACTGCAGTAAAATATTCTGACTAGTTGTAGTTCTTTGGTATTGAAGTTGGTACTGTCTGAAAATGATTATTGGTCGAATGAATAGAGTAAATTGCAGATAACTACCACACTTTGGGCTCCACTTACCAGTCAGTACCAACATTCGTAATTTTTGCGAGTCGGTACTAAGTTTGCGACACAACACTAATTTTTATCTGATAGCATTTTAACTTGTTTCCTGACAAGTGGGACCCATCTAATAGAGCGGACTAGTCAA
The DNA here is from genome assembly GCA_910589775.1 of Avena eriantha. Taxonomy (NCBI): domain Eukaryota; kingdom Viridiplantae; phylum Streptophyta; class Magnoliopsida; order Poales; family Poaceae; genus Avena; species Avena eriantha. The sequence continues at coordinate 27,135,052 of OU342746.1, read as the reverse complement.
CAAAAATTTCCACCGTGGAGAATGAGCTGAGCTGGACGTGAGCCCTACCTGTCAGTCCGCGTCCTCTTTGTCTTGCCCCTTCTCTCTGCCCCATGCACCACATGGATCTCCACCCGCCGGAGCCCGTCACCAACGACAAGGGCACAACAGCCGGTCCGCCCTGCCCCGCCGACGCTCCACTACTGCGTGCCCACCAGCCGCTTCGAGCTCGCAGGGTAGACTCGTGCGGCTTCTGGAGCAGCTCGCCAAGATCACGGTCTGCGGGTTCGGCTCCTGGACGAGCTATGGTGAAAGGCGGCGCACGCGGCCGGGGCGACCTCTGCTAGGGCAGCGTGGCGCGTGCGAGCTATGATGAAGAGTGGCGCATGGGTGGGCGAGCTCTAGCGAAGGGCGGTGCGGGCGTGGGTACGATCTCTGCCATGGCAGCATGGGCCTGGGTGAGCTTAGACCCAAGGCGGCGTGAGCGCGGGCGAGCTATGGCGAACGGAGGCACGGGCGCGGACGAGCTATGGCGAGCGGTGGGGCGTGGGAGAGCTTAGGACGAGGTTGGAGCTCCGGCAGGCGCGCACGCTCTGGCGAAGGAGGGCGGGGCATACGGCGGCAGCCAGAGGAATCCCATGGCGGGGTCAGACGGGCCTAATGGAGATAGGAGGAAGAAGAAAGAGGGGAATTAAGATGGGTGGATGATAGACGGGCCCTACCTCCACCTGAGCTCGTTCTCCACGTGGGCTGCCAAGTCAGTTGTTACAAGTGGGCCCTTACCGCCAGTACTGCTGTCAAAATGCTCTTAGCCATGAATTAGTGCGATTCGCAACGCTGTGACTTAGAATTGGTACTGACACACAAAAATTACTAATGTTGGTATTGATTCGTTCTGACTGCCCGAATTGTGGTAGCTTTCTGCAATTTACTCGAATGAATAGGATACATTTGTATGTAACAATAATTTGTGGCCCCTGGCCGCCTTGCGCCTGGGCTAGCCCCTCCCCCTCCCCCTTTGATGGAGGCGTCTCTGGGCACGGTGGGTTCCAAGTCGTGGGCGGACATGGTGGAGAAGACGATGAGATGGAGGTGTATTCCTTGGCGCAGTTGTACTCCGACGTGGTGCGTGACGGGAGCCCGAGCCCGCGACCGATGTAGTAGGCTATTTCTTAGCCGCCGGTGGGGCTGGGTGTTGGGCCGGTGGGGCTCGCACGCCACCTGTTCGGTGGATGGCTTCGGCGGTCACGAGGTCGGAGCTGGCGCGCCAGGCGACGGCTTGCGACTGGCAGGTTGTCGGTGGCAGGTGGCCAAAGAGGCAGTGGCGTGGCCCGTTGCCGTGCTTGACGGGGTGCCGCCGGAGTTTGCCAGAAAGTGCTTCAACTGTGGGGAGCCAGGCCATGTTGCCGGCGTGTGTACGGGAAGACCAAGTGCTTGAAGCGCGGTCGCGAGGAGCACGTGGCGTGGATCTGCCGCTGCGCTTCCAGCACCGGGCGGCAGCGGCTGCGTCTGGGGTGGGCTCTTCTCGGGCGGCGGCCAGGCCGGAGGTGGGCTCGGCTCGCGGTGTGGAGCGGACCAGAACACAGGCCTGAGACAGACTTGGGGTGCGCATGGAGGGTGCGGCGGGGGCGGCACCGCAAGGCAAGCCCGTTGCTGTTGGTGAGCGAATGGTGGCTGGGCAGCCAAGGGTGCCGGTGCACGAGAGGCTAGGCGGGCGCGAGGAGATGCGTGTGGAGATGGAGCGGGGGCGACAGCTAGAGGACGTCGTGCCGGCCGTGGAGGTGGTGGCTCGACAGGCGGCGGCGGAGCGCCCCTATGTCCCTCCCCACAACAGGGGGCGTAGGCCGGCCCTCGAGCGACTGGAGGTGATGGCCGGGCCGGGCCACCCTCGCAGCAGGTGCCCGGGGGTGGCGCGCGCTCGCCACCAGTGACGCGCATGGAAGAGTTGGTGGAGGCCGGGGCTGGGGTGCGGCTAGAGCGGGAGCGCTGCATCATCTACCGCACGCAGGCAGTCAAGGACGCGGAGAGGGCGCTCCGTTGGAGCGCGGTGGCGTATGTGTCTGGCACTAGGCGCTCGGTGGGGGCGGAGCGTGCGCGGGCGGCGCTCGTGGCGCGCTTCCTGGAACTCGATGGCCACCTCACGTTCATCGCTTCTGGCCAGCTGATTTGTTGCTGGTGTTTGACTCTCGGGCGCGACGTGCTCTGGTGCTGGGAGAGGGGCAGTTCGATGGCAGGGATTTTTCCTTGCGGTTCAGCCCGTGGAACAGGATGCTGCAGGCGGCGTGTCGCACCTTCCGGTATAGGGTGCACCTGGAGGTGGTCGGCGTTCTGTCCATTTCCTAGAGCATGGAGACGATGAAGACTGTGCTGGGCTCATCGGCCTAGGTCGAGAGATTGGGCACAGAGACGGCGAACCGCTCCGACCTAGGCAGTTTCCGGGTGACGGCGTGGATGGACGACCCGTCCACCTTCCCGCGCTCCAAGCAACTATAGCTCGCCGAGCAGCTGGAGTTCGATGAAGCAGAAGATGAAGATTTGTTGATTCCCGTTGAAGCCCTTATCCCGGAGGAGGTGGCGTTGCTCGAGTTCAACGCGGTGGTTCACCTAGTGCGCATCGAAGACACGGTGGCGTCCACGGACCACTCGTCGAGCGACGACGTGATTCTGATGGCAGTGCCGGTGGCGGGGGAGGCCTGGGGCGCGACCCTGGCAGCTGGCCTTCCACGAGGCGCAACCGGCAGGTGCGTTTCTCCTGTGCGAGAGGAACACCGGACGGCGGTGAGCCGGAGCCGTGCCAGAGCTGGCGGGGTGGCCAAGAGCGGCAGGTCGCCCTCGGGCAGACGGTCGCGGTGCCCTTGGCCACGTGGACATGATGTGGACCCCTCCACGGCTGGTGGATTGGACAGAAGCGCAAGGTGGGGGCCCGGTCAAGGTCAAGGTGGGGCCGTCTCGGGTGACGTTGTGGGGGCCTCCCTGTCTCCCCAAGGCAGCGCAGGTGTCGAGAGCAGTTCAGCTGTCCCCTTGACTCCAATTGGGGCTGGGCGGGAATCGTCTCGCTAGGAGAGCTCTACTTCATTCCAACTAGAGAGCTCAGCCGTTGGGCTGAGTGTGGATGGCAGGCCCAATCTAGGCGAGGATGGGGATGGGCCTAGCAAGGCCCCTCCACCCTCCCCAATGGGCCACTTCTCCCCTCTCGCTTCGTCTGCTGGCTCTTGGGCCTCTGATGGCGAGGGTTTTGGCTCACCAAGGTGGGATGGGCTTCGGCGCTCCGCAGAGCCCGTGTTCGAGGTGCAGCTTTCCTCGGAACTGGATGCGGGCCGAACCGGGGCTACGCGCTCGGATCTGGAGTGTGGTGGTGCATATGGAGCGGTTCCACCATGTGGCCGCCCACAAGTGTGAGGGCGAGGTTTGGAACGCCGGTGACGCGACCCAACGCTACGGAAGCGGGCAAAGCGCTGGCAGGCCAACGTCGGCTGGGGTTGGTGACAACAGGACTTTGTCCCCGCGTGGGGGTTCCCAGGCGAATGCAGTGTCGCGACTGTTGGGGGCTGTAGTGGCGGTTGCTCGGGGACGACTCTTGGCTCCTCCACAAACATGGACCTTCGCCTGGCCAGCTTCAGGGAGCGCTGTCGCCGGCAGAAGGAGGCACTGCTCCCTCGCCTTATCCCGAGGAAGCCTTGGCGCAAGAAGACGCCGCCATCGGTGCTGCGACGCAGCTGGCGTGTGGCGGGCAGGTTTGCCCCTGGGACCCCGATCAAGCAGTAACAAAAGATGTTGATGGTTCAGTTAGGGATTGCTCGGGAAGGTGAGCTGATCGGGGACGAGGTGCTCAAGGCCTACATCAAGTTCTTCTCCGAGCCTTTGGCGCAGGAGAGCCTGGCAGCTTGCCTCGCCCTGTTCGGATCGACCCCTGATGTGCTGCCAGACTCGGACAGCGTGGAGGCCTTAGCCGTTTAGTTTTTCAGTGTGTGTACCATTGTGTCGCTCTGATCTCCTGTACTATGTCGGACCTCATGGGCTTAACCAGATGTCCCGTTGCGATGCGATCTACCAGGTGGTGTTGCTCTCTGGGGCGAGCGTGGTTTGTCTACAGGAGACAAAGCTTCAGGCTATGTCTCGCACTGTTGTGGACCGCTGCCTGGGGCGTCAGTTTGACGAGTTCTTCTTTCTGCCCGCTGATGGTACACGCGGGGAGGGGGGGTGCTGTTGGCTTGGAAGTCCGCGGTGGTGGCACTGTCTAACCCCCACCTTTCTGTGGACGCCGTTACTGCTCGGGTGGAGGCACCAGGCGTGGAGGGGTGGTGGTTTACTGGTGTGTATGGGCCTCAAACGGACGCAGAAAAGACTTAGTTCATGCAGGTGCTATTGGACATTAGGGACCTTCACCCCGGTCCGTGGATGGTTGCGGGCGATTTCAACCTCATCGTTGACGCCATGGACAAGAACAATAATAATCTTAACCGACGCATGATGGCGAAGTTTAGGAGGACTCTTTCTGCGCTGGAGCTTAAGGAATTATACCTGAATGGCCATCGCTACACGTGGTCCAACGAGAGGGAACAGGCGACGATGGAGCGCCTTGACATGGTGTTTTTCTCGGTCGACTGGGAGGCTAGTTTCCCTTCCTCCTTCCTATCGGCCATGAGCTCCTCTACATCGGATCACTTCCCGCTTTTGCTCAACCTCAACACACAGCCGGTGACGGGCAAACAGTTCCGTTTCGAGGCCTTTTGGCCTAAGGTAGATGGTTTCTTGGAGACTGTGGAGCTGGCGTGGTCTTCCCAGCCGGTGATAGCCAACCCCTTCAAACTGTTGGCGGCTAAGCTTGTGGCCACAGCTAAGGCGCTCACCAGCCGGAGCGACCGTATCATTGGCAACAACAAGATGCAGATGCTTCTGGCCAATGAGCCGATCTCGAGGCTAGATGTGGCCATGGAGTCAAGGGCGTTGACAGCGGGAGAGCGGTCTTTTCGAAGGCTTCTCAAGAGGAAGCTATTGGGGCTGGCCTCGTTGGAGCGGACGATTGCGAGGTAGAAAGCGTGGATTATGTGGTTAAGTGAAGGAGATGCCTGCACCAGATTCTTCCACTTGCACGTGAGCCATCGGCGGCAGAAGAACTACATCGTCCACCTCAAGGTTGAGGGGGTGTTGGTGTCGGACCAGGAGGGCAAGGCTATGGCAGTTGACTCCTTTGAGCAACTGCTAGGTTCCTGCCCAGACCAGGAGTTCTCGCTCGACTTGGAGTTTTTGGGTGCACGTTAGCATGATCTGTTTGAGGGAGAGCTTCCCTTTTTTGAAGAGGAAGTGTGGGGGGTTGTTAAGGCCTAGGAACTTGACAAAGCTCCCGGGCCGGATGGGTTCACAGGTCGGTTCTACGTGACTTGCTGGCAGATCATCAAGGCCGATGTCATGGAGGCGTTCCAGTCCTTGTGGGAGGGGGACTGTCAGGGGTTCCATGCGGTCAACAAGGCCCTCATAGCCCTCCTGGCAAAGAGTGCGGACGCCGTGGAGGTCAAGGACTACCGCCCCATCAGCCTTATTCATAGTGTGGCTAAGTTGATGGCCAAGGTTCTATCAGCCCGCTTGGCAGCCAGAATGCCCCAGCTGGTGGGACCGCACCAGAGTGCCTTCATCAGGGACGCTGCATCCACGACAACTTCCAGTTGGTGTAGAGCACGGTGAGGGGGACGCACTGGCTTGGGATAACGGCTGTCATGCTTAAGCTAGATATCACCAAGCTTTCGACACTGTGACTGGGCCTTCCTTCTTGAGGTCCTGGCCAAGCTAGGCTTTGGCAATAGGTGGATCTCTATGATCTGTGGGCTTCTTAGTGCGACCTCCATGAGGGTGCTAGTGAACGGGGTGGCTAGATTAGTTATCTTCAACCAGAGGGGGCTTCGACAAGGTAACCTGTTGTCTCCCTACTCTTTGACGTGGTGATGGATGTGTTACATCTATTGTTCGAGAGGGTGGCCGGTGAAGGTCTCCTCCTAGGTTTGGCAGACAGGGTTTTTTGCCACCGCACCTCCAGGTATGCAGATGACGTTATCACCTTCATTCGGCCCACTCCCCTGGATCTTCACATGTGTGCGGCGATTGTGAGGGACTTTGGAGGTGCTTCCGGTCTCCGCACAAACCTGGCGAAATGTTCGGTGCACCCTATTCGTTGCACTACTCAGCAGGTGGAGCTGGCGCGTAGCATCCTTGGTTACGCGGTGGGGAGCTTCCCTTGCAAGTACTTGGGGCTCCCTCTTGGCTTGCGCAAGTCGACCTCGGCGCAACTCTAGTACATTGTGGACAACGCTGCCAACATGATGCAGCCGTGGTGTGCGGGCCTGATGGGCCATGGGGGCCGAACTTCGCTGGTGAACACAACGCTGTTAGCTATTCCGATACATGCCTTGCTGTCGCTAGATGTTCTGCCAGAGACGTTGGTGGCTTTCTGGTAGGTGCTTAGAGCCTTCCTCTGGAGGGGCCGGAGAGAGGCCAATGGTGGCCACTGCTTGGTCGCATGGGAGAAGGTGTGCTCCCCTAAGTCTCATGGCGGTCTGGGGATTCCTAATCTTCGTCTTATGAACTTCGCTCTACGGTGCCGCTGGGCGTGGCTGTAGAGAGTGGACCCCGAGAAACCCTGGGCTGATTTTGACTCGGGTCTGCCTCGCCAGGTGTGGCAGCTCTTCCATGCAGCCACCCGCTACGTTCTGGGGAATGGTGAGAGAGCTAGGTTCTGGCAGGACCGTTGGATCAATGGTAGGAGGGTCGAGATCTCCCCGAACCTGCTAGCCATGATCCAGCCACGTAAGGTCAGAGAGAGGTCGGTTAGAGATGGGCTCAATGGGTCATGGTTGTTGGACTGTGGGCCTGGCCTTACTGCGGAGGCAGTTCCGGAGTTCTTTCTCTTGTGGCATGCTATCACCGGGATTCGGCTAACCCCGGAGAGGGAAGACGTGCTGATCTGGGGTTGGACGGGTGATGGGTGTTACTCGGCAAAGTCAGCGTATAGGGCCTTCTTCGCCGGTACCACTCTTTCCCCGGCTGCAACCCAGATTTGGAGCTCCAGGGCCCCGAGCAGCTGCAAGTTCTTTGCCTGGTTAGCCTCCCGGAACCGCTGCTGGGCGGCTGACCGGCTGGAGCGCCGGCGGTTGGACCGACCTGCTAGTTGCCCTCTGTGTGACCAGGCACCGGAGAGCATACAACACTTGCTCCTTGGGTGTGTGGTGGCTCGGGAGGTGTTGGCATGGGCTTTGCATAGGTGGGGTAAGCTAGAGTGGATGCCGGCGACTGACACTGATCTTCAGTGGTGGACTTCGAGGCCGTGCCCGATGGCCCATAGGCGAGACCTTTGGACATCGATGATCTTGGTCTTTTGGTCAATCTGGAGGCATCGTAATGATGTGGTGTTCAACAAGGTAAGACCGGCCGTGGAGACCATTCAGACAAGGATCAAGGCGGACTTCGTGCAATGGTGCCTAGCTAAGCTCTTTTGTTCTGAGATGTTTGGCTTTCAGGAGCCGTTGTCCTGGTGGTGGATGGACGGAGAGTAGGCTTAGGGTTGGGGAGCTATCACCCATGTTGACAGCGCAAACTTGCCGCTAGCCGGTGTTGTAACCTGCCGTCGCCAGTTCTTCTATGTGTTTGGTACACCTCCGAGGGGCTTGTTGGTTTGCGGCCCGAAAGTTCCTGGGTGAGTGCATCGTGTACCCAAGTTTCCTATAATTGCCGTGTTTCGCAAAGTTGGGCTGCCAACTACCGAGAGGGGCCATTTCGAGGCAAACTCATCTCACCCCTACCAAATTCAAACATTCCGTTAAACTGCTCCGTGCGCGAACGCCAACGCAACAACCTCTTAGGCAAATCAAGGAACTAAGTGGCTTGGATGCATTGACCAATTTCAGAAATCCATTCCCTCCTTTCCCCTAGCACCGGCGGCGTCGAAATCCACCCTCCAAGAAGAACGATGCCTTCGGACATTTGACTTTTGGCGCCAAGTTGCTGCGCCCATTCACTGATCCCAAGCTCCAATGGCGCATGCCGTAGCCGTCGTTGCGAGGCTCTAGCCCGCCTCCGTCGCCGACGAGCTGAGCAGCTCGGAGGATGACAAATCCTACTACCAAGGAAGAATAAGTTATGCCTACATGCGGGTGAGCTATCCTTCTCTTTGGTATTCGCACTAACTATAACTGCTAGCTGGCTACTGAACCTAAAATTGTTTGTTAGCCCAACATTGCCAAACATATTTTGTCCATATTTTTCTGTCAAGTAGAATCTCCGCGGACCACCCTTACCTGGTTATGGTAGCCCTCTTTAGGTACGACTCTAAATCAGCAAGGGTGAAGGGCAAGTGGTATGGACACCACTGTATCACGATGGAAGAAGCACCTGCGCAGATCTGCACTATCTTTGGTATGGTTGCTGCTCTACGTAATCATGCTGAAATATGGCCGAAGCAGACTGCAAAGTTTGGCTTCATGGATGAACGAGGCATCATGGTTCCTCTAACGTGTGATAGTCAGCTAATTGGGTTGATAAAAAGGTATGCTTCGGCTTGCATGTTTGAGCTGAATTGTGATGTACTGGATGTGGAAGCTGCTGCAACTAGGAGTCACCCTTCTATTCTTGGACATGGTGGTCGCTCGAACCCAATTAGCACCTAGTAAGTAAAATTCTCTTGGGGTTCGCATGTTTATGTTGAATTGTAATTTTTTTATTTACTCTCTAGATATTAGGCAGTTATGCAACAGTCCCGTTTCTTTGACAGGAAGCACCGCAAGGTTAGAAACATGACTACCGGGTCAGTCATTTTGCTTCTAGAATAAAATAAAAACGAGTTTTTTAAAAACCACAATGATGCACACTGATACACACACATCCAAGTGGTTTATGAAAAGGACACACATGCAATGACATCTAGTGAATCCATGTGGTTTATGAAAAGAACACACATGCAATGCCATCTAGTAGATCCATGTGGTTTACGTAAGGAACACACATGTAATGACATCATTTGATCCATGTAGTTTATGAAAAGGACACACATGCAAGGGCATCTAGTGGGTCCATGTGGTTTATGAAAAGAACACACATGCAATGCCATCTAGTGGATCCATGTGGTTTAAGAAAAGAACACACATGCAATGACATCGGTGGATCCATGTGGTTATGAAAAGGACACACATGCAATGACATCAAGTGGATCCATGTGGTTAATAAAAAGAACAGACATGGAATTACATCTAGTTGAATCTCAGCATGCTGCTAGGGTTCCTGGACATGTTTGGACACATGCTGGAGTGGTATCATTGCATTGTGTTATTTTCCAAAACAACAATGATACACACTAATATAAACACACATCCAAGTGGGTGTGGTGATGCAACATCTGTCAAACAGGTGATATAGTGCATGTTGCAGTTGAATCCCAGCATACTTCTAGGTTTCCTAGACATGGTTGGATACATACTGAAGTGGCATCATTGCATGTGTTATTTTCCAAAACCATAATGATGCACACTCATACACACACATCCAATTGGTTTATGAAAAGGAAACACATGCAATTACATCTAGTGGATCCATGTGGTTTATGAAAAAGAACACACATGCAATGACATCTAGTGGATCCATATGGTTTATGAAAAGAACACACATGCAATGACATCAGTGGATCCATGTGGTTTATAAAAAGGACACACATGCAATGTCATCTTGTGGATCCATATGGTTTATGAAAAGCACAGACATGTAATGCCATATAATTGAATCCCAGTATGCTGTTGGGGTTTCCTGGACTTGTTTGGACACATGCTGGAGTGGCATGATTGCATGTGTTTTATTTTTCAAAACCACAATGATGCACACAGATACACACACATCCAAATGGGTGTGGTGATGCAGCATCTTTTAAACTGGTGATACAATGCATGTTGCAGTTGAATCCCAGCATGCTGCTAGGGTTCGTGGACATGGTTGGACACATGCTAGAGTGGAATCATTGCATGTGTTCTTTTCCAAAACCACAATGATACACACTGATACACACACATCCATGTGGTTTATGAAAAGGACACACATGCAATGACATCTAGTGGATACATGTGGTTTATGAAAAGAACACACATGCAATGATATGTCGTGAATCCATGTGGTTTATGAAAACAACACACATGCAATGATATCAGTGGATCCATGTGGATTATGAAAAGGACAAACATGCAATGACATCTTATGGATCCATGTGGTTTATGAAAATAACATTCATGCAATGCCATCTAGTTGAATCCCAACATTCTACTAGGGTTCCTAGACATGTTTGGACACATGCTGGAGTGGTATCATTGCATGTGTTCTTTTTCCAAAACCGCAATGATGCACACAAATACACACACATCCAAGTGGGTGTGGTGATGCAGCATCTGTCAAACTGGTGATACAATGCATGTTGCAATTAAATCCCAACATGCTGCTAGGGTTCTTGGACATGGTTGGTCACATGCTAGAGTGGCATCATTGCATGTGTTCTATTCCAAAACCACAATGATGCACACTGATACACACACACATCCAAGTGCTTTATGAAAAGACACATGCAATGACATCTAGTGGATTCGTGTGGTTTATGAAAAGAACACACAAGCAATGACATCTAGTGGATGCACGTGATTTATGAAAAGAACACACATGAAATTACATTAGTGGATCCATGTGGTTTATGAAAAGGACACACATGCCATGACAACAATGGATCCATGTGATTTATGAAAATAACACACATGCAATAACATCTAGTTGAATCCCAGCATGCTGCTAGGGTTCCTGGACATGTTTGGACACATGCTGGAGTGGCATCATTGCATGTGTCCTTTTTCAAAACCACAATGATGCACACTAATACACACACATCCAAGTGGGTGTGGTGATGCAACATCTTTCAAACTGATGATACAATGCATGTTGTAGTTGAATCCCAGCATGCCGCTAGGATTCCTGGACATGGTTGGACACATGCTAGAGTGGAATCATTGCATGTGTTTTTTCCAAAACCACAATGGTGCACACTGATACACACACATATCTAAGTGGTTTATGAAAAGGACACACATGCAATGACATCTAGTGGATCCATGTGGTTTCTGAAAATAACAGACATGGAATGACATCTAGTGGATCCATGTGATTTATGAAAACAACACACATGCAATGACATCAGTGGATCCATGTGGTTTATGAAAAGGACACACATGCAAAGACATTTAGTGGATCCATGTAGTTTATGAAAATAACACACATGCAATGACATCTAGTTGAATCCCAACATGCTGCTAGCATTCATGGACATGTTTGGACACATGCTGGAGTGGCATCATGCATGTGTTCTTTTCCAAAACCACAATGATGCACACTGATACACACACATATATCCAATTGGGTGTGGTGGTACAATGCATGTTCTAGTTGAATCCCAACATGCTGCTAGGGTTCGTGGACATGGTTGGACACATGCTAGAGTGGCATCATTGCATGTGTTATTTCAAAAACCATAATGATGCACACTCACACACACACACACATCTAAGTGGTTTATGAAAAGGACACACATGCAATGACATCTAGTGGATCCATGTGGTTTATGAAAAGAACACACATGCAATGACATCTAGTGGATCCATATGGTTTACGTAAAGAACACACATGCAATGATATCATTGGATCCATGTGGTTTATGAATTGGACACATACGCAATCTCATCTAGTGGATCCATGTGGTTACTAAAAAAACACACATGCAATGCCATCTAATTGAATTCCAGTATGCTGCTAGGGTTCCTGAACATGTTTGGACACATGTAGAAGTGGCATCATTGCAAGTGTTCTTTTACAAAACCACAATGATGCACACTGATACACACACACACATCCAAGTGGGTGTGGTAATACAACATCTTTCAAACTGGTGATACAATGCATGTTTTAGTTGAATCCTACCATGCTACTAGGGTTCTTGGACATGGTTTGACACATGCTGGAGTGGCATCATTGCATGTGTTATTTTCCAAAACAACAATGATGCACACTGATACACACATATCCAAGTGGTTTATGAAAAGGACACACATGCAATGACAACTAGTGGATCCATGTGGTTTATGAAAAAGATCACACATGCAATGACATCTAGTGGATCCATGTGGTTTATGAAAAGAACACACATGCTATGACATCAGTGGATCCATGTGGTTTATGAAAAGGACACATATGCAATGACATCTTGTGTATCCATGTGGTTTATGATAAGAACACACATGCAATGCCATCTAGTTGAATCCCAGCATGCTACTAGGGTTCCTGGACATGTTTGGACACATGATGGAGTGGCATCATTGCATGTGTTATTTTCCAAAACCACAATGATGCACACTGATACACACACACATCCAAGTGGGTGTGGTGATGCATCATCTTTCAAACTGGTGATACAATGCATTTTGCAATTGAACCCCAGCATGTTGCTAGGGTTCTAGACATAGTTGGATACATGCTGGAGTGGCATCATTGCATGTGTTCTTTTTCGAAACCACAATAATGCACACTGATACACACACACATCCAAGTGGTTTATGAAAAGACACATGCAATGACATCTAATGGATTCGTGTGGTTTATGAACAGAACACACATGCAATGACATCTAGTGCATCCATGTAGTTTAAGGAAAAGAGCACACATGAAATGACATCAATGGATCCATGTGGTTTATGAAAAGGACCCCACATGCAATGACATCTAGTGTATCCATGTGTTTTATGAAAATAACACACACGCAATGACATCTAGTTGAATCCTAGCATGCTCCTAGGGTTCCTGGACATGTTTGGACACATGCTAGAGTGGCATCATTGCATGTGTTCTTTTCCAAAATCTCAATGATGCACACTGATACACACACACACACATCCAAGTGGGTGTGGTGATGTAGCATCTTTCAAACTGGTGATACAATGCATGTTGCAGTTAAATCCCAGCATGCTGCTAGGGTTCGTGGACATGGTTGGACACATGCTCGAGTGGAATCATTGCATGTGTTCTTTTCCAAAACTACAATGATGCACACTGATACACACACACATCCAAGTGGGTGTGGTGATGCAGCATCTTTCAAACTGGTGATACAATGCGACACCCCTGGGATCTGGGTTAAACAAGTCCAGACCTTAGCCTGACATAAGCTTAACCTAGAGCTCGAGGATATCCAGTGAAAAATCGGTAACACAACAGTAACCCTACGACACAAAAGTTATTATAGCAAGCTCATAACTGAGCGAAGAACCAAAATATTACAAGCAGAGGTCACTGACCACAAACATCAAACAACGGAAGGCAAATTATGCTATTAAGTATAGCAAACTTAACAAATGGCCTAAGAGGCCATGCGCACAACAATGATGTCCCAGCCCATAGATTCTAGGCTGCCGGCCGGGAACCCCAAGCTACTCGTCGATGTTGATGTCGTACAGGACTCGTCTTCAGAGGAACACTTATTCTGCTAGAAAAGTATCAACAAAGCAAGGGTGAGTACAGGGTGTACTCCGCAAGACTTATGGCTGGTGGGGTTATTTTGCATAAAGCCATCTTTGTTTGTAAAACAAGGAGGAGAAGAAGCTCATATAATCAGAATCTTTTTAAAGGGGATAAGAAAGCGACATCTCCGAAGAATTGATCATCATCTTGATATCCACCAAAGTAATCCTCATCTCACAACTAGGATCACCCCCTCGTACCCATGAGGAAGCATCCTTAAGCACACGTTGATCTACCAAGTTTTACGATTAGGTTAATGTTCCCTATGATCTTAGAATTCGGTCACCAAGCGTTCATAACCGTGAACATGGCTTTTCGAAAAGATTTAACCATGCAGGGGTGTACAACTTTACCCACACGTACCAACCGACTCTTAATGCCAACGTTTTAGTCCTCTTCCTTGGAAGGCCAGCAGAGGGTGGTTGGCCATGACCTTTACCTTGCTTTTGCCGAGACCATGAGTCACGTACTAAGGATGGTTCCGCCGTAATGGACAAATCCTAAAGTCGGTCCCTAGAGATGTGGGCGAGGTTGGTTTACCAGGGGCTCCATCGACCCCAAGCAACCCGGCCACGCTTACCTACCTGTATGAATGCACCTCCTTCGAGAACAACCATAATGCATACGTCGAATGGAACGCCCGAACTATGTGACTCATGGAATCTACTAGGAAAATTAATCAGTGGAGGGGTTCCCAAGTCCCGTGTGGCTGTACGCTCATCTTGATTCCAAAGGCAAGAACTCGGTTCCTAGTAGTGGCGAGCATGGGACTAGAAAAACCACATCCCACCATGGCCTCCCATACAAGCCTTAGCATGTTTAACCTTTACCACTGATCTTACCTCATCAGTATACCTCGTTCTCCTGTCATACTAGATTCTCTGCATTTGGTACATCTTTTGGATGAACCAGCATTGACAGCTATGCATGGCTAAGCAAGACATAGATATAAGCTCTAGCATTGCACACAAGCCAAACCTAGTTATGCTAGGAGTAGTGGATAAGGTAATACAAGCTCAAAGGGAGTAATGCAACATATAGGATACTCTATCTATCGATAAAAGACCACAGTAGAATCGTATGCATCATGGCACGAGATGAAATACTTTGAAAGTATAGGATTGTATAATGGTGGGGCTATGCTTGCCTTGTTTGTTGATAACCAAATATAGATCTTAGAGAGTCTTGTACTTGACTTGATTACAGTTGGTCAAGTATTGTTCGTCAGTCTTCGATGGTGTTGATCTCGGTCTTTGATCTTGATCTCGATATCGTATTCTACCGGGAAGAACCAAACACCGGAAAGAAAGGGGAAACAACAATCAACACATGGCATCGATGCAATGCTCAAGAAAGGAGGATGATATGACAAGTTAAATTGTATTGGAATGAAACCCTAAAGCATGCTTGGCAATTTAAATGGGATCCGAAGGGTCCAAACCATAATATAGGAGAGACCCCGGAATCACCTGCGAGGGTTCATATGTTATTCTAATTAAACTTGTAATGAAAGTTGTTGAACAATGCATGATTGTAAGTCTATTTTGTAGATCTTGTTTTTCCGAACATTTTGATATATTATTTATATTTTTCTGAGTTACAAATAATTACTTATTGAATTTCTAGTATTTATTCTTTTTCTGAAATTAATAAAACAAAAGGGTATACTTTTTACACTGGGGCGCACCTAGCCACAGTGGCTGACATAGGAGCCCTAGGCCACCTCAGCTACCACGCGGGCAGGGTGGGATCTAGCCCGGGTTTGACCGGGGCTTGACCCGCGCGGTGACGCACGGGTAACGTCGGCGTGACGTCACCGTGGCGGTGCTCCTCCCAGGTGGCCAACGGGAGGGCGAACGAGGGCGAGCGGGGACGCGCGAGTGGGTGGGCTAGACGCAGTGCGACACAGGGATTCTAATGGTGGCGGCACCGCTAGGAATAGGTCATGGGAGCATGGTCCACGACGACGAGCGGCGGTGGAGCTTGTTGGTCGTCGGTGCGACAGTGCTACAGCAAGCGAGAACGGTAGAGGATTGTGCCCTAGGCACTAGTGGCTCACCCTGAGCGCAAAGACAGTGTCGGCGAGGCCGGGGAAGGTCGGGAGGCGACGGATTCGACGACGAACGCGGCGGCCGGAGCTCAGGAAGGAGGTGGCGATTGAAGCAATTGGAGGCTTCTCTGGCTCAAGCTCTTGTACTGGAAGAACGAGGAGATAGTGGCGGTTCCGGTGGTGATCTCGGACGGTTAGGAGGTGGACGGAGATGGTGGGGCCGACGGTGAGCTGTGGCTAGGGTTCGGGAGCTCGCACGAGCTCGTGATGGGGAACGAGAGGAAAAGGGATAAGGGTATGGGAAGAGAGAGGGGAGCGTCAACGTTCTTATCCTTGGCTCCAGTGCCGGCGGCGGGCATCGTAGCGTTCACGGGATCAACGGCGAGGAGCGGAACACGCAACAACTTCCTCGGCGTCCTTCTAGCGGAGGAGGAAGAAAGAAGAAAAGAACATAGGGGTCTGGGCCGACTGGGCCGACTTGGGCCGCGCGGGGCTGCTGGCTTGCGCGCTTGAGTAGCAGGGAGAAGAAGAGGAGGAGCTGGGCCGGCTGGGCTGCACGGCCTGGACTGCTACTCCATTTTTTTAAAACAAAACCTTTTCTTTTCATGTTTCTTGCTTTCTCTTTTGTATACTCAATTCAAATCTGTTTTTATAAAGTTTCAAAATACAAGAGACTTCATAGAAATATGTGAAACAGTAAGGGACCCTTATAATAATTTGGACTCCAACATTTTTGTAGTTTTCAAAATATTCAAAACACTTTGAATTGATTTGAGAGGAAGATTGAAACTAGGGTTTTAGGGTTTGCATTTTATTTTTGCATGCATTTTTTATTTCTTACCAAAATAATGATGCCCATGAATGCACAAACAAAACCCTATTTAGTAGTAACTAAAACTGGGGTGTTACAGCTCTATCCCCCTTACGAGAATCTCGACCCGAGATTCCAAAGGTAGGAAGAAGGAAGAGAAACATGGTCACTTCTAAGGATAAGAGGGAAACGCACTAAAGAACACCCAGAGTATCTCATGGTCAACTCATCAAAGGAGTGTTTAAAAAAACAACTCCGAGGTGACAACATGAAACACGTCAAGGTAACGGAGGAAACAAGAGGAGAAGGTTTCAAGTTGTTAGATATTTGGTCTTCATAAGGATTGAGACCATGGAGCTTCAGAAGAGTTTAAGCTTCTACAACAGATAGAACATGACCACAGACTTCGAGAAATGATCCTCTACTAGATGGCTTAAGTAGAGCTTCAGGGGTACAAAGAAACGGATAACCAAGCTGTTGATCTACTTTTGATACAGAAGGATCACTCTTTGTTCAAAAGAGGGTTAATACAGAAAGGTGTTTTGTGGAGAGGACTCATAAGAGTCACAGGGAACATGTAACAAGAGAAACTTTTGATTACCGAAATCATAGTCAATCTTGATCATGATCGAGATACGAAGGAAACTCTTTATTCACCCAGGTTTATCCAAATCTTTGCCAAAGATCGTGATATCACTTTACACCACTAGATGAGTAGGTAAGAAGATTCCTAATGACATGAGGAAAAAGAAACTTCATTCTCAGACTTCAATTACTTGGCACAACAAGACGCTTGCCAACGTAAAAGGGTCTGGAGGATCGACCAAGAGACATTTAGCAACACTACTTTAAATGTTCTCCTTGATGTTCGAGGCACGAGACATCAAGTAGAGGTCGGACTTCAGTTACAAAGGAAACCATAAGCATAACTCCTATAATAAATCATAGAAGAAGCCTCATGAAGAGTGATTGTTATCTGATGATTCAAGAGAATTTGACGATAGGCCTTCCGACTGATTGTGCCAACCATTACATCAATCTTGTCGGATTTACAAAGAAACCTATGTCAGAACCTTGAGGAACACCAACCATCATATCTGCTTGAGATTCAGATTTGGTTAGGTGGGATGATACTTCGGATTCGGCACGTCCAAATAGAAAGTTTGCAACACTTACCACGAATGTAAAGTTATTGGATTCCCAAGAGATGGACTATAGTGTCAAGCTCCAAAAGAATGAGCTAGATTTCTAGACCCATGTATTAACAACTTGTCTAAGGACAACTTCTCATACATCAAGTACTTGCAACAAAATACATCTGTGTCCTTAAGATACGGAGTTAACTCTACTCGAATCCACGACGACATCTTTCAACGTTTACTCGTTATTCAGAGAAGGTCACTTCTAACATCCAGAACACATACTTCGAGTTGACCCGAAGATGGTTCTCAAAAGTTTTCCAATATTAATGACAAATGTTCCATATGAATCTAGTATAGCTTGGAGAAAATGAGGATGTTATCGATGGACTCAACAACAAACTTATCGAGATACTCCAAGAAAATGGACTCTTATGTTGTATGAACAAGGCAAAGTATTGGTCAGACTAAAGGACGTGAAAATGTACTCAAGTGAAACATCACGAGTAGCAACATCATCAAGATAGTCCTTGGAACTGAGTTTGATTTGATGATAACCCAAATCAAATCAAAGGCAGGGAAGATAACATATCCACGAAGGAAATACTATCTTTCTTCAGCACGAATGAAACTAGACATCCCTTTAGGATAAACTAAGTCAGATAGAACTTTTGTCTTACAACTCTCCAAGTTGTTGTTTAAGCTCAACCAACTAGTTTAGGGGTATCTAGTACGGATCCTTGGAGAAAGGAGCAGTTCATCAAACTAGCTTGCTCAAGAACATGACATTACGGTCATGTGGCAACATGGCGATACTTCTAGGAAGACATCCAGAATATCACGAACCACCGATATGTCACTTAGTTTGAGAGGAAACTTGCTTGGTTATGCAAGAAGACATAATCTCATAGTTTCGGAACGAGCCTAACTCTTTGATCGAGGAGAGTGTACCAGAGTAAAAGACTTGGTAGCACAATCATCCTTTGCTTAGTGACAGGGTTAACCAATCATGCTAGGAATGACACAAATGTCCTTGTTGAGGTCCAAAGCAGTAATGATTGCTAAGAATCTTAGGTAGCCACATTACTACGCACACACATCATTCATGAGCGCGGAGGCTCGGGAGAGGAGTGGTTAAATATATATAAGAGCATCACTTCATTAAGAGGGTCATGAGACTCGACACGACCTCTTAGTGTATAAGAGTGTGATACTTTAAGGTAGAACAAATAGATACTAATTAATGCTTCTTAATATGTGGATTACAACACTTTGACCTGGTCCTAGATATGACAAGGTACTGGAGTTTGTTTCTCCTAACATCTCGAAATGGTTTGTCTGACAGACCACAAGAGTATCTTGCATCGGAAGACACCAATGCAAATTACTACTTGGCTACCAACTGATATACAAAGGTCAGAGACAACAAGGGGAAAAGGAACATGCTCAGGATGGAATCTCGAGATGTGGATGCATAGATTAACAATCTTCCAAAAACCAATACATAGAAGGGAGAAAGGTGGCCAGTACCAGATGAAGCTGAACCTAGAGAAGTGCGTCTTCGGAGTACCGTCCGGCCAGCTACTCGGTTTCCTCGTTTCGCAGCGAGGTATCGAGGCGAATCCGGAGAAGATCGCGGCCATCGAGAGGATGCAGCCGCCTAGGAACCTGCTTGGAGTCCAGAAGTTCACCGGATGCCTGACATCCCTCAGTCGCTTCAACAGCCGGCTGGGGGAGAAGGCACTCCCGTTGGACCAGCTGATGAATAAGACGGACAAGTTCTCCTGGACCTCGCAGGCCGACGCCGCGTTTCACGACCTCAAGCGCATGCTATCCACATCACCAGTTCTAGCCACGCCGGCTAGTAAGGTGCCGATGTTGCTCTATATAGCAGCCATCAGCCGGGTCGTCAGCGTCGTCCTGGTGGTGGAGCGCCCCGAGGAAGGCAAGGCTCAGCCGGTTCAGAGGCCCGTCTACTACCTCAGTGAGGTCCTCTCCCTCTCCAAGCAGAACTACCCCCCACTACCAAAAGATGTGCTACAGCATGTACCTGGCATGCAAGAAGCTCAAGAACTATTTCCAGGAACATCTGATTAAGGTCGTGTGCACTGTACCCCTTTCGGAAATCATCGGCAACAAGGACGCCACCGGCCGAGTCGCCAAGTGGGCCATCGAGCTTGCCGCCTACTCCATCCAGTACGAGCCCCGGCTCACGATCAAGTCGCAAGCGTTGGCGGACTTCCTCGTCGACTGGGCCGAGACCCAGTATCTCCCACCGGTTTCGGATTCGGACCATTGGCAGATGCACTTCGACGGATCAAAGATGCTCGAGGGCTTGGGAGCCGACATCGTGCTCACTTTGCCCAAGGGAGAACGGCTGGAATACGTACTGCAGATCCACTTCAAGGCCTCCAACAACGTAGCCGAATACGAGGCACTGGCGCACGGGCTCCGGCTGGCCAAGGAGATCGGCGTCAACCGGATCCTGTGCTTTGGTGATTCGGACTTGGTGGTGCAGCAGGCATCTGGAGAATGGGACGCCAGAGACGCAAACATGGCTCTCTACCGGTTCCATGTCCAGAAGCTCAGCGCCTCCTTCGACGGGTGCGAATTTCACCACATCCCCCGCGTCAACAACGAGGCTGCCGATGGGCTCTCCAAGATCGGCTCCACCAGGCAGGCTATCCCACCGGGGGTCTCCTTGGAGCACCTGCGCAAGCCATCCATCAACCTGTCGCCAGAATCGGACTCCATTGTCTGGGCAGGAGCCGTTCCGGCTAACGGAACGGCGGGGGCGGAGCCGGCGGAGCCGCCATGAAGAAGACCGCACCAATTCCGGCCAGGCAGCGCCTTCCGGCTCGCAAGACCCGGGGGCTGCCGGCTCGCAAGATCCGGGGGCTGCCGGCTCGCCTAGCGGCTCGGGGGCTGCTATTCCGGGTACGCCACCCGGACGACCCCCCGACACCCGTCAACCGGAGGACATGAACGTCCTCATCATCCGGGAAGTGCCATCCTGGGCACAACCCTTCATGAGCTACATCGCCGATGGAGAACTTCTGGACGACGAGGTGGAGGCCAGGCAAATCCGGCGCCGCGCGCACACGTACACCATCATAAACGGCGAGATGTACAAGTGCACCGTATCCGGTATCTTCCAAAGATGTGTCGGTGCGGATACGGGCTACCGGCTACTCAAGGATATCCACCAGGGCGAGTGCGGGCACCACGCTTCGTCAAGGGCGATAGTCGCCAAGGCATTCCACCATGGTTTCTACTGGCCCACCGCCCTCGAAGACGCCGAGCAGCTGGTCCGCGCATGCAATGGGTGCCAGCGCTTCGGACAACTCAGGCACATGCCAACTTCGGTACTCAAGACCATACCGATCACCTGGCCGTTCGCGGTTTGGGGCCTCGACATGGTCGGTCCCTTCAAGCGAGCGCGCGCGGGCATGACCCACCTACTGGTGGCGGTGGACAAGTTCACGAAGTGTATCGAGGCCAAGCCTATCCGGAAGCTGGACGGGGCGACAGTTGTCACCTTCTTCACCGACATCATCAACCGTTTCGGCTACCCCAACAGCATCATCACCGACAACGGCACGAACTTCGCCAAGGGGGCCTTCGCCCGGTTCTGCAGCAACAAGGGCATCCGACTGGACCTCGCCTCCGTCGCGCACCCGCAATCCAACGGGCAAGTCGAAAGAGCAAATAACTTAGTGCTAGCCAGCATCAAGCCACGTCTCATCGAGCCGTTGGAGCGTTCACCCGGATGTTGGATCGAAGAACTTCCGGCTGTGCTGTGGAGCCTCCGCACCATGCCGAATAGGTCAACCGGCTACACGCCGTTCTTCCTGGTCTACGGATCGGAAGCCGTCCTCTCCGCCGACATTGAGTTCGACTCCCCTCGCAAGCTCCTCTACAACGAAAAAGCCAACCAGGAGGCGCGGGAGGACGGAGTGGACCTCCTGGAGGAGGCCCGCGAGCTGGCCTTGTCCAGATCAACCCTATACCAGCAGCGACTACGTCGCTACCATTCAAGCCGGATCCGCCCAGTCGCGTTCCGCGAGGGCGACCTAGTCCTCCGGCTGGTGCAAGACACGAAGGGCATGCACAAGCTATCACCATCCTGGGAGGGCCCCTTCATCATCAGCCGGACGCTGCCCAACGACTCCTACTACCTCATCGATGCGCAGCAGCCGCGCAAGAACAAGATGGACAAGTCAGACGAGGAGACCGAGCGTCCCTGGAACGCGGCCCTGCTGCGCCCGTTTTACACCTAGTCGCCAGGCAGTGTATGTACCCCAAAACCCCTGTGAATGAAAATGCGGACCCCCACGAGAATCTCGGGGGCTCCTTTCTAGAAATGTGTATGCGTCAGTTTTCCGGTTATTATTTTCCGGCTCCGACAACCCCTACCCAGGGGCTCGCCGGCTGGCCCGGCCTGCTAAGTCAACAAACCGGCTGAGTACTGTGCGACGATGCCAGAGGCCCACTCTTCGTCTCAGCTACAGACCGCAACCCGGCTGTCCGGCTAGCAAGAGCAAAAGCCCGAGGCATCCCACATGAAAAACGGGGAGGAGACGCGACAGATCAGGTGTCCCGGCCCTGCAACTAGCTCGAACCAATCCAGCCGCTAAGCCATTAGTACCGTATGCAATGTACTGTCAGCTCCCTTCGATTCCGGCTGCAGACCGCAGCCCGGCTGCCCGGCTAGGACGCAGCGAAAACAGCAGAGCACACGGGAAAGCGACTAAGTGTCTAGAAAGGGACAAGCAAGTTTTCGAAAAAAAAACAAGTCGTTTTCTGGCTACAATTTCGCAGACTAACCTACTAACCTATGTGGGCATGTGTGTATGCATATGTACGTTTTGTCCGACTACCTAGAGTCGGAATTCAGGAGAAGGAAAGAAGATTCGAAGTCCTTGCCTTCATCAAGCGCTCCGAATCTCGGGGGCTACACCCACTGCGCGCGCTCACGCGCCCCCAGTGGAATCTTGTGGTTCCCGACCGGCTAAAGGCGTTTAGCCGGCCGATCGGAGCCCAGGTGAGGGCAATGGTAGGAGCAAGAGAAGACAAGGAAGATTCGAAGCACCTGGCTACGCCAGCTACTCTGAATCTCGGGGGCTACACCTAGTGGGTGCGCTCGCGCGCCCCCATTGGAATGTTAGTTCTCCCGGCTGAAGTCGTTTAGCCGGCGAAAACAACCGACCAAGACGAGTCTAGTCGGATAAAAATAGGAGGAAAGAAGAAGATTCGAAGCACCTGGCTACGCCAGCTACTGCGAATCTTGGGGGCTACACCTAGTGGGTGCGCTCGTGCGCCCCCACGGGAGGTGCGGTTCCCCCAGCTAAGAGTGTGTAGTCGGGCGAAGTGAACCGGCGAAGTATGGAAAGAAAATTTAGAACACACAAGTCAAGGGAAACTCAAGAATTCCAACAACGACAAACAAAAGAGAGACTGGGTTCATAAACATGTAACATGTAACACAAGACAAATACACCCGGCATCCTGGGGCGATATCTAGGCGGCAGGACCCTTGCCGTGGGGGAGTCCTTGGCCGGCAGGGGCTTCAGGCGGCAGAGGAGGCACGGAGCTCGATCCGGTTCTGGCGCTGGCAGGCGGTGGCATCGGGGCCTCCACATCAGGAGTGCCGACGGACTCCGAGTCGGTGAGCACCTCGTCGGGGTCCACGTAGTCGGCGATCTTGATGGCAGACCCGCGGAGCTCCGGATGAGCTTGGCGGATAGCGGCAAGATCAGCTCCGGCGCGGAAGCCTCCGTCGATCTTCTCGACGTGTACGTCCTTGTACTAGGAGAGCATCAGAGCCAAGGCCATCTCCGCTCCGGCTCGCGCGGCTAGGTCCCGCAGCCGGTCCACCGCAGCCGGCACCTCTCCCACCTTCGCAGCCAGCTGCGCCATTGTCTCCGGAACCGGAGCCTCCGGCCAGACGAAGGAGAAGACGTCCCGCGCCGCCTGACGAAGCTTGGCAGCCTCCTTGCCAAGAAGGACGACGAGCTCCTGGGCCGTCGGCTGCGCTCCCGACCAGTTCTCCTGCAGCCGGTTGTAGGCCAGCAGGTCTATGCCGGGGTAAAAGGCTGTTAGAAAAGAGAAGTCAGATCCGGCTACCAGATCCGGAAAGAAAAGAAGACGGAAAGAAAACTCACCCTTGGCAGTGTGGCCGACCTGCATCAGCTCCTCCACCAGCGCCTTCTCCTTGAGCGCTAACCGTTTAATCTCCTTCTCTTGGTCCTTGTTCTAGGCCTCGAGAAGGGAGAAAGCTTCGGTCCGGCTGGCGAGCGAGGCATCACGCTCCTTGATGGTGGCCGCCAGACCGTCCACCCGCACGCGCCAATCCTTGTTCTGTAGCCGTAGAGTGGAGTTGGACTTGCTCAGCCGGTCGTTCGCTTTCTTCAAGCGATCGATCTCGCGCTGGGCGCACACGAGGGTGGCTGCAACAAGACCGGCTGTCAGTTCAAAAAAAAAGAGGCAAGCCGGATGAAGCGAACTTACTCTGGGAGGTCCCGTTGGCGGCAGCAAGCTTCTGCTCCAACGTCCGGTTCCCACCGGCTATGGCCTCTAGCAGCGGGATCTCCTTCACCGCCAGCTCAAGCGTGGCGGCGAGGTCCGACAGCGAGGCGGCAGAGGAAGCGTCTTCGTCCACGGCATTGACGGCCAAGGACTCCTTCGCCGCGACCACCGCCGTCTGCCATTCCTCCCCGGGCTCCTCGTCGGAGTTGTCGTTGCCAACGACGACGAGCTCCTTGCCATAAGCCCCCTGCGCGCCCGCGGAGGAGCCTTCCGGCTGGGAGAACCCCGCCTCTGGCTGGGGGATTTCCGGCTACGCGGAGGCAGTCGGCTCAGCGCGAGGGGGAGGCGAAGGCTGCGCCTCAGAAGGAGGGGCGCTGGTCGGCGCAGTCGGGGTGCAGGGCGGCGACCCGGCTGGCGCGCATGCCGGGCTCGCGGCTCCAAAGGAAACCAGAGCGTTAAGGAGAAAAAGAAGAGGACAAGAGCAAAACGAGCCAAAATCAGAAAAAGAGGAAAAAGGCAGGCAGACAGAAAACATGCAGAAAGGGAGGGGGGGGGGAGAAAGAACATACCCAGGCACAATAGGAGGCGGCCCTTTCTTCCGGCCGAGACAGCTTGGCGGCAGGGTGCCGGACCGGCTCCTCTTGGGCGCCGGCTCCTCCGTCGTAGGGCGGCGGGAGCTGGAACGGCTGGAGCCGCTCCCACCAGCTCCCCCGTCCGTCGTGGAGCGCGTCGCCGGCTCCGCGGTCGGCACGGCCTCCTCCTCATGCACCTCCGGGTGCGGGTCGACGGCCGGCTCGTCGTTCCGGCTGGGGAAGGCGTCGCCGTCCCCATCCGATTCCTCGCCGGACCGCCGAGCGCGCGGCTCGGGCAGGTCGGGCGTGAACTCCTCGAGGGCCGTCGCGCCCTCCTCGCGGATGATGCACGGGAACATCCGCCAAACACAAAAGTTAGCCAGACGAACACAGAGGACAAGCACAAGAAAACACCAAAAATGCATCCGGTTAGAGGAGCTTACCCAGGGCGCGCGGCTCTCCCGAGTATAAGGCGCCAGACTGAACTTCAAGTTCTCCGGCAGCCGCTCCTTGGTGATTGTCCACACCCACTCCTTCAGGTTGGGGTAGCGGGGATCGCGGCGCGACAGCCGAGTCGGGTCCAGCCGGCCGGAGTAGTAGCACATCTTGTGGGCTCGCTGCTGCAACGGCATCATCAGCCGTGACATCCAGCTGAGAGTTGTCCACGACAATGACGGCCAAGGACTCCTTCGCCGCGACCACCGCCGTCTGCCATTCCTCCCCGGGCTCCTCGTCAGAGTTGTCATTGCCAACGACGACGAGCTCCTTGCCATAAGCCCCCCGCGCGCCCGCGGAGAAGCCTTCCGGCTGGGAGAACCCCGCCTCTGGCTGGGGGATTTCCGGCTGCACGGAGGCAGTCGGCTCAGCGCGAGGGGGAGGCGAAGGCTGCACCTCAGAAGAAGGAGGGGCGCTGGTCGGCGCAGTCCGGGTGCGGGGCGGCGACCCGGCTGGCGCGCATGCCGGGCTCGCGGCTCCAAAGAAAACCAGAGCGTTAAGGAGAAAAAGAAGAGGACGAGCAAAACGAGCCAAAATCAGAAAAAGAGGAAAAAGGCAGGCAGACAGAAAACATGCAGAAAGGGAGGGGGAGAAAGAACATACCCAGGCACAATAGGAGGCGGCCCTTTCTTCCGGCCGAGACGGCTTGGCGGCAGGGTGCCGGACCGGCTCCTCTTGGGCGCCGGCTCCTCCGTCGTAGGGCAGCGGGAGCTGGAACGGCTGGAGCCGCTCCTACCAGCCCGTCCGTCGTGGAGGGCGTCGCCGGCTCCGCGGTCGGCATGGCCTCCTCCTCATGCACCTCCGGGTGCGGGTCGGCGGCCGGCTCGTCGTTCCGGCTAGGGAAGGCGTCGCCGTCCCCATCCGATTCCTCGCCAGACCGCCGAGCGCGCGGCTCGGGCAGGTCGGGCGTGAACTCCTCGAGGGCCGTCGCGCCCTCCTCGCGGATGATGCACGGGAACATCCGCCAAACACAAAAGTTAGCCAGACGAACACAGAGGACAAGCACAAGAAAACAACAAAAATGCATCCGGTTAGAGGAGCTTACCCAGGGCGCGCGGTTCTCCCGAGTATAAGGCGCCAGACTGAACTTCCAGTTCTCCGGCAGCCGCTCCTTGGTGATCGTCCACACCCACTCCTTCAGGTTGGGGTAGCGGGGATCGCGGCGCGACAGCCGAGTCGGGTCCAGCCGGCCGGAGTAGTAGCACATCTTGTGGGCTCGCTGCTGCAACGACATCATCAGCCGGGACATCCAGCTGAGAGTTGTCCACGACATTGACGGCCAAGGACTCCTTCGCCGTGACCACCGCCGTCTGCCATTCCTCCCCGGGCTCCTCGTCGGAGTTGTCGTTGCCAAGGACGACGAGCTCCTTGCCATAAGCCCCCCGCGAGCCCGCGGAGGAGCCTTCTGGCTGGGAGAACCCCGCCTCTGGCTGGGGATTTCCGGCTGCGTGGAGGCAGTCGGCTCAGCGTGAGGGGGAGGCGAAGGCTGCGCCTCAGAAGAAGGAGGGGCGCTGGTCGGCGCAGTCGGGGTGCGGGGCGGCGACCCGGCTGGAGCGCATGCCGGGCTCGCGGCTCCAAAGGAAACCAGAGCGTTAAGGAGAAAAAGAAGAGGACAAGAGCAAAACGAGCCAAAATCAGAAAAAGAGGAAAAATGCAGGCAGACAGAAAACATGCAGAAAGGGAGGGGGAGAAAGAACATACCCAGGCACAATAGGAGGCGTCCCTTTCTTCCGGCCGAGACGGCTTGGCGGCAGGGTGCCGGACCGGCTCCTCTTGGGCGCCGGCTCCTCCGTCGTAGGGCGGCGGGAGCTGGAACGGATGGAGCCGCTCCCACCAACTCCCTCGTCCGTCGTGGAGCGCGTCGCCGGCTCCGCGGTCGGCACGGCCTCCTCCTCATGCACCTCCGGGTGCGGGTCGGCGGCCGGCTCGTCGTTCCGGCTGGGGAAGGCGTCGCCGTCCCCATCCGATTCCTCGCCGGACCACCGAGCGCGCGGCTCGGGCAGGTCGGGCGTGAACTCCTCGAGGGCCGTCGCGCCCTCCTCGCGGATGATGCACGGGAACATCCGCCGAACACAAAAGTTAGCCAGACAAACACAGAGGACAAGCACAAGAAAACACCAAAAATGCATCCGGTTAGAGGAGCTTACCCGGGGCACGCGGTTCTCCCGAGTATAAGGCGCCAGACTGAACTTCAAGTTCTCCGGCAGCCGCTCCTTGGTGATCGTCCACACCCACTCCTTCAGGTTGGGGTAGTGGGGATCGCGGCGCGACAGCCGGGTCGGGTCCAGCCGGCTGGAGTAGTAGCACATCTTGTGGGCTCGCTGCTGCAACGACATCATCAGCCGGAACATCCAGCTGAGAGTGACGTCCAGGCCAGTCAGCCGGCAATGGACTAGGGAGCGCATGCACTTCAGCAGCTCGTCCGTCTCCGCCTTGTCGCCGTGGAACTTCAAGTCCTAGTTCTGCCGGCTGGACTCGACGTCCTGGAAGGCCGGCAGATTGATCCGGTCGACATTGGTGAGGTTCTTCACATAGAAGTACGACTGCTGCCATAGTCGTACCGTATCGTGAAGAAGGAATTTGGGGTAGCCGGTCTGCGTGCGAGAGTAGATGGAGGCGCCGCCGCAGGCGACTAGTGGCCCCTGGGTGAACTGCACCTGCGGCCGGACTCGGAAGAGCCGGCAGAAGAGCCTGAGATCCGGCTAGATCCCGAGGTAGCTCTCGCAGAAAGCAACAAAGTGCGCCAACGTTCCGACTGCGTTGGCGCCGAGATGGTGGAGACGAAGGTCGAAGAAAGCGAGGAAGGTCAAGAGGAATGGGTTCGCCGGAAGGGCGAACCCGCGGGCCAAGTGCGAGAGGAAGATAACACGCTCGCTGTCCTCCGGATGCGGCGACACCTTCCCGGCCGGCGCCAGCCGCACCGCCACCTCCTCCGCCGGCGGGAGGACGCGGGTGGCGCTGTACTTGGCGATTTGGTCCTCGGTGACGATGGAGCCACACCAGGCCCCGCGGTCGGCGGCCATTTCCGGCTGACGAGGGGGAGCGGCGACGGAAGATTAACGGTGGCCCGTAGCGTCGACGACGGCGAACGGGCGACGCAAAGAGCAAGGGCGCAGGAGCGGAGGCAGCGAAAGAGAAGGAACTGCAGCGGGGGAGCGAAGGAAAGAAATCGCCTCCCCCGCGGCGTCCCTTTAAGGAGCCAGAAGGGCAACCGTCGACGGGGCACATGGCGCGCATCCGGGCGGCCCACACCCCAACCGCCGCCTAAGATCCCGTGTGCCAGAGCAGGATGCGCAGAAGATCCTGTAGCGAGAACCGAAGCGCCGGACAGCGGTTTCCCGAGGCGACGTGCGACGGGACGTTACGCTGCCCGCCGCAGAAGTAATGATGGCGCGTGCGCGTGTGGCCGGCGTCAGCACTGACGTCACGGGTAGCGCAACCGCCAAGCTCAGTCGGACACAAATTCAAAAACAAGAGGAAGCGCGCGCACATTTCACCTAAGGGCGGAATCCACACGCGCTCGGGGGCTAGTGTCAGGGGGATGGTCCCCAGGTACCCCAAACGAATAAGAACAAGACAGTCGGATCGGGTCCGGCTGACCAGACGCAACCGGACAAGGCAAGACAGGCCGGCTATCCCGGGTAGCCGGATCAGCAGAGACAGCCGGATACGGCGACGTAGCCGGACTCAATCAATGGGACAGTGTGACGTGTGTGTCAGTGCACGGTACGCCCTGTACGGTGACAAGACTGGCAACTACCCGGCCATACCGAAGACTTTGCGTAGGTGATGCAGAAACAGTGGCCGGTGCTGACGACAGGCTCGCACGGCGCCCACTGTGCCTACGACAGCCATACCACTCGTGCTACGACAGGACAAGCCATACTGGACACTGTAGATGACTAGTCGGCTGGGACCCGCCTGTGAGGCCCGCCAGTCGGACTGGCCAGTGAGACCTTTGCTTCTCTGCCTATATAAGGAGAGGCAAGGCCTCAGTAGAAAGGGTTGGTCTTACAGCATTTAAGGCATTAGCTAGCGTATACTGCTCGAGGAGCACTTGTAGTTCTGGTATTCCACATAGTCAGATCCGGCAGGAGTAGGGGCTTTACCTCACCACGAGGGCCCCGAACCTGGGTACTTCTTGCGTCCCGCTACGCTCGCTTGTATCCAATCCCGCCTGCGGACGCCGTCGATAGTTTCCCTGCTAGTCCCCACACCTCTATCTAACCTCCTCAGGTACTGCCGTTCCCAATACAACGACATTTGCCATTTTAATCAACTAGGACACTTTGGGTCTTCCTAGGACTCAATTTCAAACAGAAACAATTCTCACTCTTTGTACCCCTTGCTAGTACAAGTAAAGATGTACCAAGTCACACTTTGGGATCTTCCAAAAACATTCAAACTCTAAATTTAAAAGACATTTGAAAATGGAATCAAGTGTATGTACCTAGATCACACTTTTTCAAAAACCATTCAAATGAACTCAATTTCACAATCCCAAGTAACCAGAGATGCTTAAGCATGTGACCAACAACTCCACCAAATTTCATTTCAAAATTCAAAAATTGAATTCTTGCGGCCATTGTGTCGAACACTTGGTGAGCAGAATCAAACCTGCCTAACTAATACTGTTTTTGATCAAAATTTGTCGAGCCTTTTGAACCCAATTCACTTCACTTGTCTCCCCTAGCCCAACCAGGCCATCAAGGACCTACCAAATGGCCTAGGACGACAGTAAAGCGCCATCCCGAGGCCATGCTCGCCACCCAACCGTGCCCAAGCCACAGGAGACCACCAGCCCCTCTCCGTCGCTCTAGGAAGGAAG
The DNA here is from genome assembly GCA_910589775.1 of Avena eriantha. NCBI lineage: Eukaryota > Viridiplantae > Streptophyta > Magnoliopsida > Poales > Poaceae > Avena > Avena eriantha. The sequence continues at coordinate 27,105,075 of OU342746.1, read as the reverse complement.
GCGTGACCTCATCGCCTTCCACGGTCCACCCCACGGCCACAACCAGCCCCTAGACCACCGAGGACAAGCCCCGCACTGAGCCTCTGTGCCATGCCAGCGCACGCCAGAGCGCCATCCCCGGCAGGACAGCACGCGCCGCGCCTCGACTACTGCCCACGCGCGCCGCTCCGCCTTGACCACAGCACCCCGCCAGACACGCCCTTCCCCGCCACGCGACCCACCGCCGCCGGGAACCACGTAGAGCACCGCCTATGTCACTCAGAGTGCGAGACGCTCCTAATCGCAATCCACCGCCCCTAGCACCGCCTTTAAGCCCTAGATGACCACCAGGGAACCGCCCACCGTCCGCCTACCTCGCCCACGCCGATAGCACCCTGTGCCGTCGTCACCAACAAGCTCCACCCATACCTCTCTGCCGCCTCACCGAGCCTATATAAGGGAGCCTCCCCAGCACCATTTCTTCATACTCCCACACTCCTCTCTCACCACTGACCCTTCCCCACCTCTCGCCAGAGTCACTCGAGCAGCCAGTCGCAGAAATTTCGCCGGAGATAGCCGCAGTAGAAGAGGAGAAGCCCCCGTCGACTTCGTCCACCCCCAGAGCTGCCGCGACCTCGCCTGAGCCTGCCGTCGTCTCTTCGTTCAAACGCCCCCATCACCAAGCTTGTTGGAGCGCTGGTATGCCCCCACTGCACCCCCACAACGCCGCTAGGTTTCCGTCTCGCCGGCGACGTGTCCGTCGTCGACGATGAACGTGAGCCGTCGATTCTAGTTCTAATCCTACGGTCCACATTGCCCCGTACTGCTTTGCGTTTAATCTGACAGGCGGGACCCCCCTGTCAGCAGTCCTCAGTGCTGCGGAGTGAGACTGGGCCGACCCATTAGTGTTCCCACGCAACCCAGTAGATTCAAATCTAAATTTTTCTATTTTAGCTGAAACTTAGTTCTGTCCCTTAGTTTGAAATTCAATTCAGAGATTTTTACAAATCCAAATTGAGTGATTCCAATTTTGTTGGAAAGTTAATGAAAATATATATCCACGCCCGTTGGATTTAAATCAATAGATTTAGAGATCTCTCCTAGAAAAAATAGCAAGACATAAGCTTTTTCACACTCAAACATTTTTATAAATCAACCACAAGAGCTTTTGAGTTGATTCCAACTCTCAAAAATCACATTTAACCATACCTATCTGAATAAGTAATAATATTAAGGTTTGCATGCAGTGACTGTGGACTATTACCAAAATAATGCTATATAAGCATTTCTAGTCACTTTAAATCATTAAATATTAAACTTAAACTTATTAATATGTGATCCAACCTTTAAATCACATTCCCATGCATTTGAATATGTGGTGATGACATGTGTCCACGTGATCCCATATTTTAAATTGGAGAATATTAAATCTTAGTTAATTTCAATGAGTAGAAATTACTTTTCTCAAATAAAATAAATGAAACTAGTTCCTTAAACCTTGTGATGTTTGTGATGATACTAGATCATCAAATGTGTGCCTTAGTGTGCTAAGTAGACTAGTTAAGTATTGTTTGGTGATTGTGTATTCCGTATGTATTTATAGACGGTAGTGCCGACCAAGCTTACGAAGAGGAGGAATTCTACCAAGAGGAGGAGAAAGAGAATTTCACCCACTACACTACACAAGGCAAGCCATCATTAACAATGCAAGCTAACCCTTGAAAGCTAGATGACCTAAGCAAGATGCCTTAAGCATGCTTGGTTATACATTTTGACTTATACCATCCCAAGTCTTATTTACGAGCTTTACTTTCTTTTACTTTACCAAAGTTCTTTACTTTGTTTATAGATAGTATAAAGAGTATAAAACTTGGCCTATCTAGTTAGACTTAGAAGTCATTCTATGGCATGAGATTGATCTTAGCATCCCACTTTAGTGAACACTCTTAACTTAGTGATTAGAGCTAAACCAAAAACTTAATCACTTTAGATGGGAATACTTGGTTAAAATGACTTATGAAAACCTTGGAATGATGAGTCATTCTATTGAGATGTTTTGACATGTGTTGAGAAACACAAATGGTTTATGATGATGAAAATGTTGAGGCATGAGCCTTAGCCCTTTTATAAAAACTGATAGTTGGGTTCGGATAGGATACCATTCCAATTTTACCATACAACCACAATACCTGAATTGGGTAAGGCTTAGCCAGAAGTTTATATGCATTAGTATTTGTTCCCTCACGGGAGAGGTTTGAGCTGAGGCTAACTCTCAATGTTGACCACCTATGCAGTGCCCAGGATGGCAAATGGCAATGGCTAGGAGGCCAAACTCATAGGAGAGGTGCTTATACTAGAGTGTGTAAAGGAGAGGTTTTGTTTGATTATATGCATACTAAGTATGATGATTCAGGGTTATCCTTATCAGATGTATCGAATTTTTTGGTGAAAGTGTACCACCTCTGCAGAGTGTCAAACTATTTGAATAGCCGCGTCCGCGGTTATGGACAGTTGGAGTGGCCATACTGTTCCGTTGTCAGATGTTATCAAAATGACTTGTGAAATGAGTCGTGACATGACTGGACCACAACATAGTTGTGACCATGAAACTAGTTTTCCAACTTAAGTGATTCTAGAACTTTATTTTATCTTTCTTTAATTCTGAACTCGGCTTAGGTTTCAAACTTAGCTTTACAAATCAACTTAGAGTTCAGCACTCCTACTAGAACTATCTTACTTGTTAGTGTTAGTTTGCGAGTACTTTTCTCCCTGGCTATTCTCATGGCCAGACTATGAAGAGGACTACGAAGATGAAGGACAACAGGACGGCTATGATTACTAGGACAATCTCCCATCGTCAGTATTACCTATGACTATGAAGATAGACCCCGCCGCTACGCTTATTATTTATTCCACTGCTTGTTGTATTAAGACTGGATCATGAGATCCTTTATTCGTGTAAGCTATATTATTATGGTTTGTAATGGATGATATACTATGACATCCAATCTGTTATGTCTCGCAAAAATGGTAATCCTGGGATTGCGATGTATGGCATAACAGGCATCTGGGATTAAAAATCCAGGTGTTGACAGGTTAACAACAAACCTAGCAATTACATGATTATTTGGCTAAGTGGATCTTTGGCTAGCTTGCATTTTCTTCAACAGTTTTACCCTACCTTTTGAATCAAGTTTGATCAGAACAACCCTCGTCTTGAGCAAAGCATAAACATTACCATAGCTTGATGTAATGCCAACCCTCGTCTAACATAGCATATCTAAGCAATCTACCATAGCTTGATGTAATGCCAACCCTGGCCGATGGAAAACTTTTTTTTCGGTTTCGCGACCCACTACTACAACGGATCTGCTAAAAACATGGAGGAAGCTCAACTGGCGCGTGGCAGAATCAAGATTTTCGTTTCCTCGCGCGATGTTGACTCGCCAAAGTCTTTTGAGGCGTGTGGGTCCCGGACGTCAGTGTCTCTAGCAGACCATACTTTTCAGTCGTGCCTCCCTGATTTGAACTCGATAACGTAGCTCGAGGCGCCTGCCGTTTAGTCAGGCTGCTAGGTCCCACATGTCAGCCTCTCATTAGAAGGATCGTGTGTATGATGGAATTTTTTCCTTCGCTCGTGCTACCCTGTTCTGAAGTTGATAGCGCTTATGCATGCATCTACCATTTAATCAACCTCCTAGGACCCACATGTCATTCTCTCATTAGAAGAAACATGTGTATGATGGAATTTTTTCCTTCGCTGGTGCTACCCCATTCCGAAGTTGATAGTGCTGCTCGATGCATCTACCGTTTAACCAACTTCCTGAGCCTCACATGTCACCCCCTCATTAGAATAAACATGTATATGATGGATTTTTCCTTTGCTCGCGCTACCCTATTCTGAACTTGATAGCACTGTTCGATGCATCTACCGTTTAATCATGATGCTGGGCCCCACATGTCATCCTCTCATTAGAAGAAACGTGTGTATGATGGATTTTTTACCCTCTGTCGTGCCTTCGTGTTCCGAACTTGATAGCGTTGCTCGCTGCTTCAGCCGTTTATATAGGCTAGTGGGCTCAACATGTCAGCCTCCTCTATGCAGGAAACATGTGCATGCTAGACTTTTTTCTTCTCTCGTGCCTCCCCGGTTGAAACTTGGCAATGTTGCTCGATACATCACCTGTATAATGTCTTTCTACTGGGTCCACATGTCAGCCGCCTATGTAGAGGAAATGCGTGTATGTTGGATATTTTTTGGTCGCGTCTGCCGGTTTGACCTTGGTAACATTGTTCCATGCGGCAGGCATGTATGGTCTTGCTGCTGGGGCCCACGTGTCAGCCTCTCTCGACAAGAAATGTGTCGATTTTGGTCTTCTTTTTTCCGGTCGTGACTGTTGTACAAGTACTTTTTAAACGCGCTTGTTAAACTTGATCTCTTGTATGATAAGGTTGATGGGCGCTAGCTGCAGGCTGGTGGATTGGCCATGTTAGCCTCTCAGTACAAAAATATTGCTACAGATAAACTGCATGCCTTGCCACTACACAAGAAAATTGTTTTCCTTTTATAAAACGTAAAAAATGTATACTAACATCGTATATAATTTATTTATTTTTCTTCTTAAAAAATTGCTTGTCCATCTGCTACAAGTGATTGCTAGCAGCTCAACTAAAAAATGTTAATTATAAATAATGTAGTAGGTAGTACTTAAAACATCGATAGACAGAATTTTTTTAGGGGTGGGTGGACGGTGCCCAAAAAAGTCCGAATTGAAGAAAAATAGTCCAAGCAGGGATTGATGGGCTATTTTTTATGGGCTCTCTCCCAATCTAACTGGGCTATTTGTGCGGCCGAATGACCCAAAAAGGCCGAGTTAGAAGGTCTTGGGCTATAATAAGCCCGAATGGGCTAATTTCTTGGGCTCGATAGTTAAAATCCCAAGGTACGTGCTGGGGCTCGGTCAGATTCGAAACAAAACCATCAACAAGGGAAAAAGGTATAAAATATGAGCACCTAGATCCCAGGCGCCCGAGAACTTGTTATGTTAAGGAGCCGACGTCACCCTACTAATTGTGCTAATACTCAGTTGTAACCTAGTAGTTGCAACTCATTAAATTCCCAGTTACAAACTGTTGCAACAAATGTGTAACCCTCACGTTGCACCAATCGCGAGGTAAATCCAATGGTGAGGGAGGTGACTCTTGAGAACTGGCAAATCCGATAAAATATTCACAGATATTTCTGTGAAAATTGTGGACAAACACCCCGCGCCCACCAAAACTATCCGCCGAGACCCCAAACTTTCCTAAGCCCACCCTCAATCAAGCGACCAGCCCCTGTCTCTTCAAATTTTGTGCTGTTCTTATGGGAGATGCACCGGATTAGAACCAAGCCGCAAACTTCTCCATGCCTTAAAAAAAATCTCAACGCCTTTCTATCAATAGTGCCAGTCTACCACCATTGGCAGCGGCGTTCTTCACGAGACACACCGGTCGGTGGTCAGCTGGGCAATCCCCACGCTTCGCCTGCTAGATTCAGGCACTAGACATTCTTCTTGGCTTTGGTTTGTTCTCTACCTCTCCTAGAAATAGTTAAAGCTTATGACTATCTAGATTTACAAGGTGCTTGCAGATTTGGGTAGGTACGTTCTTTAGGTAAATCTATAGTAAATCTCTGGACAGAAGAGATCAAAAACATCTTAAAAAGGACTTGGCAGATATCATGTTCAAGCTTTTAACCTGATATATTCCCCGTCCTTCTTTGATACGATGGAGCATTTGGCTGTTGATGTACCTGATGAGGAAGTACTTAGAGGTATAGTACAGTATAGATGGATGTACCCTATAGAGCGTCGACTTCACATTTCCAAGGAGCGGGAAGATATCCGTAGATAGTTTGATAAGTGAGTGTTATCCAAAGATATCTTAACATATAAGACCTCTAGAAAAGTTAGATATACTCAGATGTCTGACTTGGCTATGTTTTGTAGGTTCTTTGCAGAAATAAAAGTACCAGCAAATTTCGTTCCACCAATAAAAGACCGGATGGACTAAGATGTAAGGATCATGTAAGACGCTCAAATTGCACTGTGAATTATCTATGAATTGTCCAGATGGGGTAACCTCTTGTCTATTTTGTAATGCTAGATTTCAGAGCTTGAATTTCTGGCCCTTATCCGTGGTCCTGATAGGAGTATAACAATAGCTTCAGCCTGCATTTCCAACGGTGTCTGCCATAGCACTGATGTACCTTCTGTGGAGACTGACGCAGCTGGAGGTTGTCCTAATGAACCTGCACTAGATTGCATTTAGATTCGAAATCCTGCACTTGACATTGTCGTCCCATGGAAAAGAAGGTTGTGGATCTGGTAATAACGCCTTCTATAGAACAAGATGCTGGAGGTGATGATTTCCTATGGCAATCCCTACCATTCTATGACCTGTACGAGTAGTTATCGTAGTTTAATTGAATTGCATGTCCCTCACTATCAATGAAAATGGCATATTGTTTGCCTTGTTTCAAAAATAAAAAAATATTTGCATGTCTCCTTGTGTTTATCGATGCGGAGAAGATATTGTTTTCTGTTTAAGTCATGTGAACAAATATGTTTGTATGTAGAGACATAAATGAGGATTGGGTGACAAAATCAGCATAAAATTGCCAGATCAATAACACAAGCATAATGGCATTGCAATAAAAGGAACAAAACCATCTTTTCATCGTGCTTATGAAAAGGAGATGAGCCAGGAACCACGCCTGCAAGTGGCAGAGGCCAATTCTCGTGCAGCTTGGCTAGCATTGGTTTATCATCGATAATACTCAAGCATCCAAATATTATGATTACATACTAGGAGTAGTTCCAGTTCCACACTGCAGTTCAACAGGCAAAAGTGTAAGAAATGCGTAAGATAGCTCCATAATACAGGTTCCAGAGAAAATCATACAAATCATAAGAAAGAAAGCTCCACATCACAGTTCACCACCTTCAGGTGCAACGGTTTCTATAGATTGTAAACCAAAATCACCGCCTCATTTAGGTGGCACGATAATTTCGGGAGCGGGATCAGCAGCACCAACAGCAGCGCCAGCACCGGTAGCATGAGTCTCCACAATAGGTGAACTAGCGAGCACCACAATGTCCTCTGAAGGCTCTTCACTGCCAGCTCCTGCTGCACAAGTCTCCATGGATGGTAAAACCAATCCACCACCTCCACCAGCTGGCACGACGATGGCAGGTGCACGCTCATCAGTACCAGCTGCAGCTGCAACTAGATCAGTCTCCACAAAAAGGTAAACAAGGAGGCATCTTAGTTGTAGCGATCTGACATCCATTTTGTACTCCGTCATTAAGAAACTGAGAGTCTTCTTCAACTTTGTGCTTCTACGGTTACAAGATAAACGTAGATTACAGTGAAAGCATCTACGCGCAACGACAAGAACATATGTCATTCTATTGATTTACCTTGTGATCTGGGATAGCAGAAGTCATAGGATTGGAACCTACTTCATCGAGAATCGTCTTTTTCACTCCTTCCCCTATCTCCATCTACAACAAGTTGTAATATTGATTACATGATGTTGATTGAAAAATATATGCAAATGTTAAAAAGTTTGCGCTGTCAAACTACCAACTTCGAACGGATCCCCACTATTCTTAGTTATGGGATCTAGCCCAGAAAACAATCTTCTATGGAATCCTAGTCTACAAAAAAAGGATGCATACCCGGGATAAGAACTACTCTACACATGAAAAAGCTGCGCAATCGCCAATAAAACTTTAACCGCATCATCAACTCTATCATGTAAGTTCGGAGTGAATCTAGATACACCCATTTCACATAAGCTAAAACATCTTATATTATGAAACAGAGGGAATATGTACGAGTGTTCTAGTATTTCACAAACCGCCATTGCTGCCTCGGGACAGACATGACGGATGCTCCACCGCCCTACAGAAGGTTGCCGTGTCGATCTCTCCACTACCCGTAGAGGACGGAGCCGAAGAGCTGGTCAGCAACAATATGGAGCGAGAGGCCAGGGGCCTGTAGTGGATGTGAAGAAGGGACTGAGCAAAAGAGGCTGTGTTGTGTGGGGGGAGGCCGGTGAGGGAGTTAAATCTAGCTTGTCTCGGAAGGAATGCGCTGCCACGTGCACCGGCGTGTGCAAAACTCCCTCCCTCTCTCTTCTACGGCAGCTACTGACAGTAGTACTCCAGCTAGCTTCATCGAATTCTCTGGTACTCCTACTAGTAGACCTTTACTACTACTACTAGGTAGACAAGGAGTACTTGTTCAGAAGAAGAAAAAACTAGACTAGCACACTGTCGTACAATATTGCCTTGTCAAATCACTAGCGATGCCATGATGAGCGACATGTTTTTACTGGTAAACCTGGAAACATCGTGTTCCTTCCACCGTGTGCAGTTTCTGAGCAAAGTACTTACCAACATGTCCAACTTAGGCTTACAGGACCCAAACTGTAGTGAAAAAGAAACAAAACTATGGAGCTGCAAGGAGTAATACTAACAATACTACTATTATACAAAATTCTGGAAGAAATTATGTACGGAATAGTAGTAGTAGAGTACAAATGTACTCCCAATAAGGTTCTTTTACAAGATTGGTGAAATATACATACTGGAGAAACTACCAAGTGTACAAAAGGGGTTTTTGGTCATATGGAGTATTTTACAAGCCGGACCGGGTGCGAAACTAAATGCTGAGTACTCGTACATCAGCTAAAAACTAGCCAAAAGAAAGAGTTCAATAGAAGGCCGAGACCAAATGAGCTATCCTTGAACAGGCTCGTTCCACTCCAAGGTGTTTGAGAACCTTGGGATGAACCAAAATGGAGTCTCCGACCATGTCCAGCGAGTGTTGGTGTGGAAACCAACAGCTGCATCACCATTCAGACTGAAGCAGCAAATTTCAGGATGCGGCCTGTACTCGTAGCCAATTTCTTGTTGTGATGTGTAAACACAGTTCCTTCTCGTTAGATGTCCTGGCGGATCATTTGCATCGCCTACTGCAATGATAATCGGATAGTTCATGCGAAGGAAAAGAGAATATGATCCAAGGTCAGTAACCCTTTTCCATTGGTTAGCTGCAGTTAACTGGCTTGTGTCCATCGAGAACACCATGCACTCAAACCCAGAAGGATAGGTGCGAACGGTGCGACCATAGTGAACAACACTACTATCATCAGCAATTGCATTTCCTAAGACACCATATGTATAGACAAGAAGAAGTCTTGAACCATCGGTAGATCTTGCTAACCACCACCTACCCGGATCATTCTCCTCATTGTCCTCAACAAACCCATGTGTCAGGTACAACACATCGCGTGGAGACATGATAAGGATAGGACCTTCAAAGGTAAAGGAAATGTAACATGGAAATAATATTGATATTGATCTGACATTGTAGAAGTTGATATATAGTACTATTTTCAAAAATCTTGGTTATACTTAAGATGTTTGATTGCGTAAAAAATGCCAACCTAGGGAGATGCTATGGAAATTCTAATTCTTTTCGAAATGAGTATATTCCATGGAAATTCTCCTAGAGACACATTTTAATTCATGGGATCAAATGAAATAGGAAATAATCCTATACGATCTTGATTGTAAAGTTCATAGGGAAAAAGCAAGGTTGGATCCTACAATATTTTGGTGTCTTATATACCAAAGGAAAACCAGCAAGGATTATTTCTAGGAGGTTTAATATCTTATCTTATCTTATCTTATCTTACCACTATATAGTGTATGAATAACTTTGAATATTCACTGTTGGATCAGGAATTGCGAATCCCAACATTGCCAGCTGTTGGATCTTCTTTTCCATTCTAGCATCTACTTGAAGATTCTATTGATATTCTTTAGCACAATGAACGCTATGGACAATCCTGAAAACACACTTCTCCATCATTCTAGAATCTTCTCCTTCATTTCTCAAGACCATGTTAAGAAAATTTACATGTTCTAGTACCTAATAAACGTTGATTTCTACATGATAGAAAATACAAGAACTAAATATGCACCCATACTTTATAGATGTCGATCAAATTTCTAATTTTTTGAGCTTTACCTAGTATTATAATTCTATATAGTTATGATATGTCATATGTCTAGTATCTGAGTCTCACGTAAATACTACTAGTAGATACCATATTTTCCATGGATGTACTAGTACTAGGAGACAAGGCAATACTATCAGCAGAACTTAATCCTATGAATCAAATTACTTATATGTAAGAAAACTTAGTAAGGATTGTATTCCTCTGAAATTCCCAGAGAATTAGTACGAATCAAAGAGGCTAAAATTCCTATAAAATTCCTACTAACCAAAGAAACTTCACAAAAAATAACTTACATTGATTCAGGAATAATATCTGGGTCTCACATAAGTACTTACTACTACGTAGTAGATACTATATTTTCCATGGGATGTACTAGGAGACGAAGCAATACTATTAGCAGAACTCAATCATATGAAACAAACTACTTATATGTAAGAAAACCTCCTAAAGATTGCATTCCTCTGAAATTCCTAGGGAATTCCTTCGAGTCAAAGAAACTAAAATTTTAATGGAATTCCTACTAACCAATGAAAGTTCAGAAAAAATAGCTTGCATCGATTCATGAACAAAGCTAATAAAATATGTAGGGAGGAGAATTTACCAAGTTCCAGAGACTTCCATGCATAAACACAGCCGTTCTCGGTCACGGCGAACACACGATCGTGTTGGATAATAGCATCGCAATATCTGAAGTAGCCCTGGAACTCGTTCACACAAACTGACCATCCATGACTATAATTCCCGTTGATGACATCAATCTTGAATTCGAAAATGGCGACTAGACAGAAATGTTTGTATCCCTCAGCAGCTGTCGGAACTTGGAAATGACTATCTTCTGTAGTTTAGTACGTCAACCTTCATCAGCATCATCCTGAAATGTAAGTGCAGAACCTTCGGTCGGTTCAAACCCCGACATTTGCGGAATAACAATCTTGCGACGAGTGTACACGTTGACAAGGTCCCACATGAAATCAGGCACAACTTTGACGATCCAATCTCCATTGCCGCCTGCTTGCTACTCATCAAAACCATTTGGCACCACAGCATTGGAGGAGAACCTGTCCAGCGGCGTCAGCTTGCACGGGTTGCCCGCCACTTCGAAGCAATCTTTGGATTCCCACGGTCTCACCGTCGAGTGAGAATGAAGAACACATGGGAGGCCAAACGGATGAGAAGAAGGCGTAGTTCCGCTCTCTTTTGCTGATTGAAGAATATGTTTGGACGAACTGACGAGGCTCGCAGCGGTGGTGGCATTGCAATGGTTGATGAGTACTTGAAGAGGGCCTTCGGTGAACACCTTCTGAAACTGTTCAGGATCTTTACAGACCTTGCTTGATCTCACCATGGAAGGAGGCTGTGGATGGTGTTTTGGGGGCTTTCTTTGGGGTGGGGTGGAGTGGGGGAGGGAGGGAAGATCATTGGTGTGAGCTTGCGACTACGGTGCGATGGAGAAGACAAAGGTTGATGGTGCATAGTATTACTCTACTACTAGTAGTACTGCAGAAGGTGGGCCAGTGGGGGGGGGGGGTGGGGCTCCAATTGAGGCTAGTTGCACAAACCTCCAACAATTAGAGCCGTAGTTGGAAAGAGCTCCAACTATTGAGCCCTGGGTATGTAAGAAATAATGTTAAGAGGGCTAATCGAGAATTTTATGCCATGTGCAGCATTTGTACCCAAAAGTAATTGTAGTACAGTAGTTTCTTGTAACTAGACTATCCTGACTATCTGGAGTTCCCTACAATTTCGAATCCAATTGTTAGAGGTTTGTGCAATTTCCACCCTCGTGTTCCGAGGAAGCTCTATGACCCTATGTTCAAACAAAAAAAATGATCAAAGACAAAAAGAAAGAAAGACCATCTCTCAGGGCTCGTTTGATTTGCAGGATTCTCAAAACATAAGAAGAGGAAACTACAGGAATTTGGATCAAGTATGTGTTTGAATCACAGGGAAAGCAAAACAATTATACCATGAGGTTAGAGTGGATGGAAATTTTCCTAAAAATAGAGGGCAAAGGAATACTTTGAAGGAATCTCAATTCCCGTGTTTTTCATATTCCTAAATTTTTCCTATCCCGCGTTCCAAACGGGACATAATTCCTACATATTGGAAATTCTATGAATCAAACAAAATAGTGTATGATTATTTCCTAAGGACAAGATCCTTCACAAAACCTTTGAATTTTCTTTGAATCAAAGAAGGAATAAAATAAGGTTTCCTCTCTCAGGAAAAAAAGGAACTCCACCTCTTAGAGAAAAAAAGGAACTCCACCTCTTGGACAATTCACTGTGACGAGAGTAGCTACTAAAGTCTATGTCTAGTACTAGCTGTAGGGCCCAACAATAGCACGTTATTTACTAGTAGTATACTAGTACAGTATCAGTCTTTGCAGGTGCCTCGAAGGAAACAAAATAAGGCTCTGCAGGTAATAAATTTCCATGGTAATTTCCAAGATACACAATCTTTTGCTTGTTCATTTTGATCTGGGAGACAGCTGGAGGATAGAGGAGTACTAGCTGCTTCGTGTCTTGAGCCATCAAGCTAGAGTAGATATTTGGATATCTAAAAACCTGAATTGTCCTGTCAAACCAATGCTCGTTGCATGCAGCTTGACCAAACAGACTTACTGAACTACTTTTGACATGGGTATACCCTACAGGTACTCGAGCTTGGCATATACGGTCCAGATACGGCAGAAGCCCACGACATTGCCAAGGCCCAATGCAGGATTCGGGTGATCCACTGACTCTTCGATTGCTTGTAACACAAGAAGAAACTTAAAGGTAGAAAGTTCAAAGGTACAAACCCTAATCTGTAACCGAATCGACCTGCTACCCGAGACCTAGCCTATCTATATAAAGGCTAGGAGGGGGCGGCGAGGAGGATAATCACAACCCTAGTTTCCACAACCATCGCCAGATTGCATCTGTGAACCCCTGTAATCTTCGATTCCTTCAATAATTCCAAGAGCAGACAAGCAGGAGTAGAGACCTCTACGAGGCCTGAACCTGGGTAAACCTTGCTTCCCTGTGTGCTTGTTTGCTAGTCGATTGATGCCTCCAGCGCTCCCTCCTCCAAAACCCAAGTCCATAACAATGTGCATTGGCGAGTTAACCCCTCGTCAATTGGCACTGTCTGTGGGAATTGGGAGTGCTGATGTCACGGCTTCTTTAGCCCCATCAACCGCGATCTACAACTCTGCAATAGCGGAGATTCGCTAGCTCTTCGGTGCTTTTGACTTCACCGTCCACACGCCGGCCACTCGCCTCGCTTTCGAGTCCGTGGGTGATGGAATCAGCCTAGCGATCAGGAGCTTTTGCTTCTAGGTCGGTAAACTGGGTACGCTTTGCATGCCCGACCAGCCGACGGCACCCGCGATTGCTCCAGCATCATGGTTTCCGCCACCAATCGGCACCCTCAGCGAGCTCAACGCCTCAGCAACAGCTAGGAGCACGGATAGCGACAGCAGTCGTAAATCCGATCTGGGTGGCCTGGCCACAGAAGATGGAGCCTACGGCTCCAAATTTGAAAGTTGTGGGAGCAGCAGCTTCCCCAAGCACTTCATGTGCACCGTCAGCAACGCGGGTGACACCAGCGTCAATCGCGAAAACACCGGCACCATCACTGGACCGACCAACAGCGGCATACCAGTCGCAAATGGTGGCCCCACCAACGGCGCGCCCACCAATAACAAGAAGGGAGGAGAACCGACGCTCATGACAAATGAGAACACCGGAGAGCGCATGCTGATCAAGCTCAACGACAATGGGTGGGCCCGCTATCAAGAAGCTCTACGGGGTAATCCTCTACCCCGAACACCTCACAGGACATGCTGATGGGCTACCATTGGCTGCTGAAGGAAGAATTCAAGTGCCAGCAGCAAGTAATCGTGCAACTCGAGGCGCATAGAAAAGTGGCAGATGAGTCGAGCATTCAACGAGATGGACTCTCCTCCTACGGAGGATTCTCCTCCAAAGGCAATGAGTACCTGGCCAACAAAAGACGATCTCGACTAGCACACCTCACCGAGCAAGAGTGCGTAGAAGCCGTGAATCACGGTAGGACAACATGCTCCCGAAGACGTCGCAAGCCGCGGTGAAAACGGCTACCATGTACCTCCTCAACAACCAGCCACCGGCTGGAGATCCGTGAGCTGCCATGCACCGATCTACGATCGCGGGCTTGGGGCTAATCGAGGCTGCCCTCGACAAAGATCCAACACCAGAGCCGAAGAAAAGCAAGGCTCTGGAAAAACACTACTCCTCACCCTCGTCCAGCGATGATAGCCACGACCTATCTCGGCGTCGCCGCTCACGGCTACACGATCGCGACTACGACCCGCGTGATGACATCACGCAGCGCAAAGTCGACAAAATGCATGCTAGACGCGCTCGTTCGACTGACTCGGAGGACGAGGACGTGGAACTCTTTGGTGCCAGATGCTTCAGCGGAGCCATCAGACAGAAGCGAATGCCTAAAGGGTTTAAACTCCCATCGGAGAACCCGAAATTCGACGTCCTACAGGACCCGAAGATCTGGATGGAAGATCACATCTCCTCCGTCAGCCTCCACGGCAGGCGTCGAAGCAAAGCCGTGCAATGCCTACAGCTGCAGCTACGGGACGCCGCTCGTGCATGGCTCAACAATCTGCCTCGCGGATCCATCCGCAGCTGGGAAGAACTGGTCTACAACTTTGTGCGTAACTTCAAGGGCACTTACAAAAGGCCCGCGTCAATCGAAGAACTAAGAGGCTGCCACCAAAGGTCTGGCGAGTCGCTGCGCTCATACATCCAATAGTGGTCCATCATCAAGAGCTTCGCAGAAAACATCTCGGAAGACCACGCAATCGACGCATTCAATGGCGGCGTTCGCCGTATAGAGCTCAGGGAGGAGCTAGGCCGCTCGAAGCCCAAAACTATCGACCACCTGACGGAAATCGCGAATTGGTGGGAGGACGGAGAAGAATCGGTGAAAAACCGCACCTACTCCGATGATGATGATGACCTTGGGCGCATATGCGACCGCTGAGGAAAATGTCGAATGCGCGTCTACGAGGACCACGATGAGGTCAACACGGTCGCGGCTGGCTATGCCGACAAACATGACGACAACCGCAACAGCGGATATCGCAGTGGAGGATACCGCGACGCTGGAAAAACCATGCAAGTGTGATAATGCCACACTTGCGAAGAGGCACCCGGAACCTCCATCCAGGACAAACTGTCCGGGCCATGCAACGTGCACTTCTATATCGACAAGCACGACGGAAAGAAAAAAATCTAGCCACCTCCTAAAGGACTTTCACTAGTTCCTCAAGCTCCACAAAGGCCTGGCTCAGATGAATCGCGATGCGATCAATCGAGGGTACGGAGCCGCCCCAAGCGTTGTGGCACATGGAGTTCCTCCACCACCACCCGAACCTCCACCACCTACGGCTGCGCTAGTCCAGCAGCATGGAGGCGAACCATACCCATGACCTGTGGGCAACATGGGGATGATCCAAAAAGGGCGCCCCTCCAATCACATGCAGAAGGCCATCACTCGCCAAGTCAATTTGGCGATAAATTCTCCACCTTCCACCACTGAGTACCTCAGTGGAAGCGAGTCCTGCATCACTTTCGACAAGCGCGACCACCCGCGCCAAGTTCCTCGTCCAGGACACTGTCCCCTCGTACTCAAGGCGCATATCAGGGGCTTCGATATGAGTCGCATCTTCATGGACGGCGGAAGTGGCATTAATCTCATGTTCGCAAGTACCTTGCGAGTAATGCGGATCCTGCTAACATGCCTGGAGGTGTCAGACACGACGTTCCATGGCATTATCCCAGGGAAGGGAGTGTTCCCCCTGGGAAAAATCAACCTCGACGTCATCTTTGGCACGCCACAAAATTTTCGGCGAGAGCGCATCGACTTTGAAGTCGTGGACTGGCCCTCATAGTACCACTGCCTCCTCGGACGTGTCGCATTTGCAAGGTTCATGGTGGTGCCACACTACGCCTATCTATAGATGAAGATGCCAGGACCAAACGGTGTCATCACGATCAACGAAAACTTCGTGAGGTCTGACAGCTGTGACAGGGAATTCTACAGAATCTCCTAGTCCTTTGGCATGTAAGAGGAACTCACCAAACTGAAGGAGTCGACATACAACAGTCTGCCTCCCCTAAGCAGGCCAAGCTCCCCTGATCTGTCCTTCGACTCGTCGGTGCACACAAAGAAAGTCCAGGTCCACCCAACGGACCCGACCAAGACGGCCCTCATCAACAACTTGAATTCCACATAGGAACTCGCGCTCGTCGAATTCTTCCGTGAGCACTGGGAAATATTTGATGGTGTCCAACGGACATGCCAGGAGTTCCCAGGGAGTTCGTCGAGCACTCACTCAACGTAAATCTAGACGCAAGGCTAGTCAAGTAGATAATACGGCGACTGTCTGAACCAAGAGCAAACGCAGTCAGAATGGAGATCAACAGACTCCTCGACGCAAATTTCATACGCGAGATCAAGGAAAGCACCTGGCTCGCTAACATAGTGCTTGTGCCTAAAAAAGACACGGATATCCTGCGGATGTGCGTGGACTTCACCTCCTTGAATAAGCACTGCCCAAAGGATCACTTCCCATTGCCATGGATCGATCAAATCATCGACTCCAATACAGGATGCGAGCGCCTCTGCTTCCTCGACGCCTACTCGGGATACAATCAGATTCGAATGAAGGAGGAAGACCAGGAGAAAACGACATTTACAACGCCTTTTGGTGTGTTCTGCTACAACACAATGCCTTTCGGGCTAAAAAACACAGGAGCCACCTATCAGCGGTGCATGCAGGCTTGCCTCAAGAACCAACTTGGTCGCAATATTCAACTCTACGTTGATGACATCGTCATCAAAACCAAGGAGGAGGCCACATTAATCGACGATCTCCGCGAGACCTTTGCTAACCTCGACCGCTACCGGATCAAGCTCAATCCGGACAAATGCGCGTTCGACGTACCATCTGGGCAACTACTCGGGTATCTCATCTCTGCGAAAGGGATCGAATAAAACTCGAAGAAAATAAAGGCCATACTGGCCATGGAGAAGCCGAAGAACGTAGAAGGCGTCCAACAGCTAGCTGGGCGAATTGCGGTGCTCAGTCGATTCATCAGTCGAATGGGTGAAAAGGCACTGCCCTTCTACCAACTCCTCCGCAAAGCTGACAAGTTCGAGTGGACAGACGAGGCGCAAGAAGCATTCGAAGACCTCAAGCATCTACTATGCACCTCGCTAGTACTGGTGACGCCTCGCGAAAAGGAACCACTACTGCTCTACATCGCCGCCACCAACCAGGTGGTCAGCACGGTGCTCGTGGTGGAACGGGCCGAAGAAACTAAAGTCCACGGGGTCCAACACCCAGTATACTACCTCAGCGAGGTGCTCACGCCAACAAAGCAGCGGTACCCGCACTACCAGAAGTTGGCGTACGACGTCTTCATGACAGCCAGGCGACTGCGTCACTATTCCCGGGAGCACTCAATCGTAGTGGTAAACAACGCCCCACTCGGGCACATACTCAACAACCCTGACACCACTGGATGAGTCACGCTCTGGGGCATAGAGCTGTTGCCACGCGACATCACATACGAGAAGCGCGACGCGATCAAGTCACAGGTTCTCCTGAACTTCCTCGTGCACTGGATGGAGAACTAGCTCCCCGACAAACCAGATATGTCCTACCTCTGGACAATTCACTTCGATCGATCCAAGCGAAAGGACGGAGCTAGCATAGGTGTCATACTTACATCGCCTCAAGGAGACAAGATGAAATATGTTCTGTGAAGACAGTTCAGAGCCTCCAATAACGAAGCTGAGTACGAGGCCTGAATCCACGGGATGAGGATGGCGAAAGCCTGCAGCACCAAGAGGCTCATCATTTACGGCGACTCAAAATTGGTGGTCAACCAAACGATGCATGAGTGTGACGCACTGAGTGACAACATGATCGCCTATCGGGACCTCTATGACACACTCGAGGGAGACTTTGACGGCTACGAGCTGCGACATGTAGGCCGCGAAAGCAACAAAGAGGCAGATACACTCGCCAACATCGGCTCCACCTGTGCCCCCGTACCACCTGGGGTATTCCTCGAGTGCATCTGCGAGCGCTCCATCAAGCCCAAGGCTCCAGAGAAAAAGCAAGCACGTCAACGGACTCGGGGGCTGCGCCACCCAACGAGCCAATGGTACTCAATGGCATGGAGCTTGGTACGGGACTCGAAGGCCCAATGGAGGTTATGATGATCGAGCCATCTTGGATACAACCGTACATCACATATCTACTCAGCAAGAGGCTGCCAGATTACCTGACTGACGCGCGGCACATTGCACGGCGATCCAAGGCATTCGCCCTCATCAACGACGAACTATACAAGCACAGCATTATAGGGGTACTCCAACGGTGCGTCTCCAACAGGGGCGGAAGGGCCGTCCTCCTCAACATAAATGAAGGCACATGCGGGCATCATGCTGGCGGTCGCGCCCTCATTGCGAAAGCTCTATGAGACGGATTCTACTGGCCCACGGCCATGCACGACGCCAAGGACATCGACTAGCGCTGCAATGCTTGTCAGCGATTCGCAGACAAACCTCATGCACCTGGCGCCGGAACTCAGGCCAATACCATTGGCTTGGCCCTTCGCACAATGGGGACTCGACATGGTCGGCAAGCTCCCAAAATCCTCGTGAGGAGGTTAGGTCTACCTCTTAGTCACGGTCGACAAATTCACCAAGTGGACCGAGGCCATGCCGGTGACAAATTAATCAGGAGCCAGCACTATCAAGTTCTTCGAGACCATTGTATACCACTTTGGAGTGCCACATAGCATCATCACGGACAATGGGATGAACTTCACCTCTAAGGAGTTCAAGGAATTCTGCGAAAACCTGGGAATCAACATAAGCTACGCCTCGGTGGCTCACCCACAGATCAACGGTCAAGTCGAAAAGGCCAATGGCCTTGTCTACGGTGGAATCAAGAAACAACTCCTCCGGCCACTCGAAGAAGCCGCTGGATGCTGGCCAGACGAGCTGCAATCCGTACTTCGGAGCCTACACACAACTCCAAACAGCGCCACGGGATACACTCCGTTCTTCATGGTGCACGGTGCTGAAGCGGTGCTACTCGCAGAAGTACGCTACAAAGCCCCACGTGTGGTTGCATATCGCGAGAAGGAGTCAACCCTCGCACTTGAAGACTCCATCGACCTCCTTGACGAGGCACGCGAGATAGTAGCGGAGAGATCAACGATCTACTAGCAGAGCCTCCGGAACTACCACAGCAGAAGGCTACGCCCCAGATCCTTCGTCTAAGGAGACCTGGTCCTGCGACTGAAGCAACAAGGGAATCTCAAGCTCGAGTTCCCTTGGGAAGGACCTTACATGATTACAGAAATAATCCCAGGTGGGGCCTATCGCCTTAAAGATTTCGAGAGCGGAGTCGCAGACTCCAACCCCTGGAACGTCGCGCAGCTGCATCGTTTCTACCCCTAGTCGTTTTTTCTATTACAAACAAGGCTATTCAGCCAGGCTACTTAGCCACACATTGTACCTTGTACTATTCTGTGAATAATTAAAGCTAAGTGCCCCAAAACTCTGTGTCTTTTTCTATCTTCCTGCAATTTCATCACTCGGGGGCAGCGCCACCCTTTACACTTTCGTTCTATGAACAAAATCGCAAGTATCCTGAGTAGCTGACACACTACCAATCGAACCCTTGACAAACACCAACCCAGTTGCAACGGACCTGACAGGTTGGCAAGGTGCTGAGATAAATACACGTTAGGCTAATGAAAAGGACCTGTAGAGTACCATACGCTCAAAAATTATACAAGATAGCAAGCTCTTTACACATCAACAGGTACTAAATACACCCAATACAATCATATGAACTTTACAACAATTATGTGCAGGATACAAATCACACTACTTCGGCAAATGAAGAACGTTCGTCTGCTTCTCGAAGAAATCGATGACGTCCTCTGCTGGCTGATCAACCGCTTGATAATGCAGAACCATGTCACAAGTCATTCCTTCTAGCGGAGGCGGCGGCCTAGTGGCAACAGACGCAACTTCTACATCTGGCCTATGCAGTCGCACCAGCGACAACGCAACTTTAGCACTAGCTACTAACTGTTGTCGCACGCACTTGCGGACCGCGCTCATATCCTAAAACTTCGCTAGAAGAGCCATGAGGCTTGAGGGCACCACGTTGAGGGGAAACATTTCTTGGTAAATGTGCCTAAGGCACGACTGCGCCTTCTTCAAGCATTGAAGCACTCGAGAAGAACGATCCTGCAGGGTCGCCAACACGACTGCACGGTCATGGTCCACCCAAAAATACCCACTAGCCTGTAGCTGCTCTTGGGTCAGGTTATTCATTCGTATGGCCACCCAGTCCTTCTCATCCTGCGGATGACGAGCGCTAACAATTACACCAAGCAAACATCAAAGTGTAAGGACAAGGCATCGCCGCGACTAACTAAAAGACAAGACGAGAATATAGAAAGCTAACATTTAAACTGCTCATTCAATTGCGCTACTTCCTCCAGGAGATACTTCTCGCGGGCGGTGGCCTTCTTAGCTTTTGACTTCCACACATCCGTGTTACCACAGACGATGGGCAACTCACGCTCCAACTTCTTAATGCGGTCGCGCAGTCGCGAAAGCAACGACAACTCCTCCACCTTTGAACGCGGCTGCGCCGTGGTTTCATTGGTGGGAGAAGAATCATGAGGACCACTCGAATGACCCTAGGTACAATCAAGCAAGAGGTAAATGAGACTAATCAAACATCGAGAAACAGAGGACTGGATTCAAAAGTTGATAAAATGTCAAGGGAACATCCCCCACAAAAGCACGGTTCAGACAAAAGGCTAGCTACTGCTATTACACATGGCAACTAAGGAGCATTCTGCTTCTTCGACTTTGACTTTGGGGCTTCATCACATCCGTGGCAGTCTCCGACACCACAGACTAGCCGGTGGTAGCCCCAGATTCCGCGGTCTTCACCGCCTTCTCTCACCGCTGCTCCTCAGAGTATTTGGCCACTATCTCGATAAGCTGAGGCCCGTATTTACCGCAGCTACTAGCGAAAGGAGCAAACACTACCTACTGGCCTCTGGCATCGACAGACATCGCCTGGGAGATCGCGACGGGATCCAACTCTACGCCGTGGGCTTGCACCATCATGAGTGCAATGGTGGCACCGACAGACCACTGGGAGTTCCTGAATTCCACGGGGATATCTCCAGCGAGGGATTCCACCAGGTCATCAAGATTGTCGATTAGCCCGGCCTAGGGAGTCAGATCTTCCCGGATGCGACTCAGCACACCCTTGACCTTCCCCAACGTCTCTTGGAGGGAGACACCATGGTCCTCGACTGCGGCGACAACGTCAACAAGAGCATCCTCACGACGTAAATCTTGGGAGTCGAAGTTGAGGCCAGCAGCATCTGAAGAGTACAAAGGTGTTAGCACAAGAGAAAGATAACCAAGATAAGGAAAAACACAAAAGTAGCACAAGTACCTGAGAGAGCCTTTGCAGTCGAAAAAAGCTATTCTGCGAACAACTTCTCCCTCTCAGCAACGGAAGCACGTAGGTCTTCCTCACGCTTTCGTGATTCCTCCAGGGCGGCAATTGCTTCCTCATGTTTTCTCGAGAGACACAACGTGATGGAGGAGTTCATTATGTTCACCTGCAACGTATATGAGCTCACATATTCCAGTGCAAAAGAAATTAAAAAGACAAAGTCAAAAGCTCACATTGTCCACCAGGGCGTGCTATCGACCCATAGTAAGGACTTGCTCCAGAAGGTGAGAAACTTCATTCACAATGAGATAAACCAAGGGAAACAAAGACTCAGCGTCAGCCCAATATACAAATTCGACTACCAAACAGCAAAAAGGAGACTCACATGTTTCTCCAGGGATTCCGAAGATGACTGTCGCACAGCCGTCCGTGCAACCATCTGGTGCTCCCTATCATGTGGGGAACTCGAAGAATTGGCGCCGGAGTGGGCCGCCACTAGAGGAGAAGGAGACCGTTCGACCACCTCCTTGGACTTGGAGTCAGCGACTCCGGATTCTTTCACAAATTGGACGTTGTCGGAGGACGACGACGCCGCTCGGCTATTAACAAAACATGCCAATATGCCGCTTCAAAAAGAAGAAGTCTCCAAGAAGAACAAGACGAATTCGCGAAGGCAAAACTCACTAGTCAAATTTATCGTGGTCGAAGGATTCTTCCAACGACTCCTTCGGTAGTCGCAGCTTCTTCCGAGCAGGAGGAGCCATGGCGCGCACAAGCATGACGGGGAATGGCTCCTCTGAGGTAGCATAGGGACCCTCCGGCGTTGACAGAGAGGACGCATCTGAATCCTCACTGCGGGAACGCTTATGAGTCCCATGATCAGCGTACTCGGGGGCTTCCTTTTCTTCCTCCATGGGGACTATAGACCCCGACTCATCCTCCTCCTCCGTTTCACGAGGGATAATCCCTTCAGGCTGAGGAGGCAAACTGGCAGTCATGCTGCAGTCCTGCAATGAGAAGATACATCATTATATATAAAGTACTTGGTGGCAATCGACAAAGTAAACTACTTCACAATACAGTTCTACCTCAGGAGGAGGGTTAGAGGCGTCAAAAGGAGGCACGACTGGTTCGCTTGGGAGATCCTCCTTGGAAGTGTACTTGGTCACCAATCGCAGCGTCCTGTCTACCTCACCCGTAGAAATGCCCTCCGCAGATATGCGAGTGACATCACCGGCACCAGCCCAGCGGTACATCAGGTGAACTCTAGCCTGAAGAGGCTGGATGCAGCGTCGCAACCACGTGCGAATGAGAGCGGCACCACCCTCTTCTTTACCTATGCGGCCTTCGAGGTCACATACACGCTGATACAGCACCTCCGTTTCCTCGGACTCACCAGGCATCACGACATTCTTCCAGGAATGCCTCCTTTTACAAGCCGCCACGGGGTCGAAGGGCACGACTCCGTAGTGCTCTCCCTTGGCTTTCTGGTCGCGGATGTAGAACCACTTGTCTCTCCACCCTTGGACAGATGTGGTGAGCTTGATGTCGAAGTAGCTGACGATGGAGTCGACATGGATTCCGCTCCTACGTAGTAGACTACCGAACCAGACGTCGATTGGCGTTTGAGCTAAAAAAGCTTCTTGAAAAGGCCAAAGTGTGGCTTGATTCCGAGCCAGCACTCGCAAAGTGTGATGAAGCAAGAGATGTGGAGAATTGAATTTGGGGACAGCTGGTGCAGCTGGAGCCCATAGAAACAAAGAAGACCCCTGACAAAAGGATGCATGGGAAGATAGAGACCTTGATTGACGAACGCAAGGAACATCGCTAAGAAACCCGTAGGAGGGAGAGGGATTACCTCGTCGCCAGGCATTCACGGGTCATCTTCCATGCACGGAAGAGCTCCATCTTGACAAAGTAGGTGCAGCTCGGAGGACTTGATGACAGATGCGCGCCAAGAGCCGTTGGTGATGCGGGTACCCGCACCTTTCTTCTTCCCAGTGGCGGCAGCACTGGTGCCCATGGCAGTGGTGTCGCCCTTCTTCTTGGCGGCGGAAATGGTGGCCGTATATCCCGCGACGGCACCTCCTTTCTTCTTGCCCATCTTTCGATGGCGATGCGAGCGAAGGAAGTAACTGGTCCAGTGCCACGAACAGGAAGCGCGCGACAAAGCAGAGAGAGCAGCAATGGTGAAGGAGGCACAAGAAAGAAGAGAGATGAGGAAAAATTACCGTAGCTGCGCTGCTAATTAACCTCCTCGCAGATGTCATCTAACAGCCAACAAAAACCCTACTGAATGCGTGGCGAACATCGCCATCGACACGTGGCAAAGGTGAACCACGAACCATCCCCCGCTACTCCCATTACGTGCGGAAATCGAGGAGCCACAGTTAAAACAGAAGATTACGCACGCCCAGTCAAATCAAAGTCAGGAAGTGGGACCCACCGCTCGTCACGTCCCGTCAAAACCGCTCACGCGGGCAACTGAAGTCATCACGTCGTCAGCACTGACGTCATCGATTCAAGCAGAAGAATATTTTGACTACTTTAGTCCTTGCTCGAGTCTTCGACTCAACCAAGCACTTGGGGGCTACTCCTAACAGGAGCGCTGGCCGCACACCCGACAAATTTTTTATGCAGGTGTACAAATCACAAAAACCCATCACTCGAATCAACGATTCGATTGTGAATTACGGGTTACTCCCATAGGGAGCGCTGGAAGCACATTCGACTGAAACAAGCAACAAAAAGACGACAGCAGTCGCAAAATGATTTTAGTTCCCACTCGAGGCTATGACTCGAATAGGCACCCGGGGGCTACTCCCGTAGGGAGCGCTGGTCGCGCATCCTATGATTATTTTTCCTTGTATATTGTATTGTGTGTTGATAACATCCACACTCGAATGCTATGGAGACTCTGCCTCATGTTTCCCCTATAAAGAGACCGCGTCTCCTAGGCCACCCAAATCACCTCCGTGATGACAAAAATTTGGATGTCGCGCTTACAGCGTGAAGATAAGACCTGAATAAGGCCCGACAACGCATCTGCTACGCACTAATAGAAATATATCCCTTCCTGCAGGTACGATGAACATGCCTTGAAGGACACGTCAAGTGCTCACATTTAAACACTGGAATTCGACTCCTATAAGACCTCCGCGGCCTGAGTCGAATTACGCCAGCACTTTTCCGAATTCAAGTCTGGGGACTCGAGTTTGAGTAGATTGTGTTGTTTTGCCGTAAGGCAGTTAACTGATACCGATATCAACAATACCTATGACACAGATAGAACACTCGAAAATATACTCGGTCATGCACTCGAAAGACTTCATAAAGTGTCCAGTCGAATCTGCGATTCCACTAGACATTCGGGGCTACTAACATACCCTACAGGTACTCGATCTTGGCATATACGGTCCAGATAAGGAAGAAGCCCCCTGCGTTACCAAGGCCCAATGCAGGATTTAGGTGATCCACAGACTCTTCGATTTCTTGTAACACAAGAAGAAACTTAAAGATAAAAAGTTCAAAGGGACGAATCCTAATCTGTAACCGACTTGACCTGCTACCTGAGACCTAGCCTATCTATATAAAGGCTAGGAGGGGGCGGCGAGGAGGACAATCACAACCCTAGTTTCCACAACCATCGCCAGATTGCATATGCGCATCCCCTGTAATCTTCGATTCCTTCGATAATTCCAAGAGAAGACAAGCAGGAGTAGGGACCTCTACAAGGCCTGAACCTGGGCAAACCTTGCATCTCTGTGTACTTGTTTGCTAGCCGATTGATGCCTCTAGTGCTCCCTCTTTCTCCAATTCAAGTCCATAACAATGGGCATTGGAGAGTTAACCCCCGTCAACTTTACTGCGAGTCCAAAAAACTAGGGAGTACAAGAAGTACTAGTACAGTAATGTTATACAGAGAGTTCCACATTCATATTGTAGCACCAAAAGCAGAAATTGTGCCAATATAGTACTATAGTAGTCACGTCCAAGTTGTCTTACAGGGAAAAAAATAGTACGATGAGCAACAAGATCTATCTATTTTTGTACTCCTATTTGCGTATACTAGTAGTACTACTACGTACTCACGAACGGCACGAGCGTGTGCTCCAGTAGTGCGCCTCCGCACGTAGGGTAATCCAGTACGGAGTAGATCACCATCGCATGGTTGCGTGATTATTATGCATTGGTCCATGCTCTAGTCGTGGGCACGTGCCGTAGCAGTAATTTTTTTGTGAAAAATAGATTACTCATAAATAATTAATCCCCCATCCTAAAATAGTAGTTATTGACTTGGCTTTGTCTAGATACACATGTATTTCGACGCATTTTAGTACTTAGATGCTCACTTATTTCCAAATTAGAAAGCATACTAGGTTTTGTCGAAGTCATTATTTATAAAGTTTGACTAACTATATGTACAAACATACTAACTTACATAATGTCAAACACATATAATATGAAAACATGGTTCGTGATGATTCTGATAACATTGAGTTGATGTCGTAGATGTCCATATTATTTTCTAGATATTTAGGAAAAATTCCAGTCAACCTATCCTGCACGCTAGACCCACGTCGATGCGTCGTCCACACCAGCGCAATTTCGATGGCAATCTTGGTTCAAGACTTAAATCAAATCGAATTGATAAGTTTGGGCATAAAATTCTGTAATCACTGAGTTAGATGACTAAAATTGGAGCATCGTAAGAATGGTTAGTGTGTTTATTTCTGGTCCATGTTGTAGAAGTGAACAATTACATAAAAGTTGTACTAAACCCCTAAATACTCCGTAATAACATTAGCAACAAACTTAGTTTACATCCAAAATGTATCCTTCCTAGTACCAAAAGAGAATCTACATGCGACTACTACTAGTAAATTGGAGTAGTCAAATAGTACTACTTGTCTGCTAATACACTATTACAGTCTTGATCATCAGCCATAGTTTAAGATTATTTTTTTCCTGTCGATGCAAATCTAGAAAGGTACATGGATGGACTGTCCAACCTTCATGAGGAACCGAGGTGGCACCCCAAGGTACGTCCTGAGCTTGTCGGTCAGGAAGTTGGCCAGCGATGAGCTGCTCGTCAGCACGATTACCGCATTAAGGCTCTCGACCATCGACAAGTCCACCAACCCCGGCGGGCCAGGCACACACAGTTTCACCGTATGCTGTGGCCACAAGCACCTGTCCTGCCTGATGCACACCAAGGGCATGATGGCAGCTGGGCCGAGCGCGGTGATGGCCAGGCTGAACACGGGACCGTCATCCGCGTAGAGGAAGCACGTGAATCCCCTCGTGCTTGTTGGTGGCAGAGTCGGGATGAGGCAAAAGAAGGCACTGCCATAGATGGCCCTGGTTACTATGACCCTGTGGGCCTCCTTGATGTGGAATCAATGCAGGAGCACGGGCCGTGCGAGCACGCGATCTTGTGCTCGTCGAGCTTGTCAAAGGCGACCAAGCTAAAGCAGCAGTCGTAGGGGAACTCAATCATCGCCTCAGACTGGACGGCGTCCATAGCAGCCGGCTCACAGTAGAATCCTCCGACGTGATACACGAACTTGTGCGAGTAGTTACAGAGGGAAGATCGGCTCGCCGACGTAGTTCCCACCGGTCAGAAACACGGGTTGGGTGGGTATACTGAAGAGTATACTAATTGAGTTTCGTACTGTACCGGTACTATTGTACATGAATATGCTAGGCATGGGCGCACCGGCGGCAGCTGCACTTGGCCACTTTTTTCTTAGACAGTGTCCACACACTGTACATGCTTCGTCAAAACAAAAAGGCAGCAGAAAGTTGTCAGGTGAGTAATAAAGCAGGTGTCACATTGTACTATACGAGACAGTACAACACAGACATAGGGAGAGACCGAGGCAAAAAGATCAACGTGAGTGAGAGGCAAGAAGATCTACTCCTGGAGAGAGACAAAAAGCCTGCGGCCTGCTGCAGGGTGTACAGTGGTGCTGGGGAGAGACCAAGGACTGCATGCATGTCTTCGACACCAACCTGTAATTAACTTTTTTGGTCTTATCAAATTTAAATGGCCTTAATAATCCCAGACAGAGGGAGTACTAGTAATAGTAGTAGTACTACATCTTAGAACAAATCAGATAAACTAGTAGCGCATTTATTAGTGGTACTTTTTTTTGAGAAATTATAATTAGTAGTAGTACTTAGATATGTGAAAAACCAATCCAAGTTACTACTCCAATAGAGAGTACGATCACTCTGTTTTATGGATTCTTGTTTACTATACATACTAGTAGTAAAAGCTAGAATGTAGATTATTTCAGAACAAATTTTGGCTCTACAATATCTAGCATATGCGCAAACCTAAAAAGACACTTCATTTCTTAGTTTCAAGGATCTTGTGCTAAATGCATGGAATTGGATGTAATTTTCATTTTTATGAGGTCCTTGATGTAACTTGTACTTCCACCAAACGCATGTTAACTAATAAAGCACCTCGCTCCTACGGGACCTACCACAATTAAAAAATATTTACACTGCCCCGATTATCAGACAAAGTGGAACATGGTTTCTTATAATTCCAAAGTTTTTAGAAATAGGATGTTTCAAGCTTCCCAGCTAACTTTGCACACTTTAGTGACTTTTTGCCGATTTAACGAAATTTGGTCAAACATTTGCTACACAAGTAAGGGCAATTGATTGCTACTGAATTAAATGTATTTTTAGAGGTAGATGAGTGATGTAGTAAACAATGTCATCGGTGTTAGTTTCCAACTATCACGAAAGAACATTTAATTTTCATTTTTTTGAGTGATGATGAGATTGTTATTTTATGTAAAGAAACTCCGAAGAATATGGATCTGAATACCACAAGACAAGTTTCCAGACATAAAGAGTGGACCAACATATTGTACGGACGATACCCATGTTTTATGAGCTTTCAAACTTCCAAGCTAACTCCACCAACTTGAATGACTTTATGCCAATTATTTATCGAATTTAGGTTAAATTTGAACTACAAGTACATTGTAGGTTACTTCGAAAGTTTTATAAAAACTCTTCTGGAGGTACTTATTCAGGGGACAATTAATATATCATAAACCACCGAGAGTTTTGACGACATGTTCAACTTCATGCTAAGATTTTGCATCTTGACAGTTTAACAAAATTAGTTCAAACTTGAGCTACAAGTAAGCGCGAAAGATCGCTCTTGAATTAAATGTTTGTCGATATTTGAATGACTTTCTAGCTAACTCTGCCCATTTGAATGACTTTATGTTGATTTATCGAAATTATGTCAAATTTGAAACTATAAGTAAATTGTAGGTTGCTTTGAAGGTTCTACAAAAAAGCTTTTGGGGGCACCAATCGAGGGGTCACAATCAATATGTTAGAAACCACTGAGAGTTTTGATGATAGTTTCAACTTCTTGCTAAGATTTTGCATCCTGACTATTTAACGAAATTAGGTCAAACTTGAGCTACAAGCAAGTAAGCGCGATAGTTTTCTCTTGAATTAAATGTCTTTTCAAGGGTAGATGGGTGTAGTAAACAATGTTGTCAGTGTGAGTTTCCAACTATCGGGAAAGAACATTCTCAATTTTTCGAGTGATATCGAGATTATTCTCTCCTATAAAGGAAGTCCGGAGAATAAGGATCTGAATGCCACAAGCCAAGTGTTCACACATATATAGTGGACCAACATATTGTACTTATGTTTTCCCGTGTTTTATGAGTTCTCAAACTTCCTATAGCTTATCGCTCTGCCCACTTGAATGACTTTATATGTCAATTAATCAAAATTAGGTCAAATTAGGTCAAATTAATCAAAATTAGCTTTATATACTACACTATGCTAGTACTACTAAATTTTAGGACCCATGCACGCAAAACAAACCACTTTGGTCCTTGGCGGCAAAAAATTCAAACTTTTCCGGTTGTTGAAATTTTCACTTGCTTCCCAAACATTAGGAGGGAAGGTTACTCTAAAGATCGGCTATTCGTAGTACTTCTTATCTTAGCATTATCTTGTCTTATCTCTTACAATACCATACCATACCAATGTATAGTGTACAGATAACTTTGAACATTGACTGTTGGATCAAGAACGGCAAATTGAAACATTGCTAACCGTTGGATCTTATTTTCCATTCTTAGCATCTACAAAGATTCTACTGATAGTCTTTAGCACGATGAACGCTAGTATGTACAAACCTCCAAACACACACTTCATTGCTCAGTTTCAGGGTCCTTGTGCTAAATGCATGGACCTGGGTGCAATTTTCATTTTTATGATGTCCTTGATGTAACTTGTACTTCCATCGACCGTGTTAACTCTCAAGCACCTCGCTCCTACGAGACCTACCATAGTTAAAACAAAATGCAACCACCCCAATTATCAAACTAACTGGACCACGGTTTCTTATACGTAATACCTAAGTTTTTAGTACTAGGATTTTCAAGCTTCCTAGCTAACTTCACACACTTAAGTAACTTCTTGTTGATTAACGAAATTAGGTCCAACTTGAGCTACAAGTAAGCGCGATAGATTACTCTTGAATTAAATGTATTTTTGGAGGTAGATGGGTGCATCTTCTTGTAGTAAACAATGTCGTCAGTGTGAGTTTCCAACTATCAGAAATAAAATTCTCCGTTTTCCGAGTGATGACGATATGGTTCTTTTCTGTAAAGAAAGCTCGAAGCTGAATATGGATCGCAATGCCATAAGCCAAGCTTCTAGACATATGAAGTGGACCAACGTGTTTTACTTATGACTGCCATATGTTTTTTGAGTTTTCAAACTCCCTAGCTAATTAACTCTGCCCACTTGAATGACTACATGTCGATTTATCGAAATTAGGTCAAACTTGAACTATAACTAAATTGTAGGTTGCTCTGAAAGTTTTACGATATAGCTTTTGGAGGAACCGTACCCATCGGGGGGGGGGGAGGGGTGTCACAATCAATATATGAGAAACAACCGACAGTTTTGACAACAAGATTAACTTCTTGCTAAGATTTTGCATCGCATGACACTATTTAATGAAATTGGGTCAAACTTGAGCTACAAGTAAGCGCGATAGATTGCTGTTGAAATATATGACTTTTTAGAGAGGTAGATGGGTGCATTTTCTTGTAGTAAATAGTGCCATTGGTATTGTGTGATTTTCGAACTATATCAGGAAAGAAGATTCAATTATTCTCAATTTTCCGAGTGATGACGAGTGAGGTTGTTCTTTTCCGTAAAGAAATATCCGAAGAATAATATTGGATTTGAATGCCAGACGCCATGTTTACCGACATATATAGTGGACCAACATGTTGTACCAACAATTCCCATGTTTTATTTATGAGTTTTCAAACTTCCTAGCTAACTCTGCCCATTTGACCGGATGACTTTATGTCGATTTATCGAAATTAGGTCAAATTTGAAACTACAAGTAAATTTTAGGTTGCTTTGGAAGTTTTACGAAAAATCTTTTGGAGGTACGCATCGAGGGGTCACAATTAATATATCATAAAACACCGAGAGTTTTGACGATATGTTCAATTTCTTGCTAAGATTTTGCATCTTGACAATTTAACGAAATTAGGTCAAACTTGAGCTACAAGTAATTAAGCGCGATAGGTTGCTCTTGAAATTAAATGTATTTTTAGAGGTAGATCGGTGCATCTTGTTGTATTAAACAATACCGTCAATGTGAGTTTCCAACTATCAGGAAAGAACATTCAATTCTACATTTTCAAGTGAAGACGAGCGAGGTTGTTCTTTTTCGTAAGAAGTCCGGAGAATATGGGATGTGAATGCCACACCAAGTTTATAGACATATATAGTGGACCAACATGTTGTACTAACGATTCCCATGTTTTTTTATGAGTTTTCAAACTTCCTAGCTAACTCTACCCATTTTAATGACTTTAAGTCGAATATTATCAAAATTAGGTCAAATTTGAAACTACTAGTAAATTGTAGGTTTTGCTTTGTTATTTTTACGAAAAAGCTTTTAATTTGGAGGTACCCATCGAGGGGTCACAATTAATATATCTGAAAACAAAGAGAGTTTTGACAATAGGTTCAACTTCTTGCTAAGATTTTGCATCTTGACATTTTAACGAAATTAGGTCAAACTTGAGCTACAAGTAAGCGCGATAGATAGCTCTTGAATTAAATTTCATTTCAGAGGTAGATGGGTGCATTTTCTAGTAGTAAGCAGTGCCGTGGGTGTGAGTGTCCAACTACCAGGAAATAACATTGAATTCTACGTTTTTTGAGTGAAGACGAACGAGGTTAGTTGTTCTTTTCCGTAAAGAGAAGTCCAAAGAATATTGGAGGTGGATGCCACAAGCCAAGTTGGCAGACATATATATATATATAGTGGATCGACAACATGTTGTACTTACGATTCCCATGTTTTATGGGTTTTGAAGCTTCCTATAGCTAACCCCGCGCATTTGAATAACTTTATGTCGATATCTCGGAATTAGGTCAAATTTGAAACTACAACTAAATTGTAGGTTTTGCTTTGATAGATTTACGAAAACCTTTTGGATGTACCCGTCGAGGGTTCAAAATTAATATCCAGAAACCAGCGAGAGTTTCGATGATAGGTTCAACTTCTTGCTAAGTATTTGCATATTGATAATTTAACTAAATTAGGTCAAACTTGAGCTAGGTATAAGTAAAGGCCATAGATTGCTCTTGAATTAATGTCTTTTCATAGGTAGATCATCGGTGCATCTTCTTGTAGTAAACAATGTTGTCGGTGTGAGTTTCCAACTATCAAGAAATAACATTCAATTCTACATTTTCCGAGTGAAGAATACGAGCGAGGTTGTTTTTTTCCTAAAGAAAAGTCCGAAGAATATTGGATCTAAATGCCACAAGCCAAGTTTACATACATATATATTGGACCAACATGTTGTACCAATGATTCCCATGTTTTATGAGTTTTCAAACTTCCTAGCCGACTCTGCCCATTAGAATGACTGTATGTCGATTTTTCAAAATTAGGTCAAATTTGAAACTACAAGTACTAGTAAATTGCACGTGCCATGCACGTGAGACTCAGATAATAGACATATGGCATATCATCACTATATAAAATTATAATAGGTAAAGCTGAAAAAATATAATAGGTAAAATTTGAACTACTACAAGTAAACCGTGTAGGTTGCTTTGAAAGTTTTACGGAAAATCTCTTAGAGGTACATTAATATACTATCAGAAAGCAAAAGAGAGTTCTGGCGAAAGGTTCATCTTCTTGCTAAGATTTTCCGTCTTGACAGTTTAGTGAAATTAGGTCAAACTTTAGCTACAACTAAGTACGATAGATTGCTGTTGAATTTAATGAAATTAGGTCAAACTTTAACTACAAGTAATTAATTGTAGGTTGCTTTGAAAGTTTTATGAAAAAAGCTTTTGGAGGTACCCATCGAGCGGTTAATTAATATATCAGAAACCACAGAGAGTTTTGACGAGTGGTTCGAATTCTAGCTAAGATTTTGCATCATGAAAATTTTGAACACCTTTTGAAAACGATCACATGAAATACGGAGAGAGGGGAAGTGATATTTCTATTCTCTATGGGCCACCCACAAGCTTGAGGTGCACCTTAGGCTTAAAGATAACTTTATTTTTTCCACTATGTATAAGGTGAACCTTAACGGATGCCACATAGTAGGCCATAATTTTTTTGAACGAATAGTAGGCCATATTAAGGTCTGATTATTTACACAATGCGGGAGTAGTATATTTCTTTGCTTAGACATATGGTCACCTCTGTCCCTGTGTTGTACATGATGAGAGAATAAAACGTTAGTAGGGGAAGAGGGCATCATCGAAGAGAAGTTGAAGGCAGTT
The DNA here is from genome assembly GCA_910589775.1 of Avena eriantha. Taxonomy (NCBI): domain Eukaryota; kingdom Viridiplantae; phylum Streptophyta; class Magnoliopsida; order Poales; family Poaceae; genus Avena; species Avena eriantha. Next base: position 27,071,617 of record OU342746.1, on the reverse strand, counting down.
CCATGTTAAAGAAAAGTTATGATGGGTTTCTAACACGAGGTACTCCTGCGGCCTTACAGTGTACTACACTATGCTAGTACTAGTAAATTTCAGGACCTATGCACGCAAAACAAATTGTGTGTTTTCTCTCTCCTTCGCTACCTCTCACCACCCATCCTCCCTCTCTCCTAACCTTTCCCCTCACGCACCGGCCCGACTGATCTCTCCCTCGTCCACAGCGTGGTGCTACGCATGTGTGCCTTGGTACGGCGGCTCTATGTCTCTGGCGTGTTCAGCATCCGTGTTGGTGTGGAGTAGGGACGAGGAGTACATAGGAAGGAAACCACGTTCGTTCTTGGCGGCCAAAAAATTCAAACTTTTCCGGTTTTCGAAATTTTCACTTGCTTCCCAAACATTGGGAGGTAAGGTTACTCAAAAGATCGGCCATTTGTAGTACTTATTATCTTAACTTTATCTTGTCTTATCTCTTACAATACCATACCATCAGGAAATAAAATTCTCCGTTTTCCGAGTGATGACGATATGGTTCTTTTCTGTAAAGAAAGCTCGAAGCTGAATATGGATCTCAATGCCATAAGCCAAGCTTCTAGACATATTAAGTGGACCAATGTGTTTTACTTACGATTCCCATAGGTTTTTTCAGTTTTCAAACTGCCTAGCTTATTAACTCCGACCACTTGAATGAGTACATGTCGATTTATCGAAATTAGGTCAAACTTGAACTATAACTAAATTGTAGGTTGCTCTAAAAGTTTTACGAAAAAGCTTTTGGAGGTACCGTACTGATCGGGGCGGTGTCACAATCAATATATGAGAAACAACTGAGAGTTTTGACAATAGGTTTAACTTCTGGCTAAGATTTTGCATCGCATGACACTATTTAATGAAATTGGGTCAAACTTGAGCTACAAGTAAGCGCGATAGATTGCTGTTGAAATATATGACTTTTTAGAGAGGTAGGTGGGTGCATTTTCTTGTAGTAAACAGTGCCATTGGTACGGTGAGATTTTCGAACTATATCAGGAAATAAGATTCAATTATTCTCAATTTTCCGAGTGATGACGAGCAAGGATGTTCTTTTCTGTAAAGAAATGTCCGAAGAATAATATTGGATTTGAATGCCAGAAGCCATGTTTACCAACATATATAGTGGACCAACATGTTGCACCAACGATTCCCATGTTTTATTTATGAGTTTTGAAACTTCCTAGCTAACTCTGCCCATTTAACCGGATGACTTTAAGTCGATTTATCGAAATTAGGTCAAATTTGAAACTACAAGAAAATTGTAGGTTGCTTTGAAAGTTTTACGAAAAATCTTTCGGAGGTACCCATCGAGGGGTCACAATTAATATATCATAAAACACCGAGAGTTTTGACGATATGTTCAATTTCTTGCTAAGATTTTGCATCTTGACAATTTAACGAAATTAGGTCAAACTTGAGCTACAAGTAATTAAGCGCGATAGGTTGCTCTTGAAATTAAATGTATTTTTAGAGGTAGATCAATGCACCTTATTGTAGTAAACAATGCCATCAGTGTGAGTTTCCAACTATCAGGAAATAACATTCAATTCTACATTTTTCGGGGGAAGACGAGGGAGGCTAGTTGTTATTTTCCATACAGAGAAGTCCAAAGAATATTGGATGTGGATGCCACAAGCCAAGTTGACAGACATATATAGTCGATCAACAACATGTTGTACTTGCGATTCCCATCCAAGTGGTTTATGAAAAGGACACACATCCAATGACATCTACAGGATCCATGTGGTTTATGAAAAGAAAACTCATGCAATGACATCTAGTGGATCCATGTGGTTTATGAAATGTACACACATGCAATGACATTAGTGGAGCCATATGGTTTATGAAAAGGACACACATGCAACGACATCTAGTGGATCCATGTGGTTTTTGAAAAGAACACACATGCAATGAAATCTATTTGAATCCCAACATGCTGCTAGGGTTACTGGACATGGTTGGACACATGCTGGTGTGGCATCATTGCATTTGTTCTTTTCCAAAACCACAATGATGCACACTGATACACACACATCCAAGTGGGTTATGAAAATGACACACATGCAATGACATCTAGTGGATCCATATGGTTTATGAAAAGAACACACATGCAATTAAATCTAGTGGATCAATGTGGTTTATGAAAAGAACACACATGCAATGATATCAGTGGATCCATGTGGTTTATGAAAAGGACACACACGCAATGACATCTTATGGATACATGTGATTTCTGAAAACAACATTCATGCATTGGCATTTAGTTGAATCTCAGCATGCTGCTAGGATTCCTAGACATGTTTGTACACATGCTGGAGTGGCATCATTGCATGTGTTATTTTCAAACTACAATGATGCACACTGATGCAAACACATCCAAGTGGGTGGTGCGATGCAGCATCTTTCAAACTAGTGATACAATGCATGTTGCAATTGAATCCCAACATGCTGCTAGGGTTCATGGACATGGTTGGACACATGCTGGAGTGGCATCATTGCATGTGTTCTTTTCCAAAACCACGATGATGCACATTGATACACAAACACATATCCAAGTGGTTTATGAAAAGACACACATGCAACGACATCTAGTTGATCCATGTGGTTTATGAAAAAGAACACACATGCAATGATATCAAGTGGATCCATGTAGTTTATGAAAAGAACACACATGCAATGACATCAGTGGATCCATGTCGTTTATGAAAAGGACACAGACGCAATGACATCTAGTGGATCCATATGGTTTATGAAAAGAACACACATGCAATGACATCTAGTTGAATCCAAGCATCCTACTTGGGTTCTTGGACATGTTTGGACACATGCTAGAGTGGCATCATTGCATGTGTTCTTTTCCAGAACCACAATGATGCACACTGATACAGACACACATCCAAGTGTGTGTGGTGATGCATCATCTTTCAAAGTAGGGATCCAATGAATGTTGAAGTTTAATCCCAGCATGCTGCTAGGGTTCCTGGACATGGTTGGGCACATGCTGGAGTGGCATCATTGCATGTATTCTTTTCCAAAACCACAATGATGCACACTGATACACACACACATCCAAGTGCTTTATGAAAAGGACACACATCCAATGACATCTAGTGGATCCATATGGTTTATGAAAAGAACACACATTCAATGACATCTAGTGGATTCATGTGGTCTATGAAAAGTACACAAATGCAGTGACATCAGTGGAGCCACGTGGTCTATGAAAAGGACACACATGCAATGACATCTAGTGGATCCATGTGGTTTATGACAAGAACACACATGCAATGACATCTAGTTGAATCCCAGCATGCTGCTAGGGTTCCTGGACATGGTTGGACACATGCTAGAGTGGCATCATTGCATTTGTTATTTTCCAAAACCACAATTATGCACACTGATACACATACACACATCCAAGTGGTTTATGAAAAGGACACACATGCAATGGCATCTAGTCGATCCATGTGGTTTATGAAAAGAACACACATGCAATGACATCTAGTGTATCAATGTGGTTTATGAAAAGAACACACAAGCAATGACATTAGTGGATCCATGCGGTTTATGAAAAGGACACATATGTAAAGACATCTAGTTGATCCATGTGGTTTATGAAAAGAACATACATGCAATGACATCTAGTTGAATCCCAACATACTGCTAGGGTTCCTAGATATGTTTGGACACATGCTGGAGTGGCATCGTTGCATGTGTTCTTTGACAAAACCACAATGATGCACACTGATACACATACACATCCAAGTGGGTGTGGTGATGTAGCATCTTTCAAACTGGTGTTACAATGCATGTTGTAGTTGAATCCCAGCATGCTGCTAGGGTTCCTGGACATGGTTGGACACATGCTAGAGTAGCATCATTGCATGTATTCTTTTCCAAAACCACAATGATGCACACTAACAGACACACACACACATCCAAGTGGGTGTGGTGATGTAGCATCTTTCAAACTGGTGATACAGTGCTTGTTGTAGTTGAATCCCAGCATGCTGCTTGGGTTCCTGGACATGGTTGGACACATGCTGGAGTGACATTATTGCATGTGTTCTTTTCCAAATCACAATCATGCACACTAATACACACACAGTCAACTGGTTTATGAAAAGGACACACATGCAATGACATGTGCTGGATCCATGTGGTTTATGAAAAAGAACACACATGCAATGATATCTAGTGTATCCATGTGGTTTATGAAAAGAACACACATGCAATGATATCAGTGGATCCATGTGGTTTTTGAAAAGGACACACACGCAATGACATCTAAAGGATCCATGTGGTTTATTAAAATAACACACATGAAGTGACATCTAGTGGAATCTCAGCATGCTGCTAGGGTTCCTAGACATGTTTGGACACATGATGGAGTGGAATCATTGCATGTGTTATTTTCCAAAACTACAATGATGCACACTGATACACACACATCCAAGTGGGTGTGGTGATGCAGCATCTTTCAAACTGGTGATACAATGCAAGTTGTAGTTGAATCCCAGCATGCTGCTAGGGTTCCTAGACATGGTTGTAAACATGTTGGAGTGGCATCATTGCATGTGTTCTTTTCCAAAACCACATCGATGCACACTAATACACACACATCCAAGTGGTTTATGAAAAGGACACACCTGTAATGATATCTAGTGGATCCATGTGGTTTATGAAAAAGAACACACATGCAATGACATCTAGTGGATCCATGTGGTTTATGAAAAGAACACACATGCAATGATATTAGTGGATTCATGTGGTTTATGAAAACGACATCTAGTGGATGCCAACTAATACACACACATTTAACACTACAGTACTAAAAGTATTGTAGCTTCTATGGAACATGCCAATCCCTAGATCAGTTCATTGGCTTACATAGAACATAGATGTATAACAAAGTAAATCTGTGCATCATAAAGTAGCGAAATGATCCAGAGTATTTATTTATTACAATATGCATAGCTCAAAGGCTAGCTCAAATAATCAAGTAGCATGCATAAGCATAAACATATATAATAAGCTCCATGTTCAAATGGCCCACAACTGAACAAGTGTCAAGTGGAGTACCACGACCTAAATTCGATCACTCTGAATTGGTATAACCTGCAACATAAAATGTAGAAGCCCTGAAGGGTTAATACTTGTAATGTATGGAAAGTAGAGCTAAGTAAGGAGACAATATACCTAGCAACTACATGCTTATTTGGCTAAGTGGAGCTTTGGTTAGCTTGCATTTTCTTAAATAGTTTTTCCCTACTTTTGAATCAAGTTTGATCACAACAACCCATTAAGTTCACCCATCAAGTTTTAGTAATTGAGAAATAAGGGTGAGCGAGAATATTGAAGGGAAATGGGTAGGCTATACTAGCGTAAATCAAAAAAATTCTACCACGTCAACTAGGAATACTGATGTCATAGATCACGGGATTACCACTAGACGCATAGTTGCAGAACTCGATGAAGCATGTCGGGGCAGTGTAGATGTTCTACGCCTCCTCCTCGTCCTCGTCCCACGAGTAGATCCCCTTTGTGTGGCTCGTCCAAGTGCTACAGCTGCAGCACCTCCGAGGTATCCACACATCTGGAGTGGAAGCCGTCACACACCAGACTACTAGGTCTTCTCGTGCAACACAGGCATGAGAGGAGTGGAGGCTGGGTGGAATGCTCAACCTTATTCAGCTCGCCTCACTCTCTCTATATATAGGCATCCCTGGTGGGCTTCTACATTAGCAGGCCATTAGTAGCCTAAGCCTGGTCTAATTCGGATCCAATCCTCATAGGGCTTCCAACCCCTAAAGTGTGTGACCCTATAGGTTCATACATGTATAGACATGACACGAGTACACTTACTCCATTAATAGTTGGTAGTGGCCTCTAGCAAGAGGTGCCAACTCCTAAACGCATATAAAGATCATTCAGACGAACCATCACAAGGTTCAGTACATGTCTTTCCCTTTGCCCTACAATATTTGGTCTAGCTCCAAGCTGACCTCTCTTTCTTGATACTGTGATTCCGAATCCCTTTACTAGGTTAACTCTTAACCGTATGTAGCACAGCCATGCATTTCTGGATCCCATCACTTGAGGGTCCCAGAGATATCTCTCTCAAGTAGAGAGGGGCAAATCCAATCTTGATTGACCAATGCCTTGAAGCATGTATCAGGACAAACCCGAAAGCTACCTTTATAATTACCCAATTACAGAATAGTGTTTGATAGCCCCAAAGTAGGTCGATCCACATCTCAAGTACATGCGACAATCTCAGGTCTAAGGATAAAACGTACACGATGTGTAGAGAGAGCTGCAAGTATTATTGCCAGTCTCAAGTTGGGTCAGTCTAACCCCATGTTCATAACATGTGTCCATATCATTAGTTTGACATCTCCATGTCTATGACTTGCGAAACATAGTCATCAACCAATCGATGTGCTAGTCTAATATTCACGTGTGTCCTCACATGAACTCTGACTAGGGACAACTATTAGATAACCATAGAAGTAAAGAGTTTCACAAACAATTCACATAATTGCCAATGAATACAAGTTGCTTGATATATGGATATTCAAGGAACATTATAATAACTCATGGATACACATGAAATACAATCATCTCTATGATTGCCTCTAGGGCATATTTCCTTCAAATATGTCATAGCCTCAATATCCATCAACTTAAATTGTCCATAACCGGCTACACGGCTAAGCACTTAGTTTTACACCCTGCAAAGGTTTATACACTTTACCCATGCGACCTGGCCAACCCAGCTAATACCATCAGACTCATATTGTGCCATGATAGGGAAAAGTCCAAGAACAGACAGTTTGGGAAGAGCTTCCGAAACCCATCCACACACTGTACCAACCTACCATTCACTACATCTATGGCTACGTAGGGTTCGAGTCACCACAACCTACTAAGTCCACCCAGCCACCCATTTTTTACTGGCACATGGTTGTACATGTAAGCTACCAAATAAAGAAACCAATCATTTCTCAGGACCCTAGGTGCCTTTCCGTATTAAAACCACCAAAAATTATCAATCCCATCATACCTAGGAGATTCATTAATTAAGTTGTTTTAGTTGAACAAAACATATACACTACTGTAGCATGGTGTAGTCCCTTCCCCATTTAGAATAGCATGGCTAATCATATCTAGCATACGACGGCTCAACTACAAGTGACCCCTACCAAGATACATAGGACATAGCATAGCGATAGTAATTCCTACACATGCAACTACGAAAAAATACACTACACATCCATAGGAAAATAGTAGGACAATTTATGAATAAAATAGCATTTACTTGCCTTGATAGTTGTTGGAGTCGTTCAAGCACTCATTGCAATCATAGACGTTGCACTCCTCGCAATCTATCGATCAAACAATCGCATACAACATAAACAACCATACAATCATAAACAAGTGCACAAATGTATGCATGACGAATTAAATACGTAACAGATGTTTAATTCAGTCCATAGGATAGTATTATATCACCTGATGCATGCAGAAGTGTTTTAATGCTATATAGTATTGTTACTAATCTTTGATTGCCAATAAAGGGTTTTAACAGATCTGTTGTAACTTCTGTCCTCATTGTCGAATTAAATCTGGATCTGAAGTGTAATGGATAAAGGGCATCAATACAAACCATTAGCAATTGGATTCACCCTAATCGGAGTTGTAGATATTTTTCTAGGATGTAATTATTGCTTAATGGATTTTAAACCAATTAAATAGTTCTAAAGGTCTACAATAAAAACTAAAAACAGATCTGTAATCTACAAGAGATTGTGAACTCATGGACATATTGTTCATATTTTTCGGAGCTATAAATAATTTGCTATGAATTTAATGATCTATAAAGCCATTAAAACTAATTAAATTGTCATGGGGTAACTAATCTACAAAATCTAGATCTAACCCGATATTATTAAACTACATTATAATAGATTTATTTTGATATATTGTACGAAATTTTTTGGGCAAAGTATGAGTTTTCTACGAAATTTACAAGTTAGATCTGTTTTCTGCAAAATTTAATTGTTAAACTATTTTCTTTTTTCATCAGCGCCGAGTCAGCGCTGACTGGGATAAGTGGTTGACGAGTCAAACCACGCGGCGCGCTGTTGTTGGCCCATACCGCTTTGGCAAAAAACTAGTCTGGGCCGCATATTTTAGATCAGACGGAGGGGGAGGGGGCGATCACGAGCTGCTTACCAGCGGCGGCGGCGTCGACGAGCGGCGGCGGTGGTCAGCGGTGGTCCGGCAGTCCTCGGCGTCGGCGACCTTGCCTACGACATTCATCTCCTCCTCGTGATCAGCTTCATGTCCATGGCGGCGGTCCTCTCTTCCTTGAACGGCAGCAAACGGCGGTTGGATGTCCGCGGCTCTAGCGAACTTCGGCGAGAAATTGTTGGTGTTCCGCTATGACCGAGAGGGAGAAAAGGGGACGGGGTGAGGCGATGGTGCACATGCGAGCACAAAATAGTAGAGGAAGAGCAAGGGGGCTCGGAATCGATGGTGGCGGCAGCTTCCCAGAGTTGCTGCGGCGGCGATGGAAATCAAGCTCGATTCCCGAGCTTGTAGCTAGGGTTTCGCGAAATTGGGAGAGGGAAAGGAGGCGGCGGGTGCAGCTTTTATGGGGGACGAGAGTTGGGCGAGGGGCAAGGGGGAAGTTCGGCGTGGATTCGGCGCGGTGCTTGCGATATGGCGGCAACGTCTAGTGTCCGTGTCGGCCATGGTAGGGGTGACAAGTGGGGCCCACCTGTCGGTGGCTGGGCGAGCCACACTCGCGGGCTGGCGGCTGCGCGGTCACGATGGGCCGGCCCAGGATGGGTGCACCTGCGCACTGCACAGGTGGGCAAGCGAGCGACGGGTAGGCGGGGTTTAGGCGGGCCGGGCCAGGGTGGTTCAGATGGGGTTAGGTTAGATGTTTTTTTGTTCTTTTTCTTTTACCTTTTTTCCTTTAGTTGTTTTTATCATATCTTTTTCATTTGAACTCCAAAAGAGTTCAAATTTTTCTTCAAAATTTTCTAAATTTGAGTAGATCATTTAAGGATAGTATTTAGTAGAACTTTTTGCCTTAGCAACAATGGTTTTAATTAAAGCTTATTTAGTTCCCTTAGGAAAAATGTGCCAGATAGATCAAAATAGGGGTTTTGATCTCGATCTTTATTTTAGGATTTGTTGATAATGCAAATATTCAATGAAATAATTATGAATGAAATGCAAATGCATTTTTTCCTAATCCTAATTTCTAAACCTTGGGATGTGACAACACACATCCAAGTGGTTTATGAAAAGGACACACATGCAATGACATCTAGGGGATCCATGTGGTTTATGAAAAGAACACACAAGCAATGACATCTAGTGGATCTATGTGGTGACATCAGTGGATCCATTCTATTTATGAAAAGGACACATATGCAATGACATCTAGTGAACCCATGTGGTTCATGAAAAGAACACACATACAATGACATCTAGTTGAATTCCAGCATGATGATAGGGTTCTAGGACATGTTTGGACACATGCTGGAGTGGCATCATTGTATGTTTTCTTTTCCAAAACCACAAAGATGCGCACTGATACACACACACACATCAAAGTGGGTGTGGTGATGCAACATCTTTCAAACTGTTGATACAATGCATATGGCAGTTGAATCCAGCATGCTGCTAGGGTTCCAGGACATGGTTGCACAGATGCTGGAGTGGCATCATTGCATGTGTTCCTTTCCAAAACCATGATGATGCCCACTGCTACACACACATCCAAGTGGATTATGAAACGAACACACATGCAATGACATCTAGTGGATCCATGTGGTTTATGAAAAAGAACACACATGTAATGACATCTAGTGGATCCATGTGGTTTATGAAAATAACACACATGCAATGACATTAATGGATCCATGTGGTTTATGAAAAAGACACACATGCAATGACATCTAGTGGATCCATGTGGTTTATGAAAAGAACACACATGCAATGACATCTAGTTGAATCCATGCATGCTGCTAGGCTTCCTAGATATGTGTGGACACATGATGGAGTGGCATAAATGCACGTGTTCTTTTCCAAATCCACAATTATGCACACTGACATATACACACACATCCAAGTGGGTGTGGTGATGCAATATTTTTCAAACTGGTGATACAATGCATGTTGTAGTTGAATCCCAGCATGCTGCTAGGGTTCCTGGACATGGTTGGACACATGCTGGAGTGGCATCATTGCATGAGTTCATTTCCAAAACCACAATGATGCATACTGATACACACACATCCAAGTTGTTTATGAAAAGGACACACATGCAATGACATCTAGTGGATCCATGTGGTTAATGAAAAAGAACACACATGCAATGGCATCTAGTGGATTAATGTGGTTTATGAAAATAACACACATCCAGTGACATTAGTGGATCCATGTGGTTTACGAAAGGACACACAAGCAATGACATCTAGTGGATCCATGTGGTTTATGAAAATAACACACATGCAATGACATCTAAGTGAATCCCAACATGCTGCTAGGGTTCCTGGATATGTTTGGACACATGTGATGGATCTGAAATACAACCATCTACGTCGACATTTAAACTGGATATTATTCATAGTTTTGATGAAATATCTCTCTAAACCCTGCCACTAATGCCTAATATTCAGAGAGGTATGCAATCCTTTCTTTTATATTTTTCCTATGCAGATAATGTCGTTAGAAGATTGGAATCACTACATTAAAGTCAAAGATACGAGATCTCCAACAACCAGAAGAAACCAGGAGCCGTGAAGCGGAGGCAGACGCTTTAACGACCAACTATACGACGGGAATAAAAATTCCGGCCGTATAGCTCCGGTCGTATAGTATGTGCCGCCACCGTTAGGTCAAACATAACAATTTTCGTCAACGGACCCGTATATAAAGAAGCCTCGGGTGACGAGAAAACAAGCCAGACCTCACCAAAAAGTCTCTACCACATATCACCAGCCGTCTCCAGATCCCAAAACCTTTCTCCATCTCCACAGCCATATTCCACCACTTGTAATAGTAGATCTCTTCTTCGATTGGCGACATTGTAAGACTATTTCTATCAATCTTATGATTTTCATTACAAGGTTTGTGATTGTTGATCTCATCTCTATGTGTGAGTAATTCTCCTTGGGCTAAGGGCTTTGGCCTACGCATGTAGCAATTGTGCATGTTATTTATCATAGATGGATCTTGTATTAGTTTGTATGACATGATGATAATTGTATCTTCTCTTGCCTCAATCCAAGTACTTGTTAGGTACCCAAGAACCTGAGGGTTGATTCAGGTATAGGGAGTATGAGTAATGACTGATCTGCAGGTTGGGAACCCGAGTGACAGAAGGGGTAATTCGACTGTATGTGAGGGATTTACTTGGGATTAACGGTGACATCACTATGCATATCATTAGTTCTATTTCTTCTATGGATGAGACTAGTAGGTTATTGCTATAAGCGGTTGTGGGGGAAATAGTAATTATGGATGCACTGCCCACATATAATCTATCTTTCTCTAACAAGTACATGCATATATTATTTCTATCTTTTATTCCCATCAGATGTTTTGCACAACTACAAGTGAAACCTAATGCCCTAGGCCCTCTCTCCATCATCGACAGCAACAAAAAGATGCAAGCTATTGGTCCGGTAAAAAACAAAAGTAATTCTAAAACTCCTGAAGGTCCATTAAAGTAACTTCACTACGCATTTGCTTCCTAAGGATTCCATAACCTAGGTCTACGAGGGAAAGAGAAGCTACACTAGATCCGTAATCCGGATCGAAGGTATCAACCCTTTTTTCTGGCGCCATTGTCAGGGAAGCAATAGCTACCCTGGTGAGGTTATTAGGAACCTTGCTAGTTTTATTCCTTATTTTTAATTTTGTTAGTTTGCTTTCAGTCTTTATTTGATAAACCAAAAAAAGTAGTTCACCTTTAAATTCTTACTTTTACTATTATAATTCTTTGTTTAAGAAAACCCAAAAACATAGGGAATATTGCTGAAAAGAAGCTTGGGGAGTTTGCTACTCCCAAGAATGATTATTTGTGTACTCCTATTACTCAGCCATCAATTGCTGCTGATGACTATGAAATTAAGCCCCATTATTTAAGTTTGGTTCAACAAAATCAATTTGGAAGCTCTGCTGCTGAAGACGCAGGTATGCACTTGAATACTTTCACTAAATATGTGATATGATGTGTATAAAAGACGTTGATCATGTTGCAGTCAAATTACGTCTATTCCTTTCTCTCTAAGAGGGAGAGCAAAAGAATGGTTGTTATATTTTCCTAGGAATACTATTACATCATGGGTGGGATGTACTTCTTTATTTATGACTAAAATTTTCCCACCTGCAAAGACTATGCAACTCTGATCTAATACTACTAGCTTTAGACAGGAAGAGCATGAGCCACTAGCGCTTGCATGGGAGAGGATGAAAGAATGCCTAAGAAATTGTCCTAGTCATGGGATGGAAGATTGGTTAATCCTCCATTTATTTTATAATGTTCTTAATCCTGTATCTAAGTCTATGCTTGATACTACAGCTGGATGAACATTCATAGATAAACATATTACTAAAGCAAAGCAGCTGTTAGAAAATATGCAAGACAACCATGCTCAATGGCATGTTGAAAGATCAAACACGAAGAAGGTGAACTCCATCTCACCACAAGAAAATGAAGAACTCAATACTAAGTTGGATGAGCCCATATTAGCCGTAAAAGGTAAGGAAACCAAGGTAAGAGCCACCCCTAAAACAAATATTGAAGAAATAGATTTTATAGCTCGTAATGATTATAACCCTACTTGGAAGAAGAGTTACAATCCTAACTTTCAGTAACATTATTCTAGTCCTGCAGGTAATTCTAATAATAATATGTGAACTAGTAATAGTAGTCTCCAAGAAACACTTAAGTCTTTTATAGACTAAAAATGAACAAAACAATATTCTTGTTAAAATAACAGAGAACCATGATGCGATGCTTGGTAAATTATTTAACCAAGCTGTTAGTTTGAGAAATGATTTGTAGGCCCTCCAAGAAAGAACGAGGATCGTCGATGCATAGCTAGGTAAGATAATTGAGAGTCAAACTCTCATTCTAGCTAAATTTGCAGGTAAAGCTGAGCCCAATCCTATTGAAGAACTCAAAATGATGAGGATCCAAAGGAAGGAGCCTGAAGAACTTGATTATAGTAATGCCCCTTCACCAATCTACACCATTGAAGATCTCGTAAAGAGGATCAACATCAAAATTCCGGTAAGTGAAGGTAACGATGAAGCCATGTATCAACACTTTGTTGATCAAGTAGCAATTAAGGTACGCGAGCTTGTAGAGGAATACAAGAAAATTGCTGAAAAGTTACCTGTTAAACTAGATGACATATTTGAGCTACTATTAAGATAAAGATTGGGACTAATGGGATAGATGCACTTTGTGATCTAGGTGCAAGCGTCTCAACAATCCCAAAGAGTCTTTTTAACAAGCTAAATCTTGGCTCCTTTGAAATCACTGAATTAAAATTGCATCTAGCAGATTCTACCTACAAACAAGCTTTAGGAATTAAGGAGAACACTTTAGTTTATATTAAAGGCTATCCTGCTCTAATTGACTTCTTTATTGTTGACATGCCTGAACATACTATTGCTCCTACAATACTAGGTCGTCCTTTCTTGAGAACTATAAAGGCTTTAACTAACCTCCATGAAGGGAACGTGAAGTTGCAATTGCTTTCATAGGATCCTTTTGTTATCCATTTCCCCAGGAAAAAGAAAGCCAACCATGACGAGAAGGAGGCCATCACTTTGAAGGGCAATTACTTTGGAGTGGGTGTTCCACTCATCTGGCCCAAGTGAGTATCATCAAGGTCAAGCTATTGACCATAAAAGAGCACTCCATGGGAGGCAACCCATGTTAAATAAAGGTTTGAGTTAAGTTTTTAGTTTTTAGTTTAAGTTGATGTTTAATAAAGAGTGATAGAAAACTCCATTTGAGGAGAAGAAGTTTGGTAGTACTTGAAATTATGTTACATACATGCTATTGTTGGTCGACAATATTTACTGTCAATTTTCTGTCATAAACAAGGTATATCGTAAACAAGGTATATCACTAAGTTACAGGAAAAGAAGTAATTCTCGAAGAAACAGAATTTTTTTGATGCACACAGAGAGTTTAATGACCAACTATACGGCGGGAATAAAAATTCTGGCCGTATAGTTCCGGTCTTATAGATTTCTTTGCCATCGATTTTTTCTTTAACATGTATTGAGAGTTTAACGACCAACTATATGGCGGGAATAAAAATTTATAGTTCTGGTCATATAGATAATGGTGCCTCTATACGAATTATTTTCTAATGTACTGTGAGTTTAACGACCAACTATACTATGGGATTAAAAATTCCGGCTGTATAGTTCCGGTCATATCGATATCGATGCCTTTGTATATTTTCTTTCACAGGGATAGCCAGTTTAACGACCAACTATATGGCAGGAACATTTTATTCCGGCCGTATAGTTGCGTCCGTATAGCTGCACCGCCAGGAGGAAACCCTAATTTTTTGATAGAAGGCCAACTATACGGCGAGAACACAATGTTCCGGCCGTATAGTTACGTCCGACCACAAAATTGCATGGGAAGGTACCTCCAACTCCAAAACTTCAATCCTTTTTCTCTCTTCTACCTCCAAAGTGTCTCAAAACCTCAAGACATCTTCATCTCCACTCCATTTTGTTCGATTTCCTCACACACGAGTGCTACGGTATGTTTCTCCTTCGATCCTCCAATTACTTTTTGTAATTTCATCTCTGATCTATTGTCATTATCAATCTTGGGTGAGACCTACTACGAACCAATTGCCATGATTTTCTTGCCTAGATTATTATTTTGAGGAGATTCTTTAGTGTGCTAGTGTTGTTGGATCAAAAACAAATAATTTCTATCTTTCTTCAATGTTTTAGATGATGAACAGAAGTAGCCAAAACTCATGCTCGTGCCACTACTAGCGCTTCTCGGGCAGCCGCTCAGGAACGCATGGGGATCAAGTTCAAGAATGGGCCCTAACGTGATTGCTTCAACATGATCAAGAACCGCGAAGTGAAGGCTATCAAGTGGGCTTGCCCCATTATATTGAACCAACTCAGTATTTCTGATGACTACAATTTACTTTGCAATAGAGTTGGCCTGCAAAACTTTGTGTACAATGATGTACCTACTTATCGCCGCTTAACCATTTAATTCGTAAGTTTGTTGCAAAGCACCGTTAAACAATAGCAAGGAGAGGACACTATTTCTTTCCGACTTATGAACAACAACTACACTTTAACATTAGATGAATGGTGTGCATGTTTTAATTTGCCAAACAACGATGTTCATGCCTTGCGTGCATCCTTTACTGGTTTAAGTCCTTCCCCTGAACAATACTATAATGGAATGAGTTTCACTACTAGAGTGAACAAGGGAAAGAATATTCAACATCCTACAATTCGCTATTTGTTCTATGTTATTGCTAACACCTTGTAGACACGTAATGAGTTCACGAGACTCAACGAGGAGGACATCCTAGTACTTGCAAAGGCTGCTTACATCAACTACA
Source organism: Avena eriantha (assembly GCA_910589775.1). Lineage (NCBI taxonomy): Eukaryota > Viridiplantae > Streptophyta > Magnoliopsida > Poales > Poaceae > Avena > Avena eriantha. The sequence continues at coordinate 27,055,934 of OU342746.1, read as the reverse complement.
ACCTGTCACTCAACTTGGGCGCCATCCTTGTGCGCTACCTGGAGCACCAAGCCTCCCAAAGCCAAGGGCCAATCACAGGTGGAGGCGTCATCAACGTGCTTGCCACTGCCCTAGGCATCAACCTAGGTGGGTTGCAACCCGTGCTAGGTGAGACACGTGTTGGTTTCTCCACTTTGAGAGCCTATGGAATGCTCACTAGGAGAGGTGGTGTTTATCATCTGTATATTGCTGTAGCTGGGCGCTACCCCGCTGCTATGCCTAATGGTCTTTTCTCTATCGAGGAAGGACATTTGCTATATGACTTGCAGGTTGAGCAACACCAACCCGAGGAAGAGATTCCGGAGGAGGATGAGGACCAAGAGGAGGAGCAAGAAGTTCCTTACCAAGAGGAGCAGCCACAAACCTAGTTCGCCACATACCAAGATTTCCAAGGACTTGGAGGGACTGTGGAGAGGATGCATAGCCTCTCTTTGAACCTCCGATAATCAACTAGTAACCTCTCAACTCAATTTTCGAACTGGAGTAATGACTTTTGCCGCCACCATAATGATTTGAAGGGCTTGCAAAAGCCTAAGATTGGGAAGTTTCCTCATGTATCTTTATTTGCCATTTATTTGCTTTTATTTATTTCGAGGTTGCATTTTTATTTGAGTTTATAAGCACTCGTGTTGGTTTCGCCAACACTTTATTTTCTAAGTTCTTTCTATTTGCTTTCGAGATTTTCCAGCCGAGCTTTGCCACCAATTTTCTATTCTTTAAATTCCCTATCTTAAAAATCACAAAAATATTTCTCCCTCTTTCCTTATTTTCCTTCTTTCTTTTTTTCTGCCTCGAGGTCTTCATATGTCTACAGGAGAGTGATCGACTTCGAGTTTCCAAGAAGAAAATAAAAAAGGAAGAGAGAAGTGGAACCAAACATGAGAGGTATGCCTTATGACTCCCCACTTTTGAAGTTTGAGAGACCCATGCTAGTTAGTAGTAAATGTTAAGATATTATATTGGTGGTGTGAGTCTTTGTATCGTAGTAAGATTTTTCGTTTGCATGGGTATTTAATTGGGTTCATTTTGTTCCAGCTCTCGTAATTAACCAAGTCTTGCCTAAAAATTGCTAAACAATTGTAATAAGAAAAAGTCTCATAACTGAAGGCTTGGGTGTTGTAGTGTTTAGTCTTGAAGGTTTATTTCTAGAGACACTCAACACCATTGAAAATGTTGATTGACTTGATAGCTCTCTTTGAAAGGATTTGTTTGATGGAATTAATGTTTAGCGGTTTTTGTGAGCATGCCAAAGTTTGACTTGTTAATCATAATAATGACATAGCTTTATGCGTGTCAAACTTCATGGGATGCCAACAACTCCGCTGGCCTACGAACGATCTTCATCGAGGAAACTCCTAGATTTCAGCTATGAGTTTATTAAACACTTGTAGCAGCAATACTATAGTGGGTAAGATTCTTGGCACTCTAGGGTAGCTATAATCATGATGGAATCACTCCTCTGGCTATTATGAGTAATCATTATGCAAAAGGAACAAAAACCTTATTGATGCCACGAGTGTCCATCACAACCTAATAAAATAGTAAAAATCTTAGGCATGCTCTCAATTACTTAAAAACTGGAATTCTTGAAGGACAATGAATAGAAAAGTAGTGCTTGAAAAGTCTTGATTTATTGAAGTGGGAGAATTTAGATACTCTAGTGTATATGCTTTCATGACAACTCTCACACTCTTAGTTTACATGATTATACTTTATTATTCAAAGGCAAGCCTATGAGTTGATTACATGACATGGAATAAAGTTTACTCATTTGAATCATCCATGCTAACAATAATTTTGCTGCACTATAAGGATGCATAAAACCCATATGATATGCTTGCCATTAATCTATCTATGCTGGATTTTTTCAGATTTATGAAGTGGAGGAAACATGAGTCTACCAATCATGAGTAAGATCACCATCTTGTTATTTCAGTTTAAATGATGAGTTCCTTTTTGATTTGGGTTTTCTTGCTCGGGGACGATCAAGTTTAAGCTTGGGAGGTTGATGGCTCTGAAATATAGACATCTACGTCCACATTTAAACTAGATATTATTCATAATTTTGATGAAATATCTCTCTAAACCATGAAACTAATGCCTATTATTCAGAGGGGTATGCAATCCTTTCTTTTATATTTTTCATATGCAGATAATGTCGTTAGAAGATGGGAATAACTACATTAAAGTCAAAGATACGAGATTTCCAACAACCTGAAGAAACCAGGAGCCGTAAAGCGGAGGCAGACGCTTTAACGATCAACTATGCGATCGGAGCAAAAAATTCAAGCCGTATAGCTCAGGTCGTATAGTTGGCGCCACCACCGTTAGGTCAAATAGAACAACTTTCGTGAAGGGACCCCTATATAAATAAGCCTCGGGCGATGAGAAAACAAGCCAGGCCTCGCCAAAAAGTCTCTGCCATAGATCACTAGTCACCTCTAGATCTTAAAACCCTTCTCCACCTCCATAGCCATATTCAACCACTTGTAATAGTAGATCTCTTCTTCGATTGGCAACATTGTAAGACTATTGCTATCAATCTTATGATTTTCATTACAATGTTTGTGATTGTTGATCTCATCTCTATGTGTGAGTAATTCTCCTTGGGCTAAGGGCTTTGGCCTAGCCATGTAGCAATTGTGCATGTTATTTATCATAGATGGGATCATGTATTAGTTCATATGACATGATGATTATTGTATCTTCTATTGCCTCAACCCAAGGACTTGTTACGTACCCAAGACCCTGAGGGTTGATCCAGGTATATGGAGTATGAGTAATGACTGATCTGCAGGTTGGGAACCCTAGTGACAGATGGGGTAGTACGGCTATATGTGAGAGATTTACGTGGGATTAATAGTGACATCACTATGCATATCATTAGGTCTCTTTCTTCTATGGATGAGACTAGTAGGTTATTGCTATAAGTAGTTGCGGATGCAATAGAAATTATGGATGCACTGTCCACATATAATTTATCTTGCTCTAACAAGTACATGCATACTTTATTTATATGTTTTATTCCCATTAGATGTTTTGCATAGCTACAGGTGAAACCAAACGCCCTAGGCCCCCTCTCTCCATCATCGACAACAACAAAAGGACACAAGCTATTGGTGTGGTAAAAACACAAAAGGAATTCTAAAACTCCCGAAGGTCTATTAAAGTAACTTCACTACGCATTCGCTTCCCGAGGATTCGATAACCTAGGTCTACTAGGGAAAAAGAAGCTACACTACATCCATAATCCGGATCGAAGGTATCAACCCTTTTTCTAGCGCCGTTGCCAGGGAAGCAATAGCTATCCTGATGAGGTTTTTAGGAACCTTGCTAGTTTTATTTCTTGTTTTTAATTTTGTTAGTTTGCTTTTAGTCTTTATTTGATAAACCAAAAAAAGTTAGCCTTTAAATTCTTGCTTTTACTATTATATTTCTTTGTTTAACAAAACCCAAAACCATAGGAAATATGGCTAAAAATAAGCTTGGGGAGTTTGCTACTCCCAAGAATGATTATTTGCGTACTCCTATTACTCAGCCATCATTTGCTGCTGATGACTATGAAATTAAGTCCCATTATTTAAGTTTGGTTCAACAAAATCAATTTGGAGGCTCTGCTGTTGAAGACGCAGGTATGCACTTGAATACTTTCACTGAAATATGTGATATGATGTGTATACAAGACGTTGATCCTGATGCGGTCAAATTACGTCTATTCCTTTCTCTCTAAGAGGGACAGCAAAAGAATGGTTGCTATATTTGCCTAGAAATACTATTACATCATGGGTGGGATGTACTTCTTTATTTATGACTAAAATTTTCCCACCTACAAAGACTATGCAACTCCGATCTAATATTACTGGCTTTAGACAGGAAGAGCGTGAGCCACTAGCGCTTGCATGGGAGAGGATGAAAGAATGCCTAAGAAACTATCCTAGTCATGGGATGGAAGATTGGTTAATCCTCCATTTATTTTATAATGCTCTTAATCCTGTATCTAAGTCTATGCTTGATACTGCAGCTGGAGGAACATTCATGGGTAAACATATTACTGAAGCAAAGCACCTGTTAGACAATATGCAAGACAACCATTCTCAATGGCATGTTGAAAGATCAAACACGAAGAAGGTGAACTCCATCTCACCACAAGAAAAATGAAGAACTCAATACTAAGTTGGATGAGCCCATATTAGCCATAAAAGGTAAGGAAACCCAGGTAAGAGCCACCCCTGAAACAAATATTGAAGAAATAGATTTTATAGCTCGTAATGATTATAACCCTGCTTGGAAGAAGAGTTACAATCCTAACTTTCAGAAACATTATTCTAGTCCTTTAGGTAATTCTAATAAGAATATGGGAACTAGTAATGGTATTCTCCAAGAAACACTTAACTCTTTTATAGACTCACAAAATGAACAAAACAATATTCTTGTTAAAGTAATGGAGAACCATGATGCCATGCTTGGTAAATTATGTAACCAAGCTGTTAGTTTGAGAAATGATTTTTAGGCCCTCCAAGAAATAATGAGGATCGTTGAGGCATAGCTAGGTAAGATAATCAAGAGTCAAACTCTCATTCTAGCTAAATTTGCAGGTAAAGCTGAGCCCAATCCTGTTGAATAACTCAAAATGATGCATGTGTTCTTTTGCAAAACAACAATGATGCACATTTATACAAACACACACAAACATCCAAGTGGGTGTGATGATGCAGCATCTTTCAAACTGGTGATACAATGCATGTTGTAGTTGAATCCCGACATACTGCTATAGTTCCTAGACATGGTTGGACACATGCTGGAGTGGCATCATTGCATGTGTTATTTTCCAAAACCATAATGATGCACACTGATACACATACATCCAAGGGGTTTATGAAAAGAACACACATGAAATGACATCTAGAGGATCCATGTGGTTTATGAAAATAACATACATGCAATGACATCTAGTGGATCCATGTTGTTTATGAAAATAACATATATGCAATGACATCAGTGGATCCATGTGGTTTATGAAAAGGACACGTATGCCATGACATCTAGTGGATCCATGTGGTTTATGAAAAGAACACACATGCAATGACATCTAGTTGAATCCCAACATGCTGCTAGGGTCCCTGGACATGTTTGGACACATGATGGAGTGGCATCATTGCATGTGTTCTTTTCCAAAAAAACAATGATGCACACTGATACACGGACACGTCCTAGTGGGTGTGGTGATGCAGCATCTTTCAAACTGGTGATACAATGCATGTTGTAGATGAATCCCAGCATGCTCCTAGGATTCCTAGACATGGTTCGACATAAGCGGGACTAGCATCATTGCATATGTTCTTTTCCAAAAGCATGACGATTGACACTGATACACACACACACACACATCCAAGTGGTTCATGAAATGGACACACATGCAATGAGATCTAGTGGATCCATGTGGTTTATAAAAAGAACACACATTTAATGACATCTAGTGGATCCAGGTGGTTTATGAAAATAACACAATGCAATGACATCAGTGGATCCTTGTGGTTTATGAAAATGACACACATGGAATGACATCTAGTGGATCCATGTGGTTTATGAAAAGAACACACATGCAATGAAATCTAGTTGAATCCCAGCATGCTGCTAGGGTTCGTGGATATGTTTGGACACATGCTAGAGTGGCATCATTGCATGTGTTCTTTTCCAAAACCCAATGATGCACACTGATACATACACACACACACATCCATGTGGGTGTAGTTATGTAGCATCTTTCAAACTGATGATACAATGCACGTTGCAGTTAAATCCCAACATGCTGCCAGGGTTCCTAGACATGGTTGGACACATGCCGGAGTGGAATCAGTGCATTTGTTATTTTCCAAGTGGTTTATGAAAAGGACAAACATGCAATGACATCTAGTGGATCCATGTGGTTTATGAAAAAGAACACACATGCAATGACATCTAGTGGATCTAGGTGGTTTATGAAAAGAACACACATGCAATGACATCAGTGGATCCATGTGGTTTATGAAAAGGACACACATGCAATGACATCTAGTGGATCCATGTGGTTTATGAAAAGAACACACATGGAGTGACATCTAGTTGAACCAGCATGCTGCTAGGGTTCCTAGACATGTTTGGACACATGCTTGAGTGGCATCATTCCTATGTGTTCCTTTCCAAAACCACGGTGATGCACACTGATACACACACACATCCAAGTGGTTGTGTTTATGCAACATCTTTCAAACTGGTGATACAATGCATGTTGAAGTTGGATCCTAGCATGCTTCTAGGGTACCTAGACATGGTTGGACACATGCTATAGTGGCATCATTGCATGTGTTCTTTTCCAAAACCATGATAATGCACACTAATACACACACATCCAAGCGGTTTATGAAAAGAACATACATGCAATGACATCTAGTGGATCCATGTGGTTTATGAAAAAGAACACACTTGCAATTACATCTAGTGGATCCATGTGGTTTATGAAAATAACACACATGCAATCACATCAGTGGATCCATGTGGTTTACGAAAAGGACACAGATGTAATGACATCTAGTGGATCCATGTGGTTTATGAAAAGAACAAACATGCAATGGGATCTAGTTGAATCCCAGCAAGCTGCTAGGGTTCCTGGATATGTTTGGACACATGTTGGAGTGGCATCATTGCATGTGTTCTTTTCCAAAACCACAATCATGCACACAGATACATACACACACACCCATCCAAGTGGGTGTGGTGATGCAACATCTTTCAAACTGGTGATACAATGCATGTTGTAGTTGAATCCGACCATGCTGCAACGGTACCTAGACATGGTTGGACACATGCTGGAGTGGCATCATTGCATGTGTTATTTTCCAAAACCACGATGACGCACACTAATACACACACATCCAAGTGGTTCATGAAAAGGTCAAACATGCAATGCCATCTAGTGGATCCATGTGGTTTATGAAAAAGAACACACATGCAATGACATCTAGTGGATCCAGGTGGTTTATGGAAAGAACACACATGCAATGACATCAGTGGATCCATGTGGTTTATGAAAAGGACACACATGCAATGACATCTAGTGGATCCATGTGGTTTAGGAAAAGAACACACATGGAATGACATCTAGTTGAACCAGCATGCTGCTAGGGTTCCTGGACATGTTTGGACACATGCTGGAGTGGCATCATTCCTATGTGTTCTTTTCCAAAACCACGGTGATGCACACTGATACACACACACATCCAAGTGGTTGTTTTTATGCAACATCTTTCAAACTGGTGATACAATGCATGTTAAAGTTGGATCCTTGCATGCTTCTAGGGTACCTAGACATGGTTGGACACATGCTACAGTGGCATCATTGCATGTGTTCTTTTCCAAAACCATGATAATGCACACTGATACACACACACATCCAAGTGGTTTATGAAAAGGACATACATGCAATGACATCTAGTGGATCCATGTGGTTTATGAAAAAGAACACACATGCAATGACATCTAGTGGATCCATGTGGTTTATGAAAATAACACCCATGAAATCACATCAGTGGATCCATGTGGTTTATGAAAAGGACACACATGCAATGACATCTAGTGGATCCATGTGGTTTATGAAAAGAACACACATGCAATGACATCTAGTTGAATCCCGCAAGCTGCTAGGGTTCCTGGATATGTTTGGACACATGCTGGAGTGGCATCATTGCATGTATTCTTTTCCAAAACCACAATCATGCACATAGATACATACACACACACCGATCCAAGTGGGTGTGGTGATGCAACTTCTTTCAAACTGGTGATACAATGCATGTTGTAGTTGAATCCGAGCATGCTGCAAGGGTACCTAGACATGGTTGGACACATGTTGGAGTGGCATCATTGTATTTGTTCTTTTCGACATCCACAATGATGCACACTGATACACACACACATCCAAGTTATTTATGAAAAGTACACACATGCAATGACATATAGTGGATACATGTGGTTTATGAAAAGAACACACATGCAATGACATCAAGTTGAATCCCAGCATGCTGCTAGGGTTCCTGGACATGTTTCGACACATGCTGGAGTGGCATCATAGCATGTGTTCTTTTCAAAAAACACAATGATGCACACTGATTGATAGTCACATCTAAGTGGGTGTGGTGATGCAACATCGTTCAAACTGGTGAAACAATGCATGTTGGAGTTGAAACCCAACATGCTGCTAGGGTTCCTAGACATGGTTAGACACATGCTGGAGTGGCATCATTGCATGTGTTCTTTTCTAAAACCATAATGATGCACATTGATACACATACATCCAAGTGGTTTATGAAAAGGACAGACATGCAATGACATCTAGTGGATCCATGTGGTTTATGAAAAAGAAGACACAAGCAATGACATCTAGTGAATCCATGTGGGTTATGTAAAGAACACACATGCAATGACATCAGTGGATCGATGTGGTTTATGAAAAGGACACACATGTAATGACATCTAGTGGATCCATGTGGTTTATGAAAGGAACACACATGCAATGACATCTAGAGGATCCATGTGGTTTATGAAAATAACACACATGCAATGACATCTAGTGGATCCATGTTGTTTATGAAAATAACATACATGCAATGACATCAGTGGATCCATGTGGTTTATGAAAAGGACACGTATGCAATGACATCTAGTGGATCTATGTGGTTTATGAAAAGAAAACACATGCAATGACATCTAGTTGAATACCAGCATGCTACTAAGGTTCCTGGACATGTTTGGACACATGTTGGAGTGGCATCATTGCATGTGTTCTTTTCCAAAACCACAATGATGCACACTGATACACGGACACCTCCTAGTGGGTGTGGTGACGCAGCATCTTTCAAACTGGTGATACAATGCATGTTGTAGTTGAATCCCAACATGCTCCTAGACATGGTTGGACATAAGATGGAGTGGCATCATTGCATATGTACTTTTCCAAAAGCATGATGATGCACACTAATACACACACATCAAAGTGGTTTATGAAAAGGACACACATGCAATGACATCTAGTGGATCCATGTGGTTTATGAAAAAGAACACAATGCAATGAAATCAGTGGATCCTTGTGGTTTATGAAGATGATACATATGGAATGACATCTAGTGGATCCATGTGGTTTATGAAAGAACACACATGCAATGACATCTCTTGAATCCCAGCATGTTGCTAGGGTTCCGGTATATGTTTGGACACATTCTAGAGTGGCATCATTGCATGTGTTCTTTTCCAAAACCCAATGATGCACACTGATACATACACACACACATCCAAGTGGGTGTAGTTATGCAGCATCTTTCAAACTGATGATACAATGCACGTTGCAGTTGAATCCCAACATGCTGCTAGGGTTCTTGGACATGGTTGGACACATGTTGGAGTGGCATCATTGCATGTGTTATTTTCCAAAACCACGATGACGCACATTGATAAACACACATCCAAGTGGTTTATGAAAAGGACAGACATGCAATGACATCTAGTGGATCCATGTGGTTTATGAAAAAGAACACACACATGCAATGACATCTAGTGGATCCAGGTGGTTTATGAAAAGAACACACATGCAATGACATCAATGGATCCATGTGGTGTATGCAAAGGAAATACACGCAATGTAATCTAGTGGATCCATGTGGTTTATGAAAAGAACACACATGGAGTGACATCTAGTTGAACCAACATGCTGTAAGGGTACCTAGACATGGTTGGACACATGCTGAAGTGGCATCATTGCATGTGTTCTTTTCCAAAACCACAATGATGCACACTGATACACACACACATCCAAGTTATTTATGAAAAGGACACACATGCAATGACATCTAGTGGATACATGTGGTTTATGAAAAAGAACACACATGCTATGACATCTAGTGGATCCATGTGGTTTATGAAAAGAACACACGTGCAATGAAATTAGTGGATCCATGTGGTTTATGAAAAGGACACACATGCAATCACATCTAGTGGATCCATTTGGTTTATGGAGAGAACACACATGCAATGACATCAAGATGAATCCTAGCATGCTCCTAGGGTTTCTGGACATGTCTCGACACATGCTGGAGTGGCATCATAGCATGTGTTCTTTTCAAAAAACACAATGATGCACACTGATACACAGTCACATCTAAGTGAGTGTGGTGTTCAACATCTTTCAAACTGGTGAAACAATGCATGTTGGAGTTGAATCCCAACATGCTGCTAGGTTTCCTAGACATGGTTGGACACATGATGGAGTGACATGATTGCATGTGTTCTTTTCCAAAACCATAATGATTCACAGTGATATACACACATCTAAGTGGTTTATGAAAATGACATACATGCAATGACATCTAGTGGATCCATGTGGTTTATGACAAAGAACACACATGCAGTGACATCTAGTAGATCAATGTGGTTCATTAAAAGAACACACATGCAATGACATCTAGTGGATCCATGTGGTTTATGAAAATAACACACATGGAATGACATCTAGTTGAATCCTAGCATGCTGCTAGGGTTCCTGGACATGTTTGGACACATGCTGGAGTGGCATCATTGCATGTGTTCTTTTCCAAAACCACAATGATGCACACTGATACACACACACATCCAAGTTATTTATGAAAAGGACACACATGCAATTACATCTAGTGGATACATGTGGTTTATGAAAAAGAACACACATGCAATGACATCTAGTGGATCCATGTGGTTTATGAAAAGAACACACGTGCAATGAAATCAGCGGATCCATGTGGTTTATGAAAAGGACACACATGCAATGACATCTAGTGGATCCATTTGGTTTATGTAGAGAACACACATACAATGACATCAAGATGAATCCTAGCAAGCTCCTAGGGTTCCTGGACATGTTTCGACACATGCTGGAGTGGCATCATAGCATGTGTTCTTTTCAAAAAACACAATGATGCACACTGATACACAGTCACATCTAAGTGAGTGTGGTGTTCAACATTGTTCAAACTGGTGAAACAATGCATGTTGGAGTTGAATCCCAACATGCTGCTAGGGTTCCTAGACATGGTTGGACACATGATGGAGTGGGATGATTGCATGTGTTCTTTTCCAAAACCATAAAGATGCACACTGATACACACACATCTAAGTGGTTTATGAAAAGGACATACATGCAATGACATCTAGTGGATCCATGTGGTTTATGACAAAGAACACACATGCAGTGACATCTAGTAGATCAATGTGGTTTATTAAAAGAACACACATGCAATGACATCTAGTGGATCCATGTGGTTTATGAAAATAACACACATGGAATGACATCTAGTTGATCCTAGCATGCTGCTAGGGTTCCTGGACATGTTTGGACACATGCTAGAGTGGCATCATTGCATGTGTTCTTTTCCAAAACCATAATGATACACACACACATCCAAGTGGGTGTGAGGATTCAACATCATTCGAACTAGTGATAAAATGCATGATGCAGTTGAATCCGAGCATGCTGCTAGGGTTCCTGTACATGGTTGGACACATGCTGGAGTGGCATCATTGCATGTGTTCTTTTCCAAAACCACAATGATGCATACTGATACACACACACATCCAACTGGATCCATGTGGTTTATGAAAAGAACACACATGCAATGACATCTAGTTGAATCCCAGCATACTGCTAGGGTTCCTAGACATGGTTAGACACATGCTGGAGTGGCATCATTGCAGGTGTTCTTTTCCAAAACCACAATGATGCACACTGATACACACACATCCAAGTGGTTTATGAAAAGGACACACATGCAATGACATCTAGTGGATCCGTGTTGTTTATGAAGAAGAACACAGATGCAATGACATCTAGTGGATCCATGTGATTTATGAAAAGAACACACATGCAATGACATAAGTGGATCCATGTAGTTTATTAAAAGGAGACACATGCAATGACATCTAGTGGGTCCATGTGGTTTATGAAAATAACACATATGCAATGACATCTAGTTGAATCCTAACATGTTGCTATGGTTCCTAGAGATGTTTGGACACATGCTGGAGTGGCAGCATTGCATGTTTTGTTTTCCAAAACCACAATGATGCACACTGATACACACACAGATCCCAGTTGTTTATGAAAAGGACACACATGCAATGACATCTAGTGGATCCATGTGGTTTATGAAAAAGAACACACATGCAATAACATCTAGTGGATCCAGGTGGTTTATGAAAATAACACACATGCAATGATATTAGTTGATCCATATGGTTTATGAAACAGACACACATGCAATGAAATCTAGTGGATCCATGTGGTTTTCTAACACCCTCGCCTGATAAGTGTTAACACCCGGATTTTTAATCCTAGATGCCTGTTATGCCATACATCACAATCCCAGGATTACCATTTTTGTGAGACATAACAGATTGGATATCACAATACATCATCTATTACAAACCATAATCAGGTCTTACACGAATAAAGGATCTCATGATCCAGTCTTAATACAACAAGCAACGGAACAATTAATAAGCGTAGCGGTGGGGTCCATTTTCATGGTCACAGGCAATGCTGACGATGGGAGATAGTCCTAGTTATCATAGCCATCCTGCTGTCCTTCATCTTGGTAGTCATCTTCATAGTCTAGCCATGAGAATAGCCAGGGACAAAAGCCATGAGTACTCTTTACGTACTCGCAAACTATCACTAACAAGTAAGGTAGTTCTAGTAGGAATGCTAACTCTAAGTTTATTTGCAAAGTTAAGTTTGAAACCTAAGCTGAGTTTAGAAGTAAAGAAAGATAAAATAAAGTTCTAGAATCACTTAAGTTGGGAAACTAGTTTCATAGTCACAACTCTGTTGTGGTCAAGTCAAGATTCATCATTCATTTCATAAGTCATTTTGAAAACATTTGACGACAGAACAGTATGGCCACTCCAACTGTCCATAACCATGGACGCGTCTATTCGAATAGTTTAACACTCTGTAGAGGTGGTACACTTTCACCACAAGATTAGATACATCCGTCAGGGATAACCCTGAATCATCATACTTAGTATGCCGATAATCAAACATAACCTTTCAATTACACACCCTAGTATAAGCACCTCTCCTATGAGTTTGGCCTCCCAGGCATGGCCATCTGCCATCCTGGGCACTGCATAGGTGGACAACATTGAGAGGTAGCCTCATCTCAGACCTCTCCGGCGAGGGAACTAATACTAATGCATATAAACTTCTGGCTAAGCCTTATCCAATTCAGGTATTGTGGATGTACGATAAATTTGGAATGGTATCGCATCCGAACCCAACCATCAGTTTTTATAAAGGGCTAAGGCCCCTTCCTCAACATTTTCATCATCATAAACCATTTGTGTTTCTCAACACATGTCAAACCATCTCAATAGAATGACTCATCATTCGAAGGTTTAATAAGTCATTTTCACCAAGTATTCCCATCTAAAGTGATCAAGTTTTTGGGTTTTAGCTCTAAACACTAAGTTAAGAGTGTTCACTAAGGTGGGGTGCTAATCTCAATTTCATGCCATAGAATGACATCTAAATTTATCTAGATAGGCCAAGTTTTATACTCTTTATGCTATCTATAAACAAAGTAAAGAACTTTGGTAAAGTAAAAGAAAGTAAAGCTTGTAAGTAGAACTTGGGTAGGTATACGTCAAAAGGTATAACCAAGCATGCCTATTGCATCTTGCTTGAGTTAACTAGCTTGCCAATAATAGCTTGCTTAGTTTACTTGAAGTGCTAGGCTTGCAAGTAAAACTTGCAAGGGTTAACTTGTATAATGCTAGCTTGTCTTGGGTAGTGTAGTGGTTGATATTCTCTTCCTCCTCCTCTTGGTAGAACTCCTCCTCCTCGTAAGCTTGGTCGGTACTATCGTCTATAAACACATACGGAGTACACAATCATCAAACAATACTTAACTAGTCTATTTAACACACTAAGGCACACATTTGATGATACATCATCACAAACATCACAAGGTTTAAATGAACTAGTTTCATTTATTTTGTTTGAGAAAAGTAATTTCTACTCACTGAAAATAATTAAGACTTAATATTCTCCAATTAAAATATGGGATCATGTGGACACATGTCATCACCACATATTCTAATACATGGGAATGTGATTAAAATATTGGATCACATTTTAGTAAGTTTAAGATTAATATTTAATGATTTAAAGTGACTAGAAATGCCTATATAGCATTATTTTGGTACTAGTCCAAAGTCACTGGATGCAAACCTTAATATTATTACATATTCAGATAGGTATGGTTAAATGTGATTTTTGAGAGTTGGAATCAACTCAAAAGCTATTATGGTTGATTTTAGAAAAATGTTTGAATATGAAAAAGTCTTTGTCTTGTTATTTTTACTAGGAGAGATCTCTAACTCTAATTGATTTACATCCAACGGGCTTGGATAGAGATTTTAATTAACTTTCCAAAAAAATTGGAATCACTCAATTTGGTTCAGTAGATCTTTCTGAAATGATTTTCAAACTAGTGGACAGAATATTGATTTAGTTAAAAAGGAAAAATCCAAATTTGAATTATAGCGCCAGCGTGGGAACACTAACGGGACGGCCCACTTTCACTCTGCGGCGCTGAGGACTGCTGGCAGGGGGTCCTGCCTGTCGGTGGCTCATTAAACGCGAAGCGGTACGGGGCAACGTGGACCACACAGTTAGAACTAGAATCTACGGCTCACGTTCATCGTTGATGACGGACACGTCGCCGGCGAGGTGGAAACCTAGCAGCGCTGTGGGGGTGCAGTGGGGGCGTACCAGGGGTCCAGCAAGCTTGGCGATGGGGGCGTTTGAACAAGGAGACGATGGCGGACTCAGGCGAGGTCGCGGTAGCTTTGGGGGTGGACGAAATCGACGGGAGCTTCTCCTCCTCTGCTGCGGCTATCTCCGGTGAAATTTCGACGACTGGTTGCTGGAGCGGCTCCGGCTAGAGGTGGGGAATGGTCAGTGCTGAGAGGGGATTTGAGTGGTGTGGAAATTGAGGCTGGGGAAGGGCTCCTTATATAGGCTCATCGAGGGGGCCGAGGGGGCGACGGTGAGCTCGTCGGTGACGACGACACAGGGTGCTATAGGCATGGGCAAGGTAGGTGGATGGTGGGCGGTTCCCTGGCGGTCAGCTATGGCTTAATTGCAATTTTAGGGGTAGTGCATTGTGGTCGGGAGCGTCTCGTGCTCTACGCGGCAGAGGCGGTGCTCGACGCGGTTCACGGCGACTGTGGGTCACGCGGCGGGAGAAGGGGATGTCTAGTGGGGTGCTGTGGTCAAGGCGGAGCGGCCCGCGCGGGCTATAGTCGAGGCGCGCCAAGTGCTGTCTTGCTGGGGATGGTGCTCTGGCGTGCGCTGGCGCGGCGCAGAGGCTTAGTGCGGGGCTTGTCCTCTGTGGTCCAGGGGCTGGCTGTGGCCGTGGGGTGGATAGGGGACGGCGGTGTGATCACGCCTTCCTCCCTGGAGCGGCGGAGAGGGGCTGGTGGTCCCCTGCGAGCTGCCCGTGCTTGACCGGAGGGCATGGCGTCGGGGTGGCGCTGCACTGTGGCTAGGGACTAGGGAGTGGCTGGTTTATGTCCTGGTTGGGGCTAGGGGAGACAAAGATGGTTAATGGTGCTCAAATGGCTCGACCAATTTTGATCAAAACAATATTAGTTAGGCAGGTTTGATTCTGCTCACAAGGTGCTCGACACAATGGCCGCATGAAGAAAACTTTTGAATTTTGAAATGAATTTGGGTAGATTTGTTGATCTTAAGCTTGAGCATCTCTGGTTGCTTGGGATTTCCAAATTGAGTTCATTTGGGTGGTTTTTGAAAAAGTGTGATCTAGATACGTACACTTGATTCCATTTTCAAATGTCATTTAAATTTAGTGTTTGAATGTTTTTGGAAGATCACAAAGTGGGCCTTGTTAGAGCTTTACTTGTACTAGCAAGGGGTGCAAATAGTGAGAATTGTTTCTGTTTGAAATTGAGTCCTAGGAACACCCAAAGTATCCTAGTTGATTAAAATGGCAAAACTGACCATTTTCTTTATTAATTCTTTTTCACTTCTTTTTCTTTGGATTTTTCTTAGGAATGATCTAGATGACGTGTAATTCACCTTAGACTCATTTTACAATCCACAGAGCACTCAATCATGGCAAATCAAAACCATTCCTATTTAATGCAACACACATATGTATTCTTAAATCTTCTAATAATAAAAAGTTTTTTGTTAACCCCAAATTGAGTGATTTGGATCTTAATAACTTTGATTAAAGATTTGGGATGTTACAATAAGGCTGAGTTCCTGTGTATAGTGCTAATCCCTGAATTGGTTCACTAGCACACACATTACAAAATGATACCAAATATAACCGTGCATCATAAATATAACGTACATGATCCAGAAATTTACATTATAATATAGCGAAAAACATTACAAGGTAGATATCCATCCTTCAAATGTGCCACAGGCGAACAATTGTTGAGTGGATTCTCGAGACCTATAATGATCACTCAGAAACGAATAACCTGCAACATGAAATGTTGCAGCCACGAATGGTCAATACGATAAATGTATGGCACGTAGGCTAAAGTGGTTAACGACAAACCTAGAAATTACATGATTATTTGGCTAAGTGGAGCTTTGGCTAGCTTGCATTTTCTTAAACAGTTTACCCTACCTTTTGAATCAAGTTTGATCACAATAATCCATTAAGTTCACCCATCAAGTTTTAGAAATCAAGAAATAAGGATGAGTGAGAATATGTCATAGCCTCAAAATTAGGTCTCTCAAATTGCCCATAACCGGGGACACGCTTAAGTACTTAGATTAATATCTGCTGCATAAGTTGTATACTTTACCACACGACACAATCTCATCTAGACGCCCCCAGTGGCCAATGAATTAGTACACATCAATTGGTATACCGAGAAATTCGAGAATGTAACGATTTTTTTCCATAGAAGTCTTCCAATACACAATACTAGCACGTCTAATAGGCACAAATGCAAGGATACGAAAGCTACCAAACAAAGAAACCAATCCTTTCTCAGTACCCTGGGCAGCATTCCCCACCATTGGTCTTCACTCCAATGACAATCAAACCATTCCGCCCAGGTGGTTCATTAACATTATGTTGTTTTAGTTTTGAGCAAAGCATAAACATTACCATAGCATGATGTAATGCCATCCCTCGTCTAACATAGCATAGCTAAGCAATCTACCAACACGATGGCTCATAAACAAGGATAACTAGTGAATAATATGGGATCTAGCATAGTATATACACATAAATTCCTATACATGCAGTTTGACAAAAACATCTACAATGCATAGAAAAACAATAGGACATTTATGACCAAGATAGCACCACTTACCTTTTGTAGATGTAGTCGATTAGATAATCTTCACAAATATAATGGTTGCACTCGTCGCACTCAAAATACTTACAATCATAGCATTTGCGATCTTAGTAGTTGCACTCCTCGCAATCTAACATTGAAACAAGGCACAACAATACATCATTCAAAAGATTGCAATTGTCCATAATACAATAAAACAATGATAATCAAATGCATGCATGACGACTTAATATGTCATAATGGTTGTAATTAGTTCTCTAAACAATACTACTCACTCCGGTCCGGTTTATTAGGCACGCACGTAGTTTAAGAATAAGTTTGACCATTAATTTTGCTCAACAAATTTTATATAATATGTCACAAAAATTCTACCATTGGATTCATCTTCAAAATTACTTTCCAATGGTATATTTTTAGGACATATATTGCATATTTTATTGGTCAAAATTGATGGTCAAACTTGTTTTTAAACTACGTGCGTGCCTAATAAACCGGACTAGAGAGAGTAGATCACATGATGCATGTAGAGATTCATTTAATGCATTAGGACATTTATTATTAATTCTTCATTGCCAATAGAGGAGTTTTTAATAGTAATGTTGGAACTTCTATACTAATAGCCATATTAAATTTATATCTAAAGTGCACTGAATAGAGGATATTAATATGAACTAGTAGAAATTGGATTCACCCTAAACGGAGTTGTAGATATTGTTTTATGATTTAATTACTACTTAATAGAGTTTAAATTATTTAAACAGTTTACCTCGACCAAATATAAATCTAAGGCCAGATCTAGAATATACACAGAATTGTGAATCCAGGGACATATTATTTATATTTTTCTGAGTTATGAATAATTTACTATGAATTAATTACTCCTAAATGCCATTAAAACTATTTAATTAATTACTAGTTAACCGTAGCACAAAATTTAGGTCTAATCAAATATTTATAAATTACATGAAATTATCTTCAATTTGATATATTATACGCAATTTTTGGACATAGTATAAATTTCTTATAGATTTTACATGTTAGATCTATAATCTGTAATTTTAAATTTGAACAGAATATTCCAGGGAATATTCCACTGACTAGATAGGTTGACCTTGCATGCTGACTGGGAGTAGACACTAACCTGGTTATGATGTGGCGCTGACGAGGCAACTGAACGGGACGATTGCATCTCGACCATCGGGAAGAGATCCGGTGGCTAAGGGAGAAGTTGGCTCCAAATCACTCCGATTTTGCCTCAGAAAGATTAGAAATGGATCTGTGTTAGAGAGACAAATCCGTAGATAAAATCAAAAAACTTCCAGCATGAATGTTGTGGAGAAACATTAGATCTACCTTTTCACCAAAGGAATTTGGATTTGAAAAAACGAGCACGATGCAATCTTGGAATTACACCGTCAGATCTGAAATATTGCATCTCGAAATTCATCGGCTGTGGTGGATTAAAATAGGTGAAGTTTATCAAAATTGAAAGATTTCAATGAGATCTACAACTTTCGTGTTGGAGCCGAAGGCATTCGACAAAGTTTAGATAGGTTTAGAAGCGAAATATGATTCGGTAAGGTGTAGATTCGGGATTTCGAGAAGGAAAAGGGATATAGCTGTGGCTCTGTGGATTATATAAGGGTTTAGGATGGTGGAGAGATAGAGCTTGGAGTAGGTAACAAGTAGAAACAAACGGAAGTCAATTCGGAGTTGTAGATAAAAAGATATAGAAGTTTGAATAGAGATAGGTATGAAAAGAGGAATTTCGTACGCTTTTTAAAGAAATCCTAGGATTGCTGGTTCGGTCGGCTGGCTAGCTGGGCTGCCGGCTGGCTCGACCGGCCCATTTCGTTTTTTCTTTTTCGTTTTCTTTTTCGTTCTTTTTCTTTTTCTTTTTCTTTTCCTTTTTCTATTTTGATATTTTCTTTATATCTTTTGCATACAAACTCGAAATGACATGATTCTTGTTTCTGATTGTTTCTAAAATTTAGTAGTTATTATAGGATCATATTTATAACATTTTCACTAGTTTGAAGATGGTTTCTTCATAAATCTCTATATATTTTTATAGGAACATTTGAGAAAATCAACTTTGGGATTTAGATACTAGGATTTGGATTCAACTTTTAGGAACTTTGCATGGATACAATGCAATGCTTATGAATGCTTCATGATTTCTATTTTTGCACATATTTACACAAATACTAAAAGTAAACTCAATCCACACCTTTTTTGCCTATGGCTACTTGGGTCATAATGGAGTGAGTTCTTTCCAATTCAAAAGGTTTCTTTTCTTTGAGAATTTTCAACAAGGTCAAACAATCAACCAAACTTATTTTATATGTGACAGACTCCCACCCTTAAAAAGAATCTCGTCCCGAGATTCGAGAAGGCTAGAAAGAAATAAAGGTTCAGGATTCATTAGGGTGCTACCACCCTTAAAAGAAAATTGACTAGATTGTTTCTTAATAATTCACTTGTCTTATATTGATTCTCCCTTGGAGATTTATTGGTACAATCTCCCTAGACTTTCTAAACTCCATGATTTGTCGATTCTAGGCTAACACTACTTGAACTAGCAAAACTCTCATGGTAGGCAATTAGGGAATGTTTGCTTCACGATACCCATTATACATTGTTGAGATTCATCCTTACCGTACATTCCTACACTTAGCATCGAAATTATTTTTTGTAAAGGTTCAAAGTCATACCATTCTAAGGTCTAGGCTCAACGGTGGATCTTTGCTAAGGTTTAAAAGGCACTCAAGATTCACAAAGCCAACAGTACAAGAGTGAATAATAAGAGTAGTAGGAATCATGATCAATCCACCCAGCACCCAAATTATTACCTTGCATCTGGATAGGTGAATCACACAACTTATCACTCGGACATCCTCGCTTTCTTTGCCGATGTTTCCATGGACACGAACCAATGCTTAGTCATACTCCCACGTATTCAATCCACAAAGCTACTACAAAAAGTAAGCTATGGATTCTCCAAAACATTAAGGTTGCACAATCTACTACATAACATCCTTTGCAATACGTCATACTTCCATATCCTTTTCTTGTTGCATTAGATAGGCGTCTATCGTCCTTCATAGATGTTTATCTTGTATAACTTTTCACTTAATCCTTCTACATGTCTTCAACACATCATTCTAACTCCAAGGGTTTAAGATAGGAAAGAATATATAGTAGAGAAAAGGAACTATAGTCACCCATACAAATAAGTTCATATAACACACAATCAAGCCAAACAACAAGCACACACAAACACAAGAATACATGAATCATAATGTTTAGTTACAGGCTTGTAATTTAGTGATTATCATCCACAAAATAGTTTATAAACTTTGGAAAGAACATTAGGATTAAGTAGAACATTAACTAAGATGAAAGACAGATTCTTTCAAAACAGAACTGCAGGTTTCACGAATTTTTATGACCGACTTAAACTCGTCAGGAATTTTATCCAATTTTTGTGCATATGGTACATATAATTACTCTACATATTCTAAAATATGAGTGCAATCCGACTTACCCGTAAGGAATTACAAATCACGCGGTGAAACATGTCAGACAGAAAACTGCTACTAAACAACTCAGGAATTTTAAGATTTTACTTCCATTAACGTGTTAAAAACCTCTCGAATGTCCTTAAATTTTGGGGTTTCAAAAATACCAGATCCAAAACAAGTTATCACACAATATGTTTCAAAACAAACAAGCAAGCAAACTAATATTGTCATACCACATAAGTGTTGGAAATAAGCCCTAGAGACAAATAGTAGTAAGGACTATTATCATATTTCATATAGTTTAGGATTAAGTTTTATATCATGATATAACTGTATTGAGTGGAAACATCAATACACATGTGATATACAAACAACCAGGGGTTCCTAGTGAAACTCTAGTCACTGGTTCATTGGTCAACGGATGATCAAGTTTCCTGATCATGTGGCATCTATGCCAGTTGGAAATGAGGTCATCTCATTCAGAGAATGAGATGATGAACAAATACCCAACCTAAACATCGTGACCCGATCATATCACGAAGTTCAAGTTACGTGATTAGAAATGGATCCTCATAGACTATTCCTTAGACCGTGAGGCTATATCAATCACTGTCTCCCGAGAGTGCTTAGATAGCATCAAACACCATCTGGTAAACCGGTGGTTATAAAGGTGTGTTTAGGTATTCGGAGGAAACCGTAGAGGCAATATATGTCAAGAGCGGGATTTGTCCGTCCATGTGACGGGAAAATACTCAAGGGCCCACTCAGAGAGGTTATATCCAATAGCTACGCATCGTGTGATTTGATCACGGGGATATCACTTGTCGGAACGAGTTAAGTAGCATTGTTCAGCAACGAGATTGAACACGACATGGTGATGTCATTGATCAGATCTCGGGCAGTGCAAGTATCGAGTGACAAAGGGAATAAGACACGACTGTCCCGGTTCAAACGACTAAAGATCTTCGTGGAACGCACAGGGGTCACATGGCCATCCAGGTCCCTCTATTGATCATTGGTGTGGGAGTGTCCCGACCATTTCTGGAGTGTTCCTGAACCGTGGGGTATCACGCTTAAGGGCTTGATGATTCTTAGAGAGTGTTTATAGGATCGGTGGAATCACTGAAGAAAATAAGGGAGAAAACCGGAAGGGTTTCGCTAAGTCCGGAGGATGTCCGGAGTGGAGATGGAATGTGTTCCATAGCCACGGAGATTGAATAATATGTGAATGAATGTTAAATGTTGATTTAATAATTTATGCATAATTATTTAATCAACACGTCGCTCGTGGTCCACCTCCCCCTCCAGGCCAGCCCCAGCTCAAGGACAGAGCAAAGATAAGCCAGGAACCGCCGCGCCTGGAACATGTCTGCTATGACGATGCCGCCCGCAGAGCACGCACGGTCCCCCCGCTCACCTAGACCCCACCTCGCTCTCGCCTCCCACCTACATGATCACCACTGCCCCAGGAAGCTAGCAGACACGCCCGTTTCCCCGACCGTGACCCATAGCCGCCGGCCACCGCGAAATTCGCCGTCGACCGAGACATCGTGCGTGCCATGTCGCTCACTTATCCCGACCACAATCCACTACACACATACCTCCGTAACACTCTCTAGGGCACCGCCCACCGCCCAAGCTTCTAGCTCGTTATGCCGTCGTCACCGGCGAGCTCCGCCCATGCCTCTCTGCACCCCTCGCTCTGCTATAAATAGAGAGCCTCCCAGCACGAATTCCTCACACAATTCCCATCCACTCCTCCTCAGAGCACTCCCAGAGACACATCGGAGCAAGCCGCAGCCCGTAGCGCCGGAATTTTGCCGGAGTCTGCCACGGAAGGAGAAGAAGGGCGCAAGTGATCCAGGCCATCTCCCGGGACGCCGCCGGTACCAGGAGAACCGCCGTCGTCGACTCATCCATTTGCGCGCCTCGCCACACTCGCTGGAGCCCCGGTACGCCCCCACTGCACCCTCATCGACCGTGCTAGGGTTCTCCCCCGTCGAGAACTGTTCCGACGAGGACGATAGACGTGAGCCGTTGATCATGATCTAATCCTGCGGCCACCATCCTCCCATACCGTTTCGGTAACCCCTGTCCCACTAACAGGTGGGGCCCCCACTTAAAACCAGCCCGGGCGCTGCGTGGAGTAAACTAGGCCGGCCCATTTATTTCCCGTGCGACCCATTGAATTCTAATGAATCTGTTTCTTTTGAGAAGTAAACTTAGTTATGTCCCCTAGTTTGAAAATCATTTCTGAAAGATCTACTGAACCACATTGAGTGATTCCAATTTTGTTGGAAAGGTACTTTAAATCTCTATCCAAGCCCGTTGGATTTAAATCATTTAGAGTTAGAGATCTCTCCTAGTAAAAATAACAAGACAAAAGCTTTTCCGCATTCAAATATTTTTCTAAAATCAACCATAATAGCTTTTGAGTTGATTCCAACTCTCAAAAATCACATTTTACCATACCTATCTGAATATGTAATAATATTAAGGTTTGCATGCAGTGACTTTGGACTAGTACCAAAATAATGCTATATAGGCATTTCTAGCCACTTTAAATCATTAAGTATTAATCTTAAACTTATTAAAATGTGATCCAACCTTTAAATCACATTCCCATGTATTAGAATATGTGGTGATGACATGTGTCTACATGATCCCATATTTTAATTGGAGAATATTAAATCTTAGTTAATTTTAGTGAGTAGAAATTACTTTTCTCAAATAAAATAAATGAAACTAGTTCATTAAAACTTGTGATGTTTGTGATGATTCTAGATCATCATATGAGTGCCTTAGAGTACAAAATAGACTAGTTAAGTATTGTTTGGTGATTGTGTATTCTGTATGTATTTATAGACGATAGTACAAACCAAGCTTATGAGGAGGAGGAGTTCTACCAAGAGGAGGAGGAAGAGAATTTCAACCACTGCACTACCCTAGGCAAGCTATTGTTAGCAAGCTAGAATTAACCTAGATGACATAAGCAAGCTGCCTAAGCATGCTTGGTTATACATTTTGACTTATACTTACCCCAAGTTTCCTTACAAGCTTTACTTTGTTTTGCTTTACCAAAGTTCTTTGCTTTGTTTATAGGTAGCATAAAAAGTATAAAACTTGGCCTATCTAGTTAGACTTAGAAGTCATTCAATGGCATGAGAGTGATATTAGGACCCCCACCTTAGTGAACACTCTTAACTTAGGAGTTTAGAGCTATACCAACCTTGATCACTTTAGATGGGAATACTTGGTGAAAATGACTTATGAAAACCTTGGAATGATGAGTCATTCTATTGAGATGTTTTGACATGTGTTGAGAAAAACAAATGGTTTATGATGATGCAAATATTGAGGCATGAGCCTTAGCCCTTTATAAACACTGACGGTTGGGTTCAGATGCGATACCATTCCAAATTTACCGTACAACCAAAATACCTGAATTGGGTAAGGCTTAGCCGGAAGTTTATATGCATTAGTATTAGTTTCTCCACGGGAGAGGTCTGAGCTGAGGCTACCTCTCAATGTTGTCCACCTATGCAGTGCCCCAGGATGACAGATGGTCATGGCTGGGAGGCCAAGCTCATAGGAGAGGTGCTTATACTAGGGTGTGTAATTGAAAGGTTATGTTTGATTATCTGCATTCTAAGTATGATGATTCGGGGTTATCCCTGACAGATGTATCAAATCTTGTGGTGTAAGTGTACCACCTCTGCAGAGTGTCGAACTATTCGAATAGCCGCATCCGCGGTTATGGCCAGTTGGAGTGGCCATACTGTTCCATCGTCAGATGTTTTCAAAATGACTTACGAAATGAATGATGAATCCTGACTTGACCACAACAGGGTTGTGACTATGAAACTAACTTCCCAACTTAAGTCATTCTAGAACGTTATTTTATCTTTCTTTGTCTCTGAACTCAGCTTAGGTTTCAAACTTAACTTTGCAAACAAACTTAGAGTTAGCATTCCTACGAGAACTACCTTACTTGTTAGTGATAGTTTGTGGGTACTTAAAGAGTACTCATGGATTTTGTCCCTGGCTATTCTCATGGCCAGACTATGAAGAGGACTACCAAGAGGAAGGACAACAGGAGGGCTATGATAACTAGGACTATCTTCCATCGTCAGCATTGCCTGTGACTCTGAAAATGGACCCCACCTCTATGCTTATTAATTATTCCGCTGCTTGTTGTATTAAGACTGGATCATGAGATCCTTTATTCGTGTAAGACCTCATTATGGTTTGTAATGGATGATGTACTATGATATCCAATATGTTATGTCTCGCAAAAATGGTAATCCTAGGATTGCGATGTATGGCATAACATGCATCTAGGATTAAAAATCCGGATGTTGACAAGTTGGTATCAGAGCCATCCTGACCATAGGAGACCCTAGTTAGAATGGACGTCCGAACGAAAAACTTAGTTTCAAAACCAAAGTGAGTATTTATGAAAACATATTTCCTCTCTTACCCTTGGGATTCTTTCTCTCAAAAAAATACATGTTCCTCCAAATTCTTACATTCCTATATAAAATTTGACACACTTGATCACTTCACTAAGTTTCTCATCCTAAATTTCTTATAGATGGAAGCTCAGTACAACAAGTTCAACCAGTTTGGCAATGGAGGCCAACTGATCTTCGAGAGGGATCTTGATACACTAGCAAAGTACTTGGAGCGTCCGCATCCGGAATTCCTTGGAGCTCAACTTCCTGGACCCCGAGGAGGAGATTTACAATGGCTAGTGACTGCTGATCTTCGAGGCAAGATAGAGGCACGCACGTCCGGGAGGATTTAGTTCTCCGTGAGAGAGAACAACTGGCTAGATGGATTAGCCAGGGCAATGCACGAAGCTTTCGCTCGCCTTTGCACACATAATGTCAACTTGATCCATGAACCCGCTTTGCTCACTATGTAAGGCGTCATTATATGGGAATGCCATTGGTGATGCCAAGTCAGCCGGAGTTGAAGCGTTAAGTGGAGAATCTTGACTTCCTGCTGTACAACAGACAGAAGGAATTGGACAATGCTAGAGAGTTCGCCAACCACAACCTCGCCATTGCCGCCTAGAAGGCCCATACTTTCTCACTGCTAGTCAAGGATCGTCAATCACTTCACCGTCAACGTGCAAAGAAGGATCGCACCATCGACCGTCTTCGCAAGAAGGTGGCCTAACTCGAGAAGACCATCAAGGAGCAAGAAGCTCAGGTTACAACAAAAGAAGAAGAAGAGGAAGGTGAAGATATCCAAGGGGATATTGACTCCTACCTCAGCAATGATGATGACTATCTTGAGGATGATGCCATGGACATCTACACCGATGATGATGACTCCGACTTCATCGATGATGAGTAGATGCATTAGAGCACTATCGTAGGAGTGATATGTATCGGTCCCATTGTAGCGTAGCTCACAGAATGGTTCTTAAAACCATCTGTTTTCCTTTGATGTTGTGGTGTGTGTGTGTTTGTATCATGTGCTTTGCTTGAATGAATGAAAAGAAGTTAGTTCCAAAATCTGAGTCAAACTCAAAGTTTTAGCTTTGAAAACAAAACCATGAACCTTAGAACTTTCCCTCTTACCCCTTTATCTATCGCAATCTTCAGATGACTCGTCGAAACCCCGAAGGGAGCAGCTCATCGCAGGACCCGATGCTGCAGATTATGCAGATGCTAATTGCCGACCGTGAAGCTAGTAGGGCAGAGCGTCAAGCTAACCTAGCAACCCTATAGTAGATCGCCAAGATGGCCCAAAACAATCAAGGCCATGGAAATGAGGATCATCCAGGATCTAAGCTTAAAAACTTTCAGAATACCAATCCCCCTATCTTCAGCCATTCAGAGAACCCACTAGATGCAGATGACTGGTTACAGACCATGGAGAATAACCTATAAGTAGCCAGAGTTGATCCCGATGAACAAGTTCTGTTTGCCACCCACTATCTGGTCGGAGATGCAAGAGCATGGTGGAACAACACCTGCACAATAAACCACGGTCAAGTGATGACGTGGGAAGATTTCAAGACCAAGTTCAGCCGCACCCATGTGCCACAAGGTTTAGTCACTCAGATGAGAGATGAGTTCAGAGAACTGAAGCAAGGCAGAATGACTGTAGTAGAATACCATGACAGATTCCTGTCGCTTGCTAGGTATGCACCTGATGAGATCAACACAGAAGCCAAGAAGAAGGAGAGATTCCTAAATGGATTGCATGATGAGATGCAAACGGTGTTAATCAACATCCATTTTGATGATCTCGAAAAGCTAGTCAACTCTGCCATCCAGATGGAAGGAAAGATCAACCAATCCAATGACAACCGCAAGCGTAGAATGATTCACCAGAGTGGATCCAACCATGTCCAGAAGTATCACCCCAACCCGTCAGCAGGATATGCCCCAAGGCACAATCGACCCCCGATGAATTGTTCAAGCTACCCCAACCGTAGCGGAGGAAATGTGAAGTCCGGTGGAAATCACAACAACAACAACCCCGGCAACTCCAACAACTTCAACCGTGCACCGCCCAAGTCCAACAATAACAACAACAACAACAATACTGCACCCAGAACTAGAAGCAATGTTGTGCCTGTTGCAGCCAAAGACAAGTCTCAGATTACTTATATTGAATGTTGAGTGAAGGGTCACTACTCCAACTAGTGTCCCAAGAAGATTGCCGCCACTGCCAATGTGAATGCCCCAGCTCAGCAGCAGCATCGTGTTCAGCCAGGAAGAAGATTCGCCCCAGGGAACCCTCACAACCGCAACGACCGTCTTTTCCACATGAACGCCGAAGAAGCCTAGGAAGCGCCAGATGTCGTGCTTGGTATGTTTTCTGTGAATTCAGTTTTAGCAAGTTTGATTCTGGATCATCGCACTCATTTGTCACCGAAGAATTTGCATGCACTAGTAAGATTCACCCAACCAACTTGAAGCATGTCATGATAGTTCAAATTCCTGGTTCAACTACAAAAGCTAAAAAAAATTGCAAAGCTGTACCTATCAGAATTCATGGGATAGATTTTTATGCCAATCTAATAGTACTTGGAACCAAAGGTTTGGAAGTAGTACTAGGAATGGATTGGATGCCAAAGCATAAAGGATTGATAGATTGTGCTAAGAAAGCCATCACCATGACCAGTAGCTCTGGAGTATCAGTAGAGCATGTATCTGAAGCCTTACCCTGTCAATTCAAGTGCAACAAGAGTCTAGTCCTACTAACCATTGACCAAGTCAGAGCAGTCTGTGAATACCACGACGTATTCCTAGATGAATTGCCCGATATGCCCCCTGATCAGGATATTGAGTTCATTATTGAACTAATCCCTAGAACTGGACCCATAACCTAGAGACCCTATAGCATGAACCCCTCAGAGTTAGTGGAGCTGAAGAAGCAGTTGGATGCTATGTTAGCCACAGGCTTGATTCAACCAAGTGCATCGCCATGGAGATCACCAGTTCTATTCGTCGACAAGAAAGATGGAGCCAACCGTTTGTGCATAGATTACCGAAAGCTGGATGATGTCACCATCAAAAACAAGTACCCACTACCAAAGATCGAGGATCTGTTTGATCAGTTGACTGGTGCCACCGTGTTCTCTAAGATTGATCTTAGGAATAGTTATCACAACTTAAGATTCATGCAACGGATATTCCAAAGACCGCCTTTACTACCCGTTATAGATTATACGAGTATACGGTCATGTCTTTCGGATTAACCAATGCCCCTGCTTATTTCATGTATCTCATGAATAAGATCTTTATGAATTTTCTAGATAAGTTTGTTGTTGTCTTTATCGACGATATTCTTATCTACTCCAAGTCAGAAGAAGAGCATGAGCAACATCTGAGAATCATCCTTGAAACCTTGAGAGAGCATCGGTTGTATGCCAAGTTCAACAAATGTGATTTTTGGCTGAAGGAAGTAGGATTCCTAGGACATATTGTGTCAGCCAAAGGAGTCGCTGTTGATCCAGCAAAGACCAGAGATGTTAAAAATGGGAAGCCCCAACCACTCAATCCCAAGTCCGTGCATTTCTCGGATTAGCGGGATATTACCGCAAGTTCGTAGAAGGATTTTCTAGCATCGCAAGACCGATGACCCAATTATTGAAGAAGGATAAGAAGTTTGAATGGACCGACAAATGTGAAGCAAGTTTCCAAGAGCTCAAGAAGAGATTAATTTCAGCCCCAATATTGATTATGCCAGATATAAGAAGCCATTTGATGTGTATTGTGATGCATCCAAGATTGGTCTCGGATGTGTGTTGATGCAAGAAGGCAAAGTCATAGCATATATATCTTGACAACTGAAGCAACATGAGTAGAACTATCCTACCCATGATCTAGAACTAGCAGCTGTAGTTCTAGCGTTGAAAACATGGCGAAATTATCTTATGGGTAATCGCTGCGAGATTTACTCAGATCACAAAACCTTGAAGTATATTTTCACTCAGAAAGAGCTGAATATGAGGCAAAGGAGATGGATAGAGTTAATCAAGGATTATGACCTTGACATTCGCTATCACGCTGCCAAAGCCAATGTGGTAGTGGATGCTCTTAGCAGATTGCCATGTAGGTTAAACACCATGATCAAGGAGAAGCAACCAAGTTTGTATGAGGAGTTGGAGCAGTTTAGAACTGAGCAAGTTAGCAAGGGATTCTTAGCTAGCATTGCACTTCAACCCACGTTGATAAGTCAAATCAAGGAAGCCCAGAAGGGAAATGAAAGTATCGACGGAATCAAGCATCGTATTGGTACATGAAAGGTACCTGGATTCACCGAAGACGAAGAAGGAGTTTTGTGGTACAAATGACGTATCTGTGTGCCAGCCGATTCGGAGCTGAAGCAAGTTATCATGCAAGAAGCTCATGATACTATGTATTCTATCCACCCCGGAGGAACGAAGATGTATCAGGATTTGAAGGAGCAATTTTGGTGGCACAAGATTAAAAGAGAAATCGGAAGATACATCGCCAAGTGTGATATATGTCAGAGAGTCAAGGCGGAACATCAGAGACCCGTAGGACTGTTGCAACCATTGCAGATTCCGGAATGGAAATGGGATTCCATTGGAATGGACTTTATCACCGGTTTGCCTACTTCAAGTAGGGGAAATGACTCAATCTGGGTCATAGTTGATAGACTGTCCAAGGTAGCTCATTTTATACCTGTCAAGATAGCCTACCAGAGTTCAAAGTTAGTAGAGTTGTACATTGCTAGAATTTTCAGTTTGCATGGAACCCCCAAGACCATAGTATCGGATCGAGGAACCCAATTTACCTCGAGATTTTGGCAGAAAGTCTAAGAAGGATTAGGAACCAAGTTGAATTTAAGCACAACTTATCACCCGCAAACCGATGGACAGACTGAATGAGTCAACCAAATCCTAGAGGATATGTTGAGAGCTTGTGTGCTTGAGTATGGATCAAAATGGGAAGACTGTCTGCCTTTCGCAAAATTCTCATACAACAACAGTTATCAAGCCAGTTTGCAAATGGCCCCATTTGAGTTCTTATACGGAAGAAAGTGTCGTACCCCTTTGAATTGGTCGCAAGTAGGAGAGAGTTAGATTTTCGGACCCGACATCCTACGAGAAGCCAAAGAGAAGGTTCACAAAGTCCGTGAGCACCTCAAGACCGCCCCATCTAGACAGAAGAGTTATGCTGAAAATAGAAGGAGAGACCTGACTTTCAATGTCGGAGATTTCGTGTATCTGAAAGTTTCACCATTGAAGGAAACCCAATGTTTTTGTCTGAAAGGAAAGTTATCCCCCAGATTTATTGGACCATTCAAGATTCTAAATCATCGAGGAGAAGTATCGTATCAACTGGAGCTGCCAGAAGGGATGTTAGCCATCCACAATGTGTTCCATATCTCGTTACTTCGCAAATGCCTAGAAGTGCCGGAGAAGACCGAAGTTTTCAAGATCATCGATCATAGAGCTGTTGATATCAACAAGGATCTGACGTATCGTGAGGTGCCCATCCGTATCTTGGAGGAATCTTATAGAACTACTAGGACCCGGAGTATCAAGTTTCTCAAGATCCAATGGAGCAACCATACCAAAGAAGAAGCCACTTGGGAGCAAGAAGATTACATTAGAACAGAGTTACCAGATCTCTTTAGTTCCTAGTTTTCTTTCTTAAATCTCGGCACGAGATTTTGTTTAAGGCGGAAGGTTTGTAACATCCCAAATCTTTAATCAAGGTTATCAAGATCCAAATCACCCAATTTAGGGTTAACAAAAACTTTTTCCCATTTAAATATTTAAGCATGCATATGTGTGTTGCATTAAATAGGAATTGTTTTGAATTGCCATCATTGAGTGATCTATTGGTTGTAAAATGACTATAAGGTGAATTACACATCATCTAGATCATACCCAAGCAAATCCCAAAGAAAAAGAAATAAAAAAGAATTAAATAAGGCAAATGGTCACTTTTGTCATTTTAGTCAACTATGACACTTTGGGTGTTCCTAGGACTCATTTTACAATAGAGACAATTGTAGATATTTGCACCCCTTGATAGTACAAGTAGTAATGTACCAAGGCCCACTTTGTGATCTTCCAAAAACATTCAAACTCTAAATTTAAATGACATTTGAAAATTGAACCAAGTGTATGTATCTAGATCACACTTTTTCAAAAACCACCCAAATGAACACCATTTAAAAATCCCAAGCAACCAGAGATGCTCAAGCATGTGACAAACAACTCCACGAAATTTCATTTCAAAATTCCAAACTTGAATTCTTTCGGCGATGGTGAGCAGTGTTCTGGCCAAACTTGTCTCCCACATTGCAACCAAAACCTCTCCAGTGCACCCCCTACTCTTTTCTAGCTCGGCCAGCCACTGTGCCCACAACTAAATGGTCATGGACATCAATGCCGAGCACCTTGCGTACCCTCACCGACGACAGCGTCCCCCTAACGCCGCCAGCCTCGCCAACCTTGCCCAACGCATCGCTCGTGGTCCACCTCCCCCTCCAGGCCAGCCCCAGCTCGAGGACTGAGTGAGGAGAAGCCAGGAACCACCGTGCCCGAAACGTGTCGGCCATGCCGACGCTGCCTGCAGAGCACGCCCGGTCCCCCCCGCTCACCCAGACCCTGCCTCGCTCTCGCCGCCCACCTACATGATCACCACCACCCTATGAAGCTAGCAGACACGCCCGTTTCCCCGACCGTGACCCGTAGCCGCCGGCCACCGTGAAACTCGCCGTCCACAGAGACATCGTGCGCGCCGGGCCGCTCACTTATCTCGACCACAATCCACTACACACGCACCTCTGTAACACTTGCCAGGGCACCGCCCATTGTCCTAGCCCACCGCCCAGCTTCTAGCTCGCTGTGTCGTCGTCACTGGCGAGCTCCGCCCATGCCTCTTTGCACCCCTTGCCCCGCTATAAATAGAGCACCTCCCAGCACAAATTCCTCACACCATTCCCATCCACTCCCCCTCAGAGAACTCCCAGAGCCACACCAGAGCAAGCCGTAGCCCGTAGCTCTGGAATTTCGCCGGAGTCTCCCGCGGAAGGAGGAGAAGGGCGCCAGTGATCCGGGCCATCTCCCGGGACGCCGCCGGTACCAGGAGAACCGCCGTCGTCGACTCATCCATTTTCCCGCCTCGCCGCACTCGCTAGAGCCCCGGTACGCCCCCACTGCACCCTCACCGACCGTGGTAGGGTTCGTCCCCGTCGAGAACTATTCCGGTGAGGATGATAGACGCGACCCGTTGATCAGGATCTAATCCTGCGGCCACCGTCCTCCCATACTGTTTAGGTAACCCCTGTCCCACTGATAGGTGGAGCCCCCACTTAAAACCAGCCCAGGCGCTGCGTGGAGTAAACTGGTCCGACCCATTTATTTCCCGTGCGACACATTGAATTCAAATGAATCTTTTTCTTTTTAGAAGTGAACTTAGTTTTGTCCCCTAGTTTGAAAATCATTTCAGAAAGATCTACTGAACCAAATTGAGTTATTCCAATTTTGTTGGAAAGGTCCTTTAAATGGCTATCCAAGCCCGTTGGATTTAAATCATTTAGAGTTAGATATCTCCCCTAGTAAAAATAACAAGACAGAAGCTTTTTCCACATTCAAATATTTTTCTAAAATCCACCATAATAGCTTTTGAGTTGATTCCAACTCTCAAAAATCACATTTAACAATACCTATCTGAATATGTAATAATATTAAGGTTTGTATGCAGTGACTTTGGACTAGTACCATAATAATGCTATATAGGCATTTCTAGTCACTTTAAATAATTAAGTATTAATCTTAAACTTATTAAAATGTGATCCAAGCTTTAAATCACATTCACATGTATTAGAATATGTGGTGATGACATGTGTCCACATGATCCCATATTTTAATTGGAGAATATTAAATCTTAGTCAATTTCAGTGAGTAGAAATTACTTTTCACAAATAAAATAAATGAAACTAGTTCATGAAAACTTGTGATGTTTGTGATGATGCTAGATCATCAAATGAGTGCCTTAGAGTACAAAATAGACTAGTTAAGTATTGTTTGGTAATTGTGTATTCCGTATGTATTTATAGACGATAGTATCGACCAAGCTTACGAGGAGGAGGAGTTCTACCAAGATGAGGAGGAAGAGAATTTCAACCACTGCACTACCCAAGGCAAGCTATTGTTAGCAAGCTAGAATTAAGCTAGATGACCTAAGAAAGATGACTTAAGCATGCTTGGTTATACATTTTGACTTATACTTACCCCAAGTTTTCTTACAATCTTTACTTTGTTTTGCTTTACCAAAGTTCTTTACTTTTTTTATAGGTAGCATAAAAAGTATAAAACTTGGCCTATCTAGTTAGACTTAGATGTCATTCAATGGGATGAGAGTGATATTAGCACCCCACCTTAGTGAACACTCTTAACTTAGTAGTTTAGAGCTAAACCAAACTTGATCACTTTAGATGGGAATACTTGGTGAAAATGACTTATGAAAACCTTGGAATGATGAGTCATTCTATTGAGATGTTTTGACACGTGTTGAGAAAAACAAATGGTTTATGATGATGAAAATATTGAGGCATGAGCGTTAGCCCTTTATAAACACTGACGGTTGGGTTCGGATGCGATACCATTCCAAATTTACCGTAGAACCACAATACCTGAATTGTGTAAGGCTTAGTCGGAAGTTTATATGCATTAGTATTAGTTCCCTCATGAGAGAGGTCTGAGATGAGGCTACCTCTCAATGTTGTCCACCTATGCAGTGCCCAGGATGACAGATGGTCATGGCTGGGAGGCCAAGCTCATAGGAGAGGTGCTTATACTAGGGTGTGTAATTGAAAGGTTATGTTTGATTATCTGCATACTAAGTTTGATGATTCAGGGTTATCCCTGACAGATGTATCGAATCTTGTGGTGAAAGTTTACCACCTCTGCAGAGTGTCAAACTATTCGAATAGCCGCGTCCGCGGTTATGGACAGTTGGAGTGGCCATACTATTCCGTCCTCAGATGTTTTCAAAATGACTTACGAAATGAATGATGAATCCTGACTTGACCACAACGTTATTTTATCTTTCTTTGTCTCTGAACTCAGCTTAGGTTTCAAACTTAACTTTGCAAATAGACATGATTTCTAGGAGGAGTGGCTATTGTCTGATATAAACCTGAAGTATGCAGCCATAATGCTTACGTGACCTACTAGTTGTACAAGAAGATCCATTTGTTTCTATGTTACCTCGTTTTTGCCCTGTTTGCAAGAGGGAAGAAAGCTTAGGGGACCCCTTTGTAGAAAATGCAGAATAGCTGAGTTTGAAGCTGCATATGCAAAGAAAATGGCTGCATCTAAAGCAGTTGATAGAGAGACTGCAGAAGCAGCTGAGAGAGAGCTTGCAGCTAAAGCAGTAGCAGCTGACAGAGAGGCTGCAGCTGAAGCAGCAAATAGAGAGGCATCATCTTATAGCGGCAACAATCAAGCCTATGATGCACCGCTAATTGTGCCATAGGATGCTGATGAAAGTAAAGCCAAGTCAGATCTCAGGTGGGACGAAATTGCATTTCATGAGCTATGGAGTGCCAATAATGTAAGATCCAACCGGAATGATCGCAGTTGGTCGCCTAGGAATAATGGCAAGCGCCTCAAGTGGTCTGATGAGAAGTGAATTAAATTTTACTCCTTTGTGTTATGTTTCTGTTTTCTGGAACTCAGTTAGCTTGTCAAGATGGCTAGTGCCTCAAGTGAGAGTAGTAAAATAAATTTTACTTCTTTGTGTTATGTTTCTCTATGTGTCTAGTAGCTTGTTAAGATGGTAGGTCATTAACTGGCAGTTTGAAAGAGTACCCCTTTCCTATCTTGCTAAACATATATGTTTCATTTTGCACAAATTGGTAGCAAATCTAGAGAAGCTTCTCTATTCGATAATTCGTTCCCTTTTGGACCTCTTTTTGCCTCCGATCTGGTAGCAAATCTAGAGCAGCAAATCACACCAGGCAGAATACATTCATTCAGAAAACAAAACAAATGTAGGCATAGCTGTGCATAGCTAAATAGGATATAGCGATAGAAAGTAGGTTGCTTAACAAGGTTTAATACATTCAACCCCTTCCTTGCATGCAGAACTAGGATACAAGCAAAATATAGAAAATCAAAAGAAGCTACTTAGCAGCAGTAGCAGACACATTCAACCCCTCCTTGCATGCGCCTGTGCCTCCGCCTCCTCCCTTTGGCGCTTCCTCCACTTCGTGCTGCCCAGTCCCTTGATCTTGGGGGCCTTGGGCTTGATTGGAGGCATGCGACCCTCTTCGATGGCCACCCGCTGGAGGTTTTGGAGGTGAATGCGCCACTACAAGAAAAGTTTCCTTCCGCAACGAATTAGCCCGACGGTCCTCAAAGAAGGCGCGTCTTCCATGACAAAATTCTCGTCTCGGCCATGCCCGATGGAATTTTTTTTCCGGTTTCACGGCCCTCTACTACGACGGATCTACTAAAAACGTGGAGGATGCTCGGCTGGCGCGTGGCAGAAGCAAGATTTTCGTTCCCTCGCGCGATGTTGACTCGCTGATGTCTTTTGAGGCATGTGGGTCCCGGACGTCAGTGTCTCTAGCGGACCATACTTTTCAGTCGTGCCTCCTTGATTTGAACTCGAAAACGTTGCTCGATGCATCTACCGTTTAGTCAGGATGCTATGTGCCATATGTCAGCCTCTCATTAGAAGGATTGTGTGCATGATGGAATTTTTTCCTTCGCTCGCGCTACCTTGTTCCGAAGTTGATAGCGTTGTTCGACGCATCTACCGTTTAATCACGATGCTGTGCCCCACATGTCATCCTCTTATTAGAAGAAATGTGTGTATGATGGAATTTTTTCCTTCGCTGACGCTACCCCGTTCCGAGTTGATAGCGCTGCTCGACGCATCTACCGTTTAACCAACCTCCTGAGCCCCACATGACATACTCTCATTAGAATAAACATGTGTATGATGGATTTTTTCCTTTGCTGGCGCTACCCCATTCCGAGTTGATAGCGCTGCTCGACGCATCTACCGTTTAACTAACCTCCTGAGCCCCACATGTCATCCTCTTATTAGAAGAAACGTGTGTATGCTAGATTTTTTTCTTTCGCTGGCGCTACCCCCGTTCCGAGTTGATAGCGCTGCTCGACGCATCTACCGTTTAACCAACCTCTTGAGCATCACATGTCATCCTCTCTCATTACAAGAAACGTGTGTATGATTGATTTTTTTCCTTCGCTCGCGTTACCCTGTTTCGAACTTGATAGCACTGTTCGATGCATCTACCGTTTAATCACGCTACTAGGCCCCACATGTCATCCTCTCATTAGAAGAAACGTGTGTATGTATGATGGATTTTTTCCATCACGAGCGCTACCCGTTCCAAGTTGATAGCGCTGCTCGACGCATCTACCGTTTAACCAACCTCTTGAGCATCACATGTCATCCTCTCTCATTACAAGAAACATGTGTATGATTTATTTTTTTCCTTCGCTCGCGTTACCCTGTTTTGAACTTGATAGCGTTGTTCGATGCATCTACCGTTTAATCACGCTGCTAGGCCGCACATGTCATCCTCTCATTAGAAGAAATGTGTGTACGTATGATGGATTTTTTCCTTCACGAGCGCTACCCCGTTCCGAGTTGATAGCGCTGCTCGACGCATCTACCGTTTAACCAACCTCCTGAGCCCCACATGTCATCCTCTCATTAGAAGAAACGTGTGTATCATGGTTTTTTTCCTTCACTCATGCTACCCTGTTCTGAACATGATACCGATGTTCAATGCATCTACCGTTTAATCACACTGATGGGCCCCACATGTCATCCTCTCATTAGAAGAAATGCGTGTATGATGGATTTTTTACCCTCTGTCGTGCCTGTGAGTTCCGAACTTGATAGCTTTGCTCTCTGCATCAGCCGTTTATTCAGGATGGTGGGTCCTTTATGTTAGCCTCACATTAGAAGAATCGTGGGCATCTCAATTTATTAAATACCAGATAATGGAGTAGTTTTTTAAAAACATGGGTAGGCGGGAATTTTTTGTTTTTGTTTTGAAGGGCAATTCCAAAAAGGCCGAATTGAACATTTTGGGTTATTCTTCATCTACTACACTCAATGGGCTATACTCCATGAACTCCTTGATAAATATTTAAATGGACTGTCGTTAGCAACTCCCCTGACCCCTACATGGCCGAATTAAATTGTTCTGGGCTAAAGAGGGGTCGAATGGGCTAGATTTTCCCTCCTATTTAGTAAAATTTGCATGGCTCGACTGGATTCGGAACATAGACCTCACTGCCGGAGGGAAAAAGAAACGATAATTCTTTTGACATATATTTGTGTAAAATTATCTAAAGAACAAGGGACACAGACCACATGCGCCAAAACTAGACATGTATCCAATGACTTCACTTGGTACCCTCTCATTTCTGTCCAAAACACATCCAACGGTTCCGATGAAACACCGGCAAAAGCTCTAGTGCAAGCAGCCTAGCAGCAGCGACATAACTTTTTTTACAAATTCAGTAGGATTTGAAGGATCCAGTAGTACAGAATAAGACAGAAAAAAATATCGACAGATTCCTAGTTCATATTCAGCAGCACTTGACCGATTCTGCAACATTCCAAAGTGACTGTTTCATCTATACAGACACTGAAACTCAATAGCAGTAGAGAGAGAGAACCTGTTCATGTTTCAGCTCTAAAAACCTTGTCGCACGATCAGTTTGCCCTTTTCTCCAAACACACTCGATCATTGGAGCAAGCATAACTAACGATCAAGTATGGTTTTGTGTGCATACCTCCTCTTCACATTAATACCAGTGTGACACCCATATATATGCATCCCAAAATGCCCAAGCCTCATCTAGATTGTGATAAAGCCAAGTTTAAAAAGGAAAGCAAGACCATCTACTGCACTTGATCTAAACAAGTACCAATATATCAGTATTAGTTCTAGAAAATACCTTAGTAATAGTAACGACATAACACTTGATAGATTAACTAGAGCCACTACTAGGAAACCCCTTATTAGTGGCGCACCTTTTTTCACTATCCGTGGCGCATATGTTAGTCGCCACAAATAACTATCTTCTGTGGCGCATTTCAAAATGCGCCACAGAAGTCTCTAACTTCAGTGGCGCATATGGCCAATATGCGCCACATAAGTTTTTTTCCAAAATTAAAAAAAAAGGCGGGCCAGATCTCAAACTTCTGTGGCGCATATGGCCAATATGCACCACTGAAGTTTTTTTCAAATTTCAGAAAAAAACGGGCCAGATCTAGATCTGGCCGGAGTTGGTGGTGGTTGTGGTTGTGGGGGTGGGGGTGGTTGTGGTGGTGGATGGAGGAGGGCTAGGAGGAGGTTGCCGGAGTTGGTGGTGGAGGAGGAGGTTACCGGAGTTGGTGGTGGAGGAGGAGGATGAGGAGGTCGCCAGAGTTGGTGGTGGAAGAGATGGAGAAGGAGGTCGCCGAAGTTGGTGGTGGAGGAGGAGGTCGCCAGAGTTGGTGGTGGTGGAGGAGGAGGTGGTCGCCGGAGTTGGTTGCCAGAGTTGGTGGTGGTGGAGGAGGAGGAGGAGGTGGTCGCCAGAGTTGGTGGTGGTGGAGGAGGAGGAGGTCGCCGGAGAGTGGAGAAGGAGGAGGGAGGAGAAGGGGAGAAGTGTGGAGGGGAGGAGAAGTGTGGATGGGAGAAGAAGTGGGGAGGGGGAGAAAAAGGAAAAAGGGAGGGAGAAGGGCGACAGCGGGATTCAAATCTCGAATCCCGCCCAAGACTTTTGTGGCGCATATGGGGGAAATGTGCCACAGAAGTTTCTCCCCCTTTTTTATTTTTTTGAAGTAAAAAATCTTCTACCCTAAATAACTTTTTACTCTTTTCGAATTTAGGGATTCTGTAAAATTCAGAATGACCATAGGTTGTTGAATTCGAGTAGGGAATTTTGAGACGATCATTTTGATAGGTTAAAGATTTTTTTTCGACATCGTATGCAAAAGTTATAGCCGTTTTACTGTGCCATGACCTATTTTTGCAAAATACATCGAAATTCATGTGTTTCAATTTTGTCTAGATCTATAACCTAAAATCTAACTACAACTCAAAGGATTTTTTTTGAAGTTTCTATCATTTTTGTTTATTTTTTACAAAACTGAAAAGGCGATCCACGGGGGGTGGCATCTGTTTTTGCTTGTTCCGTGGCGCATACACCTATATGCGCCACAGAAACATCACTTTCTGTGGCGCATATGGACATATGCGCCACAGAAGTTTCTCCCCCCTTTTTTTGCTGCTTGGTCCCATCAACCTTCTGTGGCACATACGGCTATATGCACCACAGAATCATCACTTTCTGTGGCGCACACGAAAATATGCGCCACAAAAATGTGGACTTCTGTGGCCATATTGGTTTCATGCGCCACTGAAGTGCCAAACTTCTGTGGCCCATTTTTTCTAGTGCACGACTGATACATATCTGTGGCGCATGGTTTTACATATGCGCCACTGAATATCTTGTCTACCTATAAGATGTTTCCTAGTAGTGAGCATTTGAAGCTTGAGTAGTATAGAATAAGAGAAAAAAATATCTACAGATTCCCAGTTCATATTCAGCACCAACAACATTTCAAAGTGACTAATTCAGCAGTACAGACAATGGCCAAAAGAAATGACAGATTCAGCAATAAATACATTGAAATTCAATAGTTGTAGCAAGGCCATGGCTCATAAGGAAAGAGAGTCCATATTCAGCACTCGATTGGTCATTCCGAACAAGTACCACTACATATGTATAATACAAAATAGATTAGAAGTAGCAAGTTAAGACCTCCATACAAAATACTCGACATAACGCAACATCGTTGTAAGTGCTGGCCGGGTAGCACTTTCTTTCCTGCATGTTACCCTTTCCTTGTCACACCATCGCCTGTGGGCCCACTATGTTAGCAGCGTACATTGGAAATATGTATACATTACCGCAAACTTGTTCCACCTCTCCCCATACAACTTGAATCTGTCACCAGCATAAAGTAGTAATTAATTAGTACAATGTTACATATCTTAACATTGGGATCATCACAGAGAATATTTAGATGTTTTATCTCACTTTTGAAACTTGTTGATGCAATACTCCTAATCCATAGGGAATTCCGACGAACGGTTCAGAAGCTTCCAGGTAACACCGTAGCTGCGATAGGTATGACCTAAGCCCTTCTAGGGCGACTTCGTCCGATGATGGCTTGCTCGTCAGCTCAGATGTCTCCACCATTTCGATCGCATGGAGCTCATGCCACAGAGACAGCGACCAAAGCTTCACCTTGTACCGCGGTGATTCGCATGCCCCTAAACTGACGAACCTGGGGGGATATGACAAAGTCCGTGGTGTGGCCATCAAATTGGGCGACGAACACGGTGCCCTCTTTCCCGATGCCGATGATATCCGCTCTGCGTGAGCCCCTTGTGGGCACCGGCTTAGACGGCACCCAGTGTTTGTCGCTATAGGACATTATGGGCGCAGTCCTCGAGTGCGCAACTCTAAGGTGGCGGACGAGCTCTACCGTAGGTGTTAGCTCTACCAACGAGGTGATGAACTCGCATCCAGGCTCCGTGCAGACTTGTTGGCCATGAAAGCACTAGATTATGTGGTCATAGACGTTGTTGTAGGGGACGAATGTCCCGCAGTGGTCGTTGGGGCATCTGCTACCTTTTCTGCCCGCGAGTTGGCAGTACAGCTCCTTGGAGCATGTGTCTAGCCAAGCGGCATGGGTAGTGTCCAGACGCATAGCGATTTTGTTGAAAACATCGTTGCCGACCTAGCTCCAGATGCCGTGTAGTGGGTTGTGCGTCGATTGCGACATCAGGATGGATTGGGGAAGAGGTCGGACCAGAGTATGACTATCGAGGGACTTTTGGAGAGGGGTGGCGTGCAGCCTGCAAGATCCGATGCATTGGGTGAGATGGCGAGGAAAATTTGCGAAGCATGCACTAGAGACGATCCCAAATGCGGGGCTAGGCGGTGTTGGCGAGTGGGGATAAAACATCCGAGATGGGGAAGATGGGATGGCCCTTTGAA
Source organism: Avena eriantha (assembly GCA_910589775.1). Taxonomy (NCBI): domain Eukaryota; kingdom Viridiplantae; phylum Streptophyta; class Magnoliopsida; order Poales; family Poaceae; genus Avena; species Avena eriantha. The sequence continues at coordinate 27,014,402 of OU342746.1, read as the reverse complement.
CGAGTTTTTTTGCAAGGCCTCTGGAGCTGCATCCAGGATGCCGATTAGCTTGGCTTGCATGCTGCAGTGCACTAAATTAACCATCTGAAATCCTGGCGCATTTTATAGCTAGGCCGACACACTTTCGTGCCCTAAATTAACCATGTCACAACCTGGGCCATTACAGCTAGGCTGGCACACTGCCGTGTACGCCGACTAGAGTTACTACTGCTATCATATTTGATCAGATGATGTTTGTTTAGTTTGCTAAAAAGGATTATATTGTAGGGCTGGACTATCAAGCAGCTCGACCCATTAAGGCTCAGCTCATTAAGGCTCATGCTCATTAAGGCTCAGATCATTAAACTCGTTAAGGATAATGAGCAAAAAGTAAAGCTTAACTCGGTTCATTAGATGTTAACGAGCGCTCACGAGCTGCTCGTTATGAAAATGTATCAGCCTCAGATAGAAGCTTACCAATAATAAAAAATGACAGTCGGTAGGGTCCGGTCAGTGTCGTGGTCAGCAGATCCAGATCGAGAAGATGGAGATGGGGTATGCAGTGGGAGATGACGAGTTGATGAGACACATGAGAAATATTCTAAATCGATCGGTGGAGTCTAGGGCAAGGTTTTTTGTTGGTCGCTCTCGCTCTTGGATTGATCAGTCTTACTCAATAGGCTAGATGTTTGCCTTAGATGGGCTGCCAGATTAGACATGTAACAACATAAGTGGTCCTTACCTTGGTTGTTATCGAGCTTAACGAGTAGCTCACGAACATCGTTAAGTCGATCATTTAGCTCGTTAAGGGAATCGAGAAAAAACTGCAGCTTAGCCAAGATCGTTAAGGAAACGAGTCAATTTTGAACGAGCCGAGCAAATGAGTGCTCATTCAACTCATCATGTTTCAAGTTTTATGTCCAGCTCTAATACTTTAGAATAGGAGGTAGTACAATACTAGCAGTAGTACACTAGATGTTTGTTTTGCAGTTTTGCTGCAAACATAGTACAATAAATACCTCCACATTGGAGCCTAGCACGATTAAGTACCACAGTGTTCCAACAAGATGCATGATAACGGAATGTGTTCAAGCACCTCTTTACAGAATAGTTATAATTAGAAGTGAACAGTCACTACATTAATACACCTACGATATAGTAAATTGTCCATGAAATGATGGGTGATAACCTGCACATCTGATCACCTTCTTGCAGTTATCATGATCAAATACTATCACCTTGAAGGAAGTGGCAATCTTCTTGAATACTAGAAAGTATCCTACCTTCAACTCATGTGCTTTGACAAAATCTAGCCATCCTTCGTCAAGGATTACCTTGCCATCTTGCTTCTTCAGCTCGACGTCCTAGTTGTAGGCTTTGCATATCTTCAGCTTGATGGCCTCTGGATACTCACCACCAAACGTTAGCAAAAATGAGCTGGGTATGCTCCGCACGTATAACCCTCCCGGTATTAACAATACCTTGTAGAACTCGTCATAGGTGTTCTCCACGTGGGTGTTCCTGGCTAGCCCCTCCATCCAGACTGCACATGACTCTCTTGTCTTCTTTGATGATGAGTCTATCCAAGCTCTTCTTGCCTGAACACTTCAAAAAAATCCTGTGCACAGATAATGTCTCTACCAGCTGTTAATAATTGTGAAATAGTATAGTATTAGCTGATAGAGTACAATACAAGATCAGCTAAGAAATTAGAGTGGAGCAATTTTCTTATCGAAGTGAACAAATTAAAGTCTTAACTCTAGCTAGCATGAACGCCGGTTATATTAGTACTACATCCAAGGTCTAGGCATCACATTAGTGCAGTTCTTTATCGAGCAGTATAGATACTGAACACCTAGGAACAGACAAATGGACGAACATGATGAGCTCTATCTGCTGCCGATGCTAGAGATGCATACATATACTCGAAATTTTGGCAAAAATTAGGGTAGGGCAACAACCGCCCTAACTTGCCCAAATTAAAGGGACCTCCGCCCCTGAGACAAATCTAAAGAAAAACATACCGAATGGCCTCCCAACTCATCATCAGCCACGGATCAATCAATACAAAATTTGAACTTATTATTACATTTCACCATAGATCTAGCCCCGGAACTAGCTTGCATGCATAAAACTGAACTGTAGTATACAGAAAGGTTAAATGCACTAGATGAGAACTATACTCAACACCAACCCAATGTTAACCAAGTGCTAATAAAAGCTTGACCGCATATCATCATCAAGATCAAGCGTTCCGGGGATTATGTATATACTACACTGCCACTGCGATTTCTGAGGGATGGGACGGCTCTATAGATGAGGTTGCAAGGCCTGCCGCCCGCAGTCGACCCGCCTAAGACGAGTAAGTTGCGACGGTGGTGGTCGTCAATGGAGGGAAGCGCAATGGCGATTAAGGAGTGATGTGTGAGAGAGGGCTGGGCGGGGGCTGGTGAGGGAATAAGGGCGGTGAGATTACACGAATGATGTGGACAAAGCAAACCTTCCCACCAATATAGTACTACTAATTGTCATGCAAAAAGTAATTGCCTAGAAAATTGGGCACGACAGCTTGAGTGCTTGAATAGGGAAACATCAAACACGTACTATGAAAGTATATTATTACATACATGGTTCCCAGTACAAGCAATAGTGGAAATGATGTTGCAATCACTGATACTACAATACAATATGAAAGTACTATGTACATAGTACTGTACATTACATGGTGACAAGTACTAGCTACAGAAATGATGTTGCGAGTGCTCATAATCAGCTTTTTGGTATTTTAGTCAAACTTCACATAGTTCTAGGAAGGGTTGGCACGAACCACATTGGCGCCTCAAACATTTGCTCTCTATATTCCGCTCTAGTGTAGTTAAGTGATAAACCTATGGCAGCTCCCCCATTGACATGCATGCGGCTCCAATCTGGAACTGGCTGTGGGCGATGTTGGCAGCGCACGTGTGTAGAAAACACACAGTCTCCTCTGAACACTGGCAGAGCTTCGTCAACATCGGCAGCACCAGGTTTGGAGTTTGTAGGGGGGTCGAGCATGAATGGATGGTTGATTCCCACAAAAGACTAACCTCCCTTCAAGATTATCCCTTCTGATCCAGTACGGTGCTACATGGTCATCCAAATTAAGGGCCCTCTGGAATACGTGGAAGCGGAGCGAGGGATAAGTGAGCAGTTCTCTACCCATGTATGATACAGGATTACCATGGCTGCTGGTTTGTGCACCCCGGTGTGAATCCACAACATATTCCAGCCAAGCTCTACCAAGTACCAGGTGCATAATGCAATATATTCAGCCTCCACATAGTAACCGGCTTGGATGTTTGCCGGCTCTTCAATTACTAGAGCCTGTATGCACGCGGGTCTGCAAGTATGCCTGTGTGTGCATTTCAGTTATCAAAAGTATCACGAACGATGCAGTTGTAAGTAATTTATAAATTTTACTTTTAAGTAACAGGACTCACTCCACTTCTTTGGTTCCTAGACAAGAACATCTCCTTGCGGTGCTGTTACCGCGTATATGCGATCAATAGAACCACTGATTAGACACTTGGCAATGGCATCGACATACGTTGCTGGTGCAAGATAGTCAAACACCACCATCGCATTGTAGTGCCATTGGTTGCCAAATCTGTACGGTTTCTTTACTATTTGTATCTTGAGGAGCTCAATATACGCATTCTTGTAGAGGTAAGTGCATGGGGGGCCGGGAAACACTGGTTACCCGATGGATAAATATCAACACGCTGCACACCTGACAACTCGATACGTGCCATACTGTAGACGTTTTGGAGGTACGAGGGCCCTAGGTGCTTTGCAATCGCAATCCATTCTCCGCTGGCACCAACCCAGTGACCCTTGTTTTCAAATCCATCATCATCCCATGTTCCGGGTATGGCATGAGCCTCGCCTCAATGCCCTGCAACGGATTTTCTTCATATATAGGGGCATGCAAGGTGTTTGACAAAGGGGGTATGTCAACACCCGGATTTTAATCCCAGATGCCCGTTATGCCATACCTCGCAATCCCAGGATTACCATTTTTACGAGACATAACGGATTGGATATCACAGTACATCATCCATTACAAACCATACATAAGGTTCTTACACAAATAAGGATCTCATGATCTAGTCTTAATACAACAAGCAGCGGAAATAAAAGATAGAGTAGCGGTGGGGTCCATCTTCAGGGGCACTGGCAATGCTGACGAAGGCAGATAATCCTAGTTATCATAGCCGTCCTGCTGACCATCATCTTGCTAATCTCCTTCATAGTCTGGCCATGATAATAGCCAGGGACAAAAGCCATGAGTACTCTTTAAGTACTCGCAAACTACCACTAACAAGTATTATAAATCTAAGTTAAAATGCTAACTATATGCTTAACTGTCAAGTTAAGTTTGAAACTTAAACTGAGTTTTGAAGCAAAGAAAGATAATATAAAACTCTAAAATCACTTAAGTTGGGGAAACTATTGTCATAAACACAACCCTGTTGTGGTCAAGTCAAGATTCATCATTCTTTTCAAAGTCTTTAGAAAACATCTGACAACGAAACAGTATGGCCATTCCACCTGTCCATAACCGCGAACGCGGCTATTCGAATAGTTTGACACTCTACAGAGGTGGTACACTTTCACCACAAGATTTGATACATCTGTCAGGGATAACCCTGAATCATCATACTTAGTATGCAGATAATCAAACATAACCTTCCCTTTACACACCCTAGTATAAGCACCTCTCCTATGAGCATGGCCTCCCAACCATGACCATCATTCATCTTGGGAACTGCATAGGTGGACAACATTGAGAGGTAACCTCAGCTCAAATCTCTCCCGTGAGGGAACTAATACTAATGCATATAAATTTCCAGGTACGCCTTACCCAATTCAGGTAATGTGGTTGTACGGTAAATTTGGAATGGTATCACATCCAAATCCAACCATCAGTTTTATAAAAGGGTTAAGGCTCAGGCCTCAACATTTTCATCATTATCAACCAATTGTGTTTCTCAACACATGTCAAAACCTCTCAATAGAATGACTCATCATTCCAAGGTTTTCGTAATTCATTTTCACCAAGTGTTCCCATCTAAAGTGACTCAAGTTTTTGATCTACTATAAACTACTAAGTTAAAAGTGTTCACTAAGGTGAAAAAGATGGGTTCAATCTCATGCCATAGAATGACATCTAAAGGTTTCTAAATAGGTTAAGTTTTATACTTTTTATGCTACCTTCAAAACCAGTAAAGAACTTTGTATAAACTAAGAAGGGTAAAACTTGTAACTAGGATTTGGGGTACTATTAGTTAAATAAGAGGGGGTGTGATCAAAGCATGCTTAAGGCATCTTTGCTAAACCATCTAGTTTGATTCTAGTTTGCTAAGTACTACACTTGCAAGTGCTAACTTGCAAGGGTTAATTTTGGATAGTGCTAGCTTGCTAATAGTAGCTGGCATTGTTAATGGTGGCTTGCCTTGGTTGGTGCAGTGGTTGAAGTTTTCTTCTTCTTCTTCTTGGTAGAACTCCTCCTCCTCCTCGAAAGCTTGGTCAGTACTATCGTCTATAAATACATAGGGAGTGCACAATCACCAAACAATACTTAACTAGGCTAGATAGCATTCTAAGACACACAATTGATGATCTATTATCATCACAAGCATCTCAAGTTTAAATCAAAAGTTTCCTTCTTTTTATTTTAGAAAAGTAATTTCTACTCATTGAAAAATTAACTAAAATTTATTATTCACCACCAAAATATGGGATCATGTGGACACATGTCCTCACCACATATTCTAACATGTGGGAATGAGATTTAAGGGTGGGATCAATATTACTTTGGTTTAAGTTCATTATTTAATGATTTAGTGACTAGAAATGCCTATATAGCATTATTTTGGTACTAGTCCAAAGTCACTGCATGTAAACCTTAATATTATTACATATTTAGATAGATATGGTGAAATGTGATTTTTGAGAGTTGGAATCAACTCAAAAGCTAACTTGGTTGATTTTATAAAAATGTTGCAAGTTGTAAAAGCTTATGTTTCTTATTTTTATTAGGAGAGATCTATAACTCTAATTGAATTAAATCCAATGGGCTTGGATATATCATCTTAATATCTTTCAGACAAAATTAGTTTCATGCAATTTGGATTTGTAAAACTCACATAATTGATTTTTGAAATACTGGACAGAAACTAGGTTTAACTAAAAAAGAAAACTCTAGATTTGAATCGATGGGCTAGCGTGGGAAAAGGAATGGGCCGGCCCAGTGGCGCTCCACGGCGCGGGGCTCAGCTGACAGGAGGGTCCCGCGTGTCAGCGGCACTTAAAACGCGAAATGGTACGCGCGCTGTGGGCCGTGCGATTAGAAGCTAGATCTACGGCTGAGTGTCGTCGTCGACGACGAACAGGACGCCGGCGAGCTCGGACCCTAGCGGCTCGGTGGGGGTCTGCTGGGGGCGTACCAGGGCTCTAGCGGGGTCGGCGAGGCACGCAAACGACGTGGAAGACGACAGCGACGCGAGGCTTGGTCGTGGTGGAGCTTGGGGCGGTCGAAATCAACGGCGCCCTTCTCCTCCTACCGCGGCTGCTCCGGCTCCAATTCCGGCGAGGCAGAGCTCGCCTTGCTGCGGCTAGAGGTGGGTGAGGTTCAGAGAGGTGAGGGGAGTGGAATGGTGTGGAGAAGAGAGGCTGGGGAGGGCTCCTTTTATAGGCTCGACGGTGAGACCGAGCGGGATGGGCGGTCGACGGTGGCGACATGGCTACGTCGAGGTAGAGGCATAGCTGGGGGTGGCGATCGACGGGCAGTTCCCTGGCGGTGCTCTAGAGCTTAAATGCAGCCGTAGGGGGGGTGGCACGCGGTCGGTGCGAGGTGGCGCTCTGTGCGGCAGAGGCACGGTGTCCACGGCGAGCGGTGGCTGTGGTGCGTTGGGCAGCGAACAGGCGTGTCCGTCGTGTTCCCTGTGTCGTGGCGGAGTGGTAGGCGCGGGCTGCGGTCGAGCGGCGGCTTGTGCACGCGTGCCGGGTGCGGCGCTCTGGCGTGCGCTCGGCATGGTGCGGTGGCACTGGGCTCGGTTTGTGCTCGGTGGTCCACTGCACTCCTAGGCTCGAGCAAGGGACAGGGGGTGGCGGTGAGCTCCTGGCTACCTCCTAGACATGGAGAGAGAGGGGGAGGTGGTCTGCTAGGGTGAGAGCAAGGTTGGCCAGCGAGTTGGTGCTCGGCATGGCTTGGCCTTTCCACTAGGGTGTAGGGGATAGGGTGGTAATGGCATGGTTTGATCAAGTGGAGACAGAGGGAGTGTTTTGTGGTCAAATGGGTGGCAAAACCCTGTAGAAATAGTGAGCTAGCTAGTTGTGTTTGATTCTGCCTGCCATGTGTTTGATGAAATGGCTGCATGAAAATTCTTTTTGAATTTTGAGTTCAAATTTTTTGGGTGTTCTCCACTAATGCTAGGTAGTCTCTGGTTGCAAGGGTTTTGAAAGTGGAGCTCAAAAAGATGGTTTTTGAAATAGGGGTAATCTATGCATATGCATTAGATTCAATTTTAAACTGTCATTTAAATTAGTTTACAGAATGGTTTTAGCAGATCAAAAGGTGGGCCTTGGTACCTCATTATGTGTACTACCAAGGGGTGTAAAGATCAAGAATTGTTTCTGTTAATTTTTGAGTACTAGATATAGCCATAGTAGGCATGAGAGTTAAATTTGCCAAAATGACCATTCCTCCTCTTTAATTCTTTTTGATTTGATTTTCTTTAGGAAAAGTTTGGGAATGATGTAGATGATGTTTAAATCACCTAAGAGACATTTTACAAGCATTGGATCACTCAATCATGGCAATTCAAACAACTCCTAAATTAAATGCACACATATATGAATGCTTTCATATTAATTTTGAAAAAGTTTTTGTTAACCCCAAATTTTATTGATTTGATCTGGATAAGCTTGGATTGAAGTTTTGGGATGTTACAAACCTTCCCCCCATAAACAAAATCTCCTCCCGAGATTTACAAGGAAAACTAGGAACTAAAGAGATCTGGGAACTCTGTCCTAATGTAATCTTCTCGCTCCCAAGTAGCTTTCTCTTCGGTATGGTTGCTCCACTGAATCTTGAGAAACTTGATACTCCTGGTCCTGGTGGTTCTGTAGGCTTCTTCTAAGATATGGATGGGTACTTCTCGATAGGTCAGGTCATTGTTGATTTCCACAGCTCTATGATCGATGTTCTTGAAAACTTCGGTCTTCTCGGGCACTTCCAAGCATTTGCGAAGTAACGAGATATGGAACACATTATGGATGGCTGACATCTCTTCAGGCAGTTCCAACTGATATGATACTTCTCCTCAGCGGTTCAGAATCTTGAAAGGTCCGATATATCTGGGGGCTAACTTTCCTTTCAGACTAAAGCGTTGAGTTCCTTTCAAGGGTGAAACCTTGAGATATACAAAATCTCCGACATTGAAAGTCAGGTCTCTTCTTCTTTTGTCAGCATAGCTCTTTTTTCTAGATTGGGCGGTCTTGAGGTGCTCATGGACTTTGTGAACTTTCTCTTCTGCTTCTCGAAGGATGTCGGGTCCGAAGATCTGACTCTCTCCTACTTGCGACCAATTCAAAGGGGTACGACACTTTCTTCCGTAAAGGAATTCAAATGGTGCCATCTGCAAACTACCTCGATAACTGTTGTTATATGAGAATTCTGCGAAAGGCAGGCAGTCTTCCCATTTTGATCCATATTCCAACACACAAGCTCTAAGCATATCCTCTAGGATTTGGTTGACTCTTTCAGTCTGTCCATCTGTTTGCGGGTGATATGCGGTACTGAAGTTCAACTTGGTTCCTAACCTTCCTGAACTTTCTGCCAAAATCTTGAGGTAAACTAGGTTCCTCGATCTGATATGATGGTCTTGGGGGTTCCATGCAGACTAACAATCCTAGCAATGTACAGCTCTGCTAACTTTGCACTCTGGTAAGTTGTTTTGACAGGTATAAAGTGGGCTACCTTGGACAGTCTATCAACTATGACCCAGATTGAGTCATTTCCCCTACTAGAACTAGGTAAACCGGTGATAAAGTCCATTCCGACGGAATCCCATTTCCATTCCAGAATCTGCAATGGCTGCAACAGTCCTGCAGGTCTCTGGTGTTCTGCCTTGACTCTTTGGCAGATGTCGCACTTGGCGATGTAGCTTCCGATCTCTCTCTTCATCTTGTGCCACCAAAATTTCTCCTTCAAATCCTGATACATCTTTGTTCCTCCGGGATGGATAGAATAAAGAGTATCATGAGCCTCCTTCATGATAACTTCCTTCAGCTCCGAATCTGCTGGAACACAGATACGTCCTTTGTACCATAGTACTCCTTCTTCATCCTTGGTGAATCCAGGTACCTTTCCTGTACCAATATGACGTTTGATTCCGTCAATACTTTCATTCCCCTTCTGGGCTTCCTTGATTTGGCTAATCAAAGTGGGTTGAAGTTCAATGCTAGCTAGGAATCCTTTGTTAACTAATTTAGTCCTGAATTGCTCCAACTCTTCATACAAACTTGGTTGCTTCTCCTTGATCATGGTGTTAAGCCAACACGGCAATCTGCTAAGAGCATCCGCTACCACATTGGCTTTGCCAGGGTGATAGTGAATGTCAAGGTCATAATCCTTGATTAACTCTATCCATCTTCTTTGCCTCATATTCAGCTCTTTCTGAGTGAAGATATACTTCAAGCTCTTATGATCTGAGTAAATCTCACAGCGATTACCCATCAAATAATGATGCCATGTCTTCAGTGCTAGAACTACAGCTGCTAGTTCAAGATCATGGGTCGGATAGTTCTGCTCATGCTGCTTCATTTGTCGAGACAGATAAGCGATGAATTTGCCTTCAATACACATCCTAGACCAATCTTGGATGCGTCACAATACACATCAAATGGCTTCTTGATGTCTGGCATGACCAAAATTGGGGCTGATATCAATCTCTTCTTCAGCTCCTGGAAACTAGCTTCACATTTGTCTGTCCATTCAAACTTCTTGTCCTTCTTCAACAATTGGGTCATTGGTCGGGCTATGCTCGAGAATCCTTCTACGAACTTGCGGTAATACCCCGCTAATTTGAGAAAGGCATGGACTTGGGGTTGAGTGGTTGGGGCTTTCCATTCTTCAACATCTATGATCTTTGTGGGATCAACAGAGACTCCTCTGGCAGACACAATATGTCCTAGGAATCCCACTTCTTTCAGCCAAATTCACACTTGCTGAACTTGGCATATAACTGATGCTCTCTCAGGGTTTCTAGAATGATTCTCAGATGTTGCTCGTGCTCTTCTTCTGACTTGGAGTAGATAAGGATGTCATCGATAAACACAACTACAAACTTATCTAGGAAATTCATAAAGATCTTATTCATGAGATTCATGAAATAAGCAGGGGCATTGGTTAATCCAAAAGACATAACCGTATACTCATATAAACCATTGCGAGTAGTAAAGGCGGTCTTCGGAATATCCGTTGCACGAATCTTAAGTTGGTGATAACCAGTCCTAAGATCAATCTTTGAGAATACCTGAGCTCCAGTCAACTAATCAAATAGATCCTCTATCTTTGGCAAAGGGTACTTGTTCTTGATGGTGACATCATTCAATTTTCTCTAGTCTGTGCACAGACGGTTGCCTCCATCTTTCTTGTCGATGAATAACACTAGTGATCTCCATGGCGATGCACTTGGTTGAATTAAACCTTTGGCTAGCATAGCATCCAACTGCTTCTTCAGTTCCACTAACTCTGATGGGTTCATGCTATAGGGTGTCTGGGCTATAGGTCCGGTTCCGGGGATTAGTTCGATAATGAACTCAATATCCCTATCTGGGGGCAGACCTGGCAATTCATCGGGGAATACGTCGGGGTATTCACAGACTACTCTGACTTGGTCAATGGTGGGCAAGGCTACACTCTGGTTGCACTTGAATTGACGGGGTAAGGTTTCAGAGATATGCTCTACTGTGACTCCAGAACTACTGGTCATGGTGATGGCTTTCTTAGCACAGTCTATCAATCCTTTATGCCTTGACATCCAGTCCATACCTAGTACTACTTCCAAACCTTTGGTTCCAAGTACAATTAGGTTGGCATAAAAATCTATCCCATGTATTCTGATAGGTACATCTTTGCAATTTTTTCTAGCTTTGGTTGTTGAACCGGGGATTTGAACTATCATGACATGCTTCAGGTTGGTTGGACGAATCTTACTAGTGCATGCAAATTCTTCGGTGACCAATGAATGCGATGCTCCTGAATCAAACAATACTCTTGCTAAAACTGAGTTGACAGAAAACATACCCAGCACTACATCTGGCGCTTCCTGGGCTTCTTCTGCATTCATGTGGAAGAGACGGCCATTGCGGTTGTGAGGGTTCCCCTTCCTGGCTGAACAAATCTCCTTCCTGGCTGAACATGACGCTGCTGCTGAGCTGGGGCATTCACATTGGGATTGGTGGCAGTCTTCTCGGGACACTCATTGGAGTAGTGACCCTTCACTCCACACTCGAAACAAGTGATCTGGGACTTGTCCTTGACTGCGACAGGCACAACATTGCTGCCAGTTCTAGGTGCAGTGTTGTTGTTGTTGTTGTTCTTGGGAGGTGCACGGTTGAAATTGTTGGCATTACCGGAGTTGTGATTGTTTCCTCTGGACTTCACATTGCCTCCGCTACGGTTGGGGTAGCTTGGGCGAGAATTTGGGGGTCGGTTGTTCCTTGGTGCATATCCTGGTGAGGGGTTGGGACGATACTCCTGGTGACTATTGGATCCAGACTGCTACATCATACGACGCTTGCGATTGTTGTTTGCCTAGTTAGTCTTCCCTTCCATCTGGATGGCAGAGTCGACTAGCTCTTCGAGATCCTGAAACGGATGTTGACGAGGACAATCTGCATCTCATCATGCAGGCCGTTCAAGAATCTCTCCTTCTTCTTGGCCTCCGTATTGATCTCGTCAGGTGCATATCTGGCAAGTGATAGGAATTTGTCACGGTACTCCACCACAGTCATTCTTCCTTGCTTCAATTCGCGGAACTCATCTCTCATCTGGTTGACTAGACCTTGCGGCACGTGGGTGCAGCTGAAATTGACTTTGAATGCTTCCCAAGTCATCACTTGACCATGGTTCATATTGCGGATGCTATTCCACCAAGCTCTGGCATCTCCCACCAGATAGTGGGTGGCGAAGCGCACTTTCTCATTTTCATCCACTCCTGCAACTTCGAGGTTGTTCTCCATGGTCTGCAACCAGTCATCAGCATCTAGTGGGTTCTCAGATTGGGGGATTAGTGTTCTGAAATTTTTTGAGTTTGGATCCATGGTGGTCCTGATTTCCATGCCCTTGGTTGTTGAGACCCATCTGGGCGATCTGTTGAAGTGTTGCTAAGTTGGCTTGGCGTTCTGCCCTTCTTGCTTCACGGTCTACGATGAGATTCTGCAATATTTGTAGCATTGGGTCCTGCGATGAGCTGCTCCCTCCTTGGTTTCCACGAGTCATCTGAAGATTGAGATATAGGGGTAAGAGGGAAATTCTAAGGTTCATGGTTTTGGGTTTTCAAAGCTAAAACATTGAGTTAGACTCAGGTTTTTCCACTAACTTCATTTTCATTCATGCAGGCAAGCACATGGTACAACACACACCACAACAATCAAAGGGAAAACAAATGGTTTGAAGAACCATTCTGCAGGCTAAGATACAGTGAGCTCAATACATCTCAGGCTACGATAGTGCTCTAGTCCATCTACTCATTGTCGATGAAGTCTGAGTCCTCATCGTCAGTGTAGAAGTCCACGGCATCCTCCTCCAGAAAATCATCATTGTTGCTGAGGTAAGAATCGATGTCTCCCTGGATGTCTTCACCCTCATCTTCTTCTTCTTATTTTGCTGCAAGCTGAGCTTCCTGCTCCTTGATAGTCTTCTCGAGGTCGGCCACCTTCTTGTGAAAACGGGCGATGGTGCGATCCTTCTTGGCACGCTGGCGGCGAAGAGACTGACGGTCTTGGACAAGCAGTGCGAAAGTCTAGGCCTTCTGGTCGGCAATGGCGCAGTTCTGGTTGGCTAACTCTCTGGCATTATCCAGTTCCTGCTGTCTGTCATGAAGCAAGAAGTCAAGGTTCTCCACTTGACGCCTCAACTCGGGGTGGCCCAGCATTTCCATGGGCAGTCCCATGAAGTCACGTCTTGCATAGTGAGCAAAACGGGTTCCTTGGGTCTTGTTGACGCTGAGGGCACATAGACGTGCGAGAGCTTCATGCATTGCCCTGGCTAATCCATCAGCCAGTTGTTCTCTCTCACGGAGAACTGAATTCTTCCAGAAGTTGGTGCTTCGATGCTTCCTCTAAGATCTGCGGTGACTAGCCACTGCAGGTCTCCTCCTGGGGGTCCTGGAAGTTGAGCTCCAAGAAACTCCGGGTGCGGGCGTCCCAGTAACTCTGACAGTGAATCCAGATCCCTCTCGAAGATCAGCTGACCTCCGTTGCCCAACTAGTAAAACTTGCTGAACTGGGTCTCCATCTACAAGAATTAAGGATGAGCAAGTTAGTGAGGTGATCAAGTGTGTCAAATTTTTAAGGAGTAGTGTAAGGATTTTTGAGGATTATGATGTTTTTGATAAGGAATCCACAAGGGTAAGAAAGGAGATAGTTTTTCATAAATATGAACTTTGGTTTGGAAACTAAGTTTTTGTTTGACGTCCATTCTAACTAGGGTCGCCTATGGTCAGGATGGCTCTGATACCAACTTGTCAACACCCGGATTTTTAATCCCAGATGCCCGTTATGCCATACCTCACAATCCCAGGATTACCATTTTTGCGAGACATAACGGATTGGATATCACAGTACGTCATCCATTACAAACCATACATAAGTTTCTTACACAAATAAAGATCTCATGATCTAGTCTTAATACAACAAGCAACAGAAATAAAAGATAGCATAGCGGTGGGGTCCATCTTCAGAGGCACAGGCAATGCTGACGAAGGCAGATTATCCTAGTTATCATAGCCGTCCTGCTGACCATCATCTTGATAATCTCCGTCATAGTCTGGCCATGATAATAGCCAGGGACAAAAGCCATGAGTACTCTTTAAGTACTCGCAAACTACCACTAACAAGTATTATAAATCTAAGTTAAAATGCTAACTCTATGCTTAACTGTCAAGTTAAGTTTGAAACTTAAACTGAGTTCTGAAGCAAAGAAAGATAAGATAAAACTCTAAAATCACTTAAGTTGGGGAAACTATTGTCATAAACACAACCCTGTTGTGGTCAAGTCAAAATTCATCATTCTTTTCAAAGTCTTTAGAAAACATCTGACAACAAAATAGTATGGCCATTCCAACTGTCCATAACCGCGGATGCCGCTATTCGAATAGTTTGACACTCTGCAGAGGTGGTACACTTTCACCAGAAGATTCGATACATCTGTCAGGGATAACCCTGAATCATCATACTTAGTATGCAGATAATCAAACATAACCTTCCCTTTACACACCCTAGTATAAGAACCTCTCCTATGAGCATGGCCTCCCAACCATGACCATCAGTCATCTTGGGGACTGCATAGGTGGACAACATTGAGAGGTAGCCTCAGCTCAAACCTCTTCCGTGAGGGAACTAATACTAATGCATATAAATTTCCAGCTACGCCCTACCCAATTCAGGTAAGGTGGTTGTACGGTAAATTTGGAATGGTATCACATCCAAATCCAACCATCAGTTTTATAAAAGGGTTAAGGCTCAGGCCACAACATTTTCACTATCATCAACCAATTGTGTTTCTCAACACATGTCAAAACCTCTCAATAGAATGACTCATCATTCCAAGGTTTTCGTAATTCATTTTCACCAAGTGTTCCCATCTAAAGTGACTCAAGTTTTTGATCTACTCTAAACTACTAAGTTAAGAGTGTACACTAAGGTGAAACTCATGCCATAGAATGACATCTAAAGGTTTCTAAATAGTTCAAGTTTTATACTTTTTATGCTACCTTCAAAACCAATAAAGAACTTTGTATAACCTAAGAAGGGTAAAACTTGTAACTAGGACTTGGGGTACTATTAGTTAAATAAGGGGGGGGGGGTGTGATCAAAGCATGCTTAAGGCATCTTTGCTAAACCATCTAGTTTGATTCTAGTTTGCCAAGTACTACACTTGCAAGTGCTAACTTGCAAGGGTTAATCTTGGATAGTGCTCGATTGCTAATAGTAACTGGCATTGTTAATGGTGGCTTGCCTTGGTTGGTGCAGTGGTTGAAGTTTTCTTCTTCTTCTTCTTCTTCTTCTTGGTAGAACTCCTTCTCCTCGAAAGCTTGGTCGGTACTATCGTCTATAAATACATAGGTAGTGCACAATCACCAAACAATACTTAACTAGGCTAGATAGAATTCTAAGACACACAATTGATGATCTATTATCATCACAAGCATCTCAAGTTTAAATCAAAAGTTTCCTTCTTTTTATTTTAGAAAAGTAATTTCTACTCATTGAAAAATTAACTAAAATTTATTATTCACCACCAAAATATGGGATCATGTGGACACATGTCCTCAGCACATATTCTAACATGTGGGAATGAGATTTAAGGGTGGGATCAATATTACTTTGGTTTAAGTTCATTATTTAATGATTTAAAGTGACTAGAAATGCCTATATAGCATTATTTTGGTACTAGTCCAAAGTCACTGCATGTAAACCTTAATATTATTACATATTTAGATAGATATGGTGAAATGTTATTTTTAAGAGTTGGAATCAACTCAAAAGCTAACTTGGATGATTTTATAAAAATGTTGCAAGTTGTAAAAGCTTATGTTTCTTATTTTTATTAGGAGAGATCTATAACTCTAATTGAATTAAATCCAATGGTCATGGATAGATCATCTTAATACCTTTCAGACAAAATTAGTTTCATGCAATTTGGATTTGTAAAACTCACAGCATTGATTTTTGAAATACTAGATAGAAACTAGGTTTAACTAAAAAAGAAAACTCTAGATTTGAATCGATGGGCTAGCGCGGGAAAAGGAATGGGCTGGCCCAGTGGCGCTCCGCGGTGCGGGGCTCAGCTGACAGGGGGTCCCGCGTGTTAGCGGCACTTAAAACGTGAAATGGTACGCGCACTGTGGGCCGTGCGATTAGAAGCTAGATCTACGGCTGAGGGTCGTCGTCGACGACGAACAGGTCCCCGGCGAGCTCGAACCCTAGCGGCTCGGTGGGGGCCTGCTAGGGGCGTACCAGGGCTCCAACAGGGCCGGCGAGGCGGGCAAACGACGTGGAAGACGTCGGCAAGGCGAGGCGTGGTCGTGGTGGAGCTTGGGGCGGTCGAAATCAACAACGCCCTTCTCCACCTGCCGCGGCTGCTCCGGCTCCAATTCCGGCCAGGCAGAGCTCGCCTTGCTCCGGCTAGAGGTGGGTGAGTTTCAGAGAGGTGAGGGGAGTGGAATGGTGTGGAGAAGAGAGGCTGGGAAGGGCTCCTTTTATAGGCTCGACGGTGAGACCGAGCGGGATGGGCGGTCGACGGTGGCGACATGGCTACGACGAGGTAGAGGCATGGCTGGGGGTGGTGATTGATGGGCGGTTCCCTGGCAGTGCTCTAGAGCTTAATTGCTGACATAGGGGCGGTGGCATGCGGTCGGGGCGAGGTGGCGCTCTGCGCGGCAGAGGCGGCGGTGTCCACGGCGAGCGGTGGCTGTGGTGCGTTGGGCGGCGAACGGGCATGTCCGTCATGTTCCCTGTGTCGTGGCGGAGCGGTAGGCGCGGGCTGCGGTCGAGCGGCGGCTTGTGCACGCGTGCCGGGTGCGGCGCTCTGGCGTGCGCTCGGCATGGTGCGGTGGCACTGGGCGCGGTGTGTGCTCGGTGGTCCACTGCACTCCTGGGCTCGGGCAAGGGACAGGGGGTGGCGGTGAGCTCCTGGCTACCTCCTAGACATGGAGAGAGAGGGGGAGGTGGTCTTCTAGGGTGAGAGCAAGGTTGGCCGGCGAGTTGGTGCTCGGCATGGCTTGGCCTTGCCACTAGGGTGTAGGGGATGGGGTGGTAATGGCATCGTTTGATCAAGTGGAGACAGAGGGAGTGTTTTGTGGTCAAATGGGTGGCAAAACCCTATAGAAATAGTGAGCTAGCTAGTTGTGTTTGATTCTGCCTGGCATGTGTTTGATGAAATGGCCGCATGAAAATTCTTTTTGAATTTTGAGTTCAAAATTTTTGGGTGTTCTCCACTAATGCTAGGTAGTCTCTGGTTGCAAGGGTTTTGAAAGTGGATCTCAAAAAGATGGTTTTTGAAATAGGGGTGATCTATGCATATGCATTAGATTCAATTTTAAACTGTCATTTAAATTAGTTTACGGAATGTTTTTAGCAGATCAAAAGGTGGGCCTTGGTACCTCATTATGTGTACTATCAAGGGGTGCAAAGATCAAGAATTGTTTCTGTTAATTTTTGAGTACTAGAAATAGCCAAAGTAGGCATGAGAGTTAAATTTGCCAAAATGACCATTCCTCGTCTTTAATTCTTTTTGATTTGATTTTCTTTAGGAAAAGTTTGGGAATGATGTAGATGATGTTTGAATCACCTAAGAAACATTTTACAAGCATTGGATCACTCAATCATGGCAATTCAAATAACTCCTAAATTAAATGAACACATATATGAATGCTTTCATATTAACTTTGAAAAAGTTTTTGTTAACCCCAAATTTGATTGATTTGATCTTGATAAGCTTGGATTGAAGTTTTGGGATGTTACAGGGTAGTGCTAGCTAGCTTTGCGGAAAAGTTACTATTTGAAAGATTCAGAAACGTGTTGAATAAATCATGAATGCATGTAGACAAACACACCACGGAATAAGGTCTTGTTTGTATTAAAGAAAAAGTGTAGGAATAGCTAAGTTTCCTATGCTGGCACTGTTCAGAGGAATGGACCAGAGGAAAAAACGCAGGCAATTTTCCTATGATTGATTAACCAGATTAGGGGCCTCTTTCGATCAATGGTTTTTAAAAAACATAGGAATATGAAAAACACATGATTGAAATGGTAGGTACAGTAAATTCATATTAGGAATTAAAAACACAGGAATTTTGTAACAGGTGTCTTCGGATGGTGAATAGGAAATAAACACAAGAGTTTTGCAGGAATATAATCTAAGTGCATTGGACTTCTCAAAGGAGAAATAGAATGAGGTTCGAGCTTGTGTTTAGATTCTTATGGAATGGAGGGCATAGGAACTAAGAAGTGACTCCATAGGAATTTGATATCTTCCAAAATCCTATGCGTTAGAATCCTCCAAAACTCATATGCAATTCTTCATATCCAACTTGGACATCATTTTCAAATTCCTACACGCGCAAAGAACAAGAATGAGGTCCCAAGAGACACGATATCATCATAAATATACTCTCCCGTGAGGGTTGCCTTTGATTTTACCATGTTTTAAAGTAATCCTATGTTTTTGTATTCATGTAAACCAAATATCCAACTTTTTACAGAAATCTTGTGTTTGTAAAACACATGAAACTTAAAATATAACGCCAGCCTTGATTGGCTAATACACCTTCTGTTATAGGTATCAACCATCCTGGTCATTCTTGTGTTTTTAGATTAGTATGTTTGGAGGAGAGGGGGGACACTGAAGCAAAAGTCTTGGGCCTCTTTCGATCGTAGGATTGAGACCACAGAAATTTCACAGGGTTGCCAGTGACCACGGGTGGGGGGTTGCAGTTCAAAAGAATTTGCGTACCACGATTCCTTTGATCCAAATTCAATCCATAGGAAAGAATCTAAGGATTCGAGTCCTACAAAAATCATGTAAAACTGATTTTTACCTGCTTGTCACACTCTAGTGGCCATGTCTATGGGTCAGTGTGAAGTAGGCAGGGCAAACCAAACGGGAGACCAGGATCTTCCGCAATCCCTCGAGCGGTGCTCAGAAGATCGGCGCGACCGGTAATGTTGCTCAATGGTCCGTAGTGGAGGTTGCCAAATCCCATTGCCTGGCTGTAGCGCTCAGATATCTTACGCTTCATCACTCCAGATGTCGTTCCTGGGAAGAGTACTACGGAAGATTAGTCGGGATGGGTTGGTGGTTTCTACCTTATTGCAAGGGTGGAGAGGGGCTACGACGGTGCACAAGCGGCCGGAGCGACATAGGAAGACGATGAGGGGCGCGGGGGCGGTTCTCCTCCGGTTGTCAGATTGACTACTTCAACTAACGCGGGACGTTAATATAGATGTTTATGCAAAAAAGGAATAATAACAAAAAATCAGATATAGTAGTATTTCTTAAACGCTCCAGCCCGCAATGCTGGCCCCTAGTTTGAGGCGCTACTGTTTTTTTCCAATAGGTAGCTAGGGATAGCAAATCACACCGTGTCGAAGAAAAAATGTTCGAAATGTCCTCAAATTTGCTTTGCGTGTGGGGATGGTGATGCCGCACTAAAGGAGAGAGCAAACGCAATTTGCTTTGAGTGCATATATACTACTCCCTCTGATCCATATATTGTTCTTAGATTTATCTAGATTAGAATGTATATAGTCATGTTTTCGTGCTAGATTTATCTAATGGTTGGAAACTCCGAGTGGCAACTTTATTACCATGACATGATTCACCCATTCACTCCCAAATATGGGAACATCACAGATGATGGGAGTACAATTTACATCAAGGACCTAAAAATGGATAAAATTACATAGAGGTCCTTACATTTAGCACAAAGCACCCTAAAAATAAGAAAGGGAAATAGTCAGGTCTGGCTCCTTCTCGAGAGAGCAGAGCCATACTCTTCATACTACTTTCTCTTTGTTTGTTTTCAAAATATATGGCCAAATTTGGTGGCATGAAAATTCTTAGACATGGGAACATCATCAGCATAAAGTATGATGTAGATAGGGCCATGAACTTGGTCGTTTGGCTTGAAATCCAAGAATGTTCACACTCATCGGCAACTAATAAAATTAAATACGTTTAAATTTTACCACTTTTTTAGGTTCAAATTTTACACACAAGGACATAGGGATTACATTTTAAATCAAGGACCTAAAAAGGTAAAATTTTATTGAGCTCCATACATTTAGCACGAAGCACCCTAGAATTAAGCAGGGAAAACAGTCATGTTTTGCTCCTTCTCGAGAGAAAAGCTGATCGAGGCATACTCTTCATACTACTTCTTCGTTTGTTTTCAAAATATGGACAAATTTGGCGGCATGCAAATTCTTGGATAGGAGATCATGAATCATCACCATAAAGTATGATGTAGATATGGCCATGAGGCCCATGACCTTGGTCGTTCTTCTTGAAATCCAATAATGTTCATACTTATCGACAACTAATAATCTTAAATACGCTTAAATTTTTACAGTTTCTTTTAGGTTTGAATTTTACATGTACGGATGGTGGTAGTACATTTTACATCAAGGATCTAAAAAGGTAAAATTACATTGAGGTCCATACATTTTGTATGAAGCACCCTAAAAATAATCAGGGAAAACAGTCATGTTTTGCTCCTTCTCTAGAGAAAAGTTGATCGAGACATTCTATCCATACTACTTCCTCTTCATTTGTTTTAAAAATATGGCCAAATTTGGCCACATGCAAATTCTTGGATATGGGATCAGGACCATCAGCATAAAGTATGATGTAGATATGTCCATGACCTTGGTCGTTCGTCCTGAAATCCAAGAATGTTCATACTCATCGATAACTGATAAGCTTAAATACGTTTAAATTTTACCACTTGCTTTTAGGTTCGAATTTTTCACGTACGGATGGTGGGAGTACATTTTACACCAAGGACCTAAAAAAGGTAAAATTACATCGAAGTCCATACATTTAGCACGAAGCGCCCTAAAATTAAGCAGGGAAAATAGTCATGTTTTGCTCCTTCTCGTGAGAGAAGCTGATCGAGCCATACTCTTCATACTACTTCCTCTTTGTTTGTTTTAAAAATATGGCCAAATTTGGGGGCATGCAAATTCTTGGATATTGGATCATGAATCAGAGACATAAAGTATGATGTAGATATGGCCATGACCATGGTCGTTCGTCTTGAAATCCAAGAATGTTCATACTCATCGACATAGAATAATCTTAAACATGTTTACATTTTACAATTGCTTTTAGGATCGAATTTTACACGGACATTTGGAGTACATTTTATATCAAGGACCTAAACAACGTAAAATTACATCGAGGTCCATACATTTAGCACGAAGGACACTAAAATTAAGCAGGGAAAATTGTCATGTTTGCTCCTTCTAGAGAGAGAAGCTGACCGAGCCATGCATACTCTTCATACTACTTCCTGTTTGTTTGTGTTCAAAATATGGCCAAATTTGGAGGCATGAAAATTCTTTGCTATGGGATCATGAATCATCAGCATATAAAGTATGATGTAAATATGTATGACCATGGTCTTTCGGCTTGAAATGCAAGAATTTTCATATTCATTGACAACTAATAAGCTTAATTACGTTTAAATTTTATATGTTCAAATTTTACACGGACGGTGGGAGTATATTTAAAGTAAGGATCTAAAACAGGTAAAATTACATCGAGGTCTATACATTTGATTACCACAGAGCATCCTAAAATTAAGCAAGGAAAACAGTCGGGTTCGGCTCCTTCTCAAGATAGCAGCTGGTGGAGCCATACTCTTCGTACTAATTCCCTCTTCGTTTGTTTTCAAAATATGGCCAATTTGGCGGCATGAAATTCTTGGATATGCAATCATGAATCATCGATGTAAAGTATAATGTAGATATGGCCATGACCTTGGCCGTTCGGCTTGAAATCCAAGATTGTTAATACTCATTCACAACTAACCTTAAATTCGTTTAACTTTTACCACTAACTTGTAGGTTTGAATTTTACACGGACGGTAGGAGTACATTTTACATCAAGGACCCAAAAAGGGGAAATTACATTGAGGTCCATTCATTTAGCATGAAGTACCCTAAAATTATGCAAATAAAACAGTTTGGTTCGGCTCCTTCTCGATAGAACAGTTGATCGAGCCGTACTCTTCATAGTACTTCTTCCTCTTTGTTTGTTTTCATCAAGGACCTAAAAGGGGAAAATTTCATCGTGGTACAAAAATTTAGCATGAAGCACGCCTTAAAATTTAGCAAAGGAAAATAGTCAGGTTTGGCTCCTTCTCGAGAAAGAACTTGACCAAGCCATACTCTTCGTAGTACTACTTCCTCTTCGTGTGTTTTTAAAATACATGGCCAAATTTTATGTCATGCAAATTCTTTGATATGGGATCATGAATCATCAGCATAAAGTACGACGTACATATGTCCATGACCCTGGTGGTTTGGCTTGAAATGCAAGCATGTTCATACTCATTGACAACTAATAAGCTTAAAAACATTTAAATTTTGCCACTTGCTTTTGTGTTCGAATTTTACAGGGACAGTGGGAGTATATTTTACCGCAAGAACCTAAAAAGGGGTAAAATTACATCGAGGTCCATACATTTATCACAAAGCACCCAAAAATTAAGCAGGGAAAACAGTCATGTTTGGGTCCTTCTCGAGAGAGAAGCTCATCGAGCCATACTCTTCATACTACTTTCTCTTTGTTTGGTTTCAAAATATATGGCCAAAGTTAGCGGCATGAAAATTCGTTGACATGGGATCATCATCAGCATAATGTATGATGTAGATATGTCCATAAACTTGGTCGTTCGGCTTGAAATCCAAGAACGTTCATACTCATCGACAACTAATAATCTTAAATACTTTTAAATGTTACCACTTACTTTTAGGTTTGAATTTTACAAGGACGGTGCGAGTACATTTTACATCAAGGACCTAAAAAAGGTAAAATTACATCGACGTCCATAAATTTATGTCTGAAAACTTGTCTTGTGGTATTCAGATCCATATTCTTCGGTGTTTCTTTACGTAAAAGAACAATCTTGTCATCACTCAAAAAATTGAGAATTAAATGTTCTTTTGTGATAGTTGGAAACGAACACCGAGGACATTGTTTACTATAGGAAGATGCATCCATCTACCTTTGGAAATACATTTAATTCAATAGCAAGCTATCACGCTTACTTGTAGCTCAAATTTGACCTAATTTCGTTAAATTGTCAAGATGCAAAATCTTAGCAAGAAGTTAAACCTATCGTCAAAACTCTTAGTGTTTTATGATATATTAATTATGACCCCTCGATGGGTACCTCCAAAAGATTTTTCGTAAAACTTTCAAAGCAACCTACTATTTACTTGTAGTTTCAACTTTGACATAATTTCGATAAATCGACATAAAGTCATTCGGTCAAATAGGTAGAGTTAGCTAGGAAGTTTGAAAACTCATAAATAAAACATGGGAATCATTGGTACAACATGTTGGTAAACATGGCTTCTAGCATTCAGATCCAATATTCTTCGGACATTCCTAAACAGAAAAGCACAACCTCGCTCGTCATCCACTCGAAAAATTGAGAATATTTGAATGTTCTTTCCTGATATAGTTGGAAAATCACACCGACAACACTGTTTGGATTTGCTGGTCTTGATCCAACGGTCAATGTTTGAAGTTATCTGTACACTATATAGTGGTATGGTATTGTAACAGATAAGAAAATATAAAGATAAGATGAGAAGTACTGCGAATGGCCGATCTTTTGAGTAACCTTCCCTCCCGATGTTTGGGAAGCAAGTGAAAATTTCGAAACTAGAAAAGTTTGAATTTTTTTGCTGCCAAGGACCAAAGTAGTTTCCTTCCTATGTACTACTCCTCGTCCCTACTCCACGCCAACGCGGCTGTCGAACATGCCAGAGACACAGAGCCGCCGTACCAAGGCACATGTGCGCAGCACCACACTGTGGATCAGGGAGAGATCAGTCAGGCCGATGCGCGAGGGGAAAGGGTAGGAGCGAGGGAGGATGGATGGTGAGAGGCAGCGAAGGAGAGAGAAAACACACAATTTGTTTTACGTGCATAGGTCCTGAAATTTACTACTTGTAGAGTGGCTGCAGGAGTACCTCGTGTTAGGAACCCATCATAACTTTTCTCTGACATCAAACCGCCTTCAACTCCTCTTCACTGCTGCCCTCTTTTACCCTGCCTACGTTTTATTCTCTCAGCGTGTACAGCGCGTGGACATAGGTGAGCATATGTCTAAGCAAATAAATGAGTACTAGTACTATACTAGTGTACTAGTACTAATATACTTTCCTAAAAAAAGTACTAATATACTTCTCCCTCTGATCCAAATTAATGTTCTCAGATTTGTCTAGATTCAGATGTATCTAGCACTAAAACATGACTAGATACATCCAAATCTAGACAAATGTGAGAACACTAATTTGGATCGAGGGAGTACTATTTTGTTTTTCCCTAATAAGGGCATCAACAATGTGTACAAAAGCACACCTTAAGGCCTAGTATGTGGCATCCACTAAGGTTCACCATATACATTGTGGAGAAAATAGAGTTTGTATCTTTAATCCTAATAAGGTGCACCTCAAGCTTGTGGGTTCCCCATAGAGAATAGAAAAAATCATTTCCCCTCTCTCCCTGTTTCATGTGATCATTTTAAAAAGGTGTTCAAAATTTTCATGATGCAAAATCGTAGCTAGAACTCGAACCACTCATCAAAACTCTCTGTGGTTTCTGATATATTAATTAACCGCTCGATGGATACCTCCAAAAGCTTTTTTCATAAAACTTTCAAAGCAGCCTACTATTTATTACTTGTAGTTCAAGTTTGACCTAATTTCATTAAATTCAAGAGTAATATATCGCACTTAGTTGTAGCTCAAGTTTGACCTAATTTCATTAAACTGTCAAGACGCAAAATCTTAGAAAGAAGATGAACCCCTCGTCAGAACTCTCTATGGTTTCTAATAGTATATTAATTGACCCCCTGCCCCCCCATGCGTGCCCTTCGATGGGTACCTTTGTCAACACCCGGATTTTTAATCCTAGATGGCTGTTATGCCATACATCACAATCCCAGGATTACCATTTTTGCGAGTCATAATAGATTGGATATCACAGTACATCATCCATTACAAACCATAATAAGGTCTTACAAGAATAAAGGATCGCATGATCTAGTCTTAATAAAAACAAGCACCGGAAAAATAAGCGTAGCGGTGGGCTCCATCTTTAGGGTCACAAGCAATGCTGACGATGGGATATGATCCTAGTTGTTGTAGCCGTCCTGCTGTCCATCTTCCGGATAGTCCTCCTCATAGTCTGGCCATGGGAATAGCCAGGGACAAAGCCATGAGTACTCTTTAAGTACTCACAAACTATCACTAACAAGTAAGGTAGTTCTAGTAGGAAAGCTAAGCTCTAAGTTTGTTTGTAAAAGCTAGATTTGTCCTAAGCTGAGTTCAGAAGTAAAGAAAGATAATTTAATGTTCTAAAATCACTTAAGTGGGAAACTAGTTTTCATATTCACAACCATGTTGTGGTCAAGTCAAAATCATAGATCACTTCACAAGTCATTTTGAAAACATCTGACAACGGAACAGTATGGCCACTCCAACTGTCCATGACCACGGACACAGCTATTCGAATAGTTTGACACTCTGCAGAGGTGGTACACTTTCACCACGAAATTCGATACATCTGTCACGGATAACCCTGAATCAATCATACTTAGTATGTGGATAATCATTTATAACATTTCAATTACACACCCTAGTATAGGCACCTCCCCTATGAGCTTGACCTCCCAGCCATGGCCATCTGCCATACTGGGCACTTCATAGGTGGACAACATCAAGAGGAAGCCTCAGCTCAAACCTCTCCCACGAGGGAACCCATCCTAATGCATAAAAACATCTGGCTAAGCCTTACCCAATTTAGGTATTATGGTTGTACGGTAAAATTGGAATGGTCTCGCATCCAAACCCAACCATCAGTTTTTATAAAGGGCTATGGCTCATGCCTCAAAATTTTCATCATCATAAAACATTTGTGTTTCTCAACACATGTCAAAACATCTCAATAGAATGACTCAGCATTCCAAGGTTTTCATAATCATTTTCACCAAGTATTCCCATCTAAAGTGATCAAGTTTTATGGTTAGCACTAGCCACTAAGGTTAAGAGTGTTCACTAAAGAGGGGTGCTAATCTTCAATCTCATGCCATAGAATGACATCTCAATATAACTAGATAGGCCAAGGTTTATACTCTTTATGCTATCTATACTAAAGGTAAAGAACTTTAATAAAGTAGAAGAAAGTAAAGCTTGCAAGTAAAACATGGGATTGGTATAGTAAAAAATATAACGAAAGAATGCCTAAGGCATGTTGCTTAGGTTAACTTGCATCTAGTGATCGCTTGCCTTAGTTGGTGTAGTCATTGAAATTCTCCTCGTCTTCTTCGGGGTAGAACTCGTCCTCCTCGTAGACTGGTGCGGTACTATTGTCTATAAAGGAATACGGGATACACAATCACCAAAGAATACTTAACTAAGTCTATTTAGTACTCTAAGGTACACACTCAATGATCTAGCATCATCACAATCATCGCAAGATTTAAAGAACTAGTTTCATTATTTTATTTGAGAAAAGTAATTTCTACTCTTTGAAATTAATTAAGATTTAATATTCTCCAAATAGAATATGGGATCATGTGGACACATGTCATCACCACATATTTCAATACATGGGAATGTGATTTAAAGGGTTGGTTTCATTTTATAAAGTTTAAGTTTATTATTTAATCAATTTAAAGTGACTAGAAATGCCCTAATAGCATTCTTTTGGTACTAGTCCAAAGTCACTACATGCAAACCTAAATATTTTTACATATTCAGATAGGTATCATCAAATGTGATTTTCTGAGAGTTGGAATCAACTCAAAGGCTATTATGGTTGATTTTTGAAAAATGTTTGAAGGCATAAAAGTCTCTATCTTGTTATTTTTGCTATATGTGATCTCTAATACCAATTGATCTAAATCCAACGGGATTGGATATATATTTTAATTATATTTCTAACAGAATTTGAATCATGCATTTTGGTTAAGTGAAACTCTCCAAATGGATTTTTCAATCTAGGCACAGAATAGGATTTCAAATTAAAAAGGAACTAATTTTAATTTGTGGGCTAGTGCGGGAAAACTAACGGGCCGGCCCTGTGGCGCTCCGCGGCGCAGCGGGCTACTGATAGGCTGGTCTCACATGTCAGCGGCACATCTAACGCGAAGCTGTACGGGACAATCTCAGCGCTACGATTAGACTATGATCGAACAACTGTGGTTTGTCGTCTCCGGCGAACAGTTCTCTGGCGAGGACGAACCCTAGCGGCATGGTGGGGGTCTACGGGGGCTCACCTGGGCTCCAGTTAGACGTGGCGATGGGGGCGTTCGAACTGGTAGATGACGGTGGTTCTAGGCGTGGTCACGGCGGCTCCTGGAGCAGCTCCAACCGACGATGCCTCTGCTCCTCTACAGCGGCAAGCTCCGGTGAAATTCCAGTGAAGGGAGGCTCGCCTTGCTCTAGGGATGGGGTGGAAGGGTCAGTGGCGAGAGGGGAGTGAGATGGTGTGGGGAATGAGGCTGGGGGTGGCCTCTATTTATAGTTCGACGGAAGGACCGAGCGGCATGGGCGCGGCTCGTCGGTGGCGACGGTACAGGTAGCTAGCGGCGCGGCTAGAGGTAGGGATGGTGCGCGGTCTGCTGGTTGTCATCTATGGCGTAAAGGTGCGACTAGGGGCGGTGGCATTTGGTCGGGGGCGGGCGATGCTCTGTGCGGTAGAAGCAGCATTCGACGTGGCGCACGGTGCTGCGGGTCAAGCGGCGGCGAACGGGCATGTCTGGGCGCGTCCTGGGGTCGTGGCGAAGCAGTGCGCGCGAGCTGCGGCCGAGGCGTAGTCTGTGCTGGCTTGTCGGGCGCGGCGCTCTAGTGTGTGCTCGGCATGGCGCAAAAGCTCAGGGCACGATCGTTCTGCGATGGTCCAGGGCTTGGCAGCGCTTGGGGAAGGGACAGAGATGGGAGGTGCATTGGTGGCTATCTCCTAGACATGGTGGGAGAGAGCTGGGCAGTCTGCTGGGAGCGGCCCATGCTCGACCGGCGGGCATGGCGCTCGAGTGGCTCGGCACTGCTGCAAGCGGCTAAGGGGGAGCTCTTTTATGGCATGGTTGGAACTGGGTGAGACTAGGGTCGTGGATTGAGGCCTTAGTGGCGCTTGGTCACTATTCTAAAACAATAATTGTGAGGCCAGATTAATTTTCCTGCCAGGAGTTTGATCAAATGGCCGCAACAAATTTAAATTTGAAATTTGGATCCAAACTTTTTGAGTGGTTTCGTATTAAGCTTGAGAGTCTATGTTTGCTTGGGATTTCCAAGGTGAATTGGTTTGGTTGGTTTTTGACAAATGGTGATCTTAACACATACACTTGATTCAATTTTCAAATGTCCTTTATATTGCTTTGCTAAAGATTTTTGTAAGTTTGTAAATTGGGCCTTAGTACATCTTTACTTGTTCTATCAAGGGGTGAAAAGAGTTGAGAAAGTTTATGTTTGAAATTGACTTCTAGGAACACCTAAAGTGGCCTAGTGGATTAAAATGGTCAAAATGACCATTTGCTTTATTTAATCCTATTTGATTTCTTTTTCTTTCGATTTTGTTTGTAAATGGTCTAGATGATGTGGCATTCACCCTTAAACCATTTCATATCATTTAGAACAATCAATCATGGCATTTTCAAATAATTCTACACTAATGCAACATACACATGCATTCATAATCATTTTATTAACAAAAGTTTATGTTAACCCTAAATTGGGTGATTAGGCACTTGATAACCTTGATTAAAGTTTTGGGATGCTACAAACCTTCCCTCCTTAAAAAAAATGTCGTCCCTAGATTTAAGAAAAACTAGGAACTAAAGAGATCTGGAAACTCAGTCCTAATATAATCTTCTCACTCCAAGGTAACTTCTTCTTCGGTATGGTTGCTCCATTGGATCTTGGGAAATTTGATACTCCGGTTCATGGTGGTTCTCAAGGCTTCTTCCAAGATACGGATGGGCACTTCGTGATACGTCGGATCCTTGTTGATATCAATGGCTCGGTGATTGATATTCTTGAAAACTTTGGTCTTCTCTGGCACTTCTAGGCATTTGCGAAGTAACGAGATATGAAACACATTATGGATGACTGACATCTCCTCTGGTAGTTCCAGTTGATATGATACTTTTCCTCGGCGATTCAAAATCTTGAAGGGTCCAATATATCTGGGGGCTAACTTTCCTTTCAGACTAAAATGTTGCGTTCCTTTCAACGATGAGACTTTGAGATACAAAAAATCTCCGACGTTGAAAGTCAGGTCTCTACGTCTTTTGTCGGCATAACTCTTTTGTCTGGATTGGGCGGTCTTGAGGTGCTCAGGGACTTCGTCAACCTTCTCTTCGGCTTCTCGTAGGATGTCGGGTCCAAAAATCTGACTCTCTCGTACTTGCGACCAGTTCAAAGGGGTATGACACTTTCTTCCATACAGAAATTCAAATGGGGCCATTTGCAAACTAGCTTGATAACTGTTGTTGTATGAGAATTCTGTGAAAGGCAGACAATCTTCCCATTTTGATCCATACACTAAAACACAAGCTCTCAACATATCTTCTAAGATTTGGTTTACTCTATCAGTCTGTCCATCGGTCTGCGGGTGATAAGCTGTGTTGAAGTTTGATACATTGCAAATGTATCTATAATTTTTTATGCTCATGCTTGGCTTTATCTACTTTCTTGTGTTTTGTCCACACTTTGGAATACTTTTCATATTATTTCTTGGACTAACCTATTAACAAGAGCCACAGTGCCAGCTGCCTGTTTTCTGCTATTTTTGGTTCCAGGAAAGTCAAAAAATGAATATTCTCGGAATTGGACGGGACAAAAGCCAAAGTGCCTATTTTTCTAGAAGACATCTGATGCCAGAATATGAGACGGAGAAGGGCTAGGGGCCGGCCACACCACCTGGCCAGACCTGGCCCGTGCCAGGGGGATGGTCTGGCCGACCCCAGCACCCCTCAGCCTCCCCTTCCGCCTATAATATGCCCTTAGGACGAAAACCCTAAGGGCCTGATCAAAAATCCATGAAAGAGTCTGTAGCCGCCGTCATCTCCATCCCTAGATCGGGAGGGATATGAAGCTTTTCCCGGCACCCTGCCCGAGAGGGGAATTCACCCTAGAGGCCTTCTTCATCACCATGCAAGCCTCCGGTGTGATGTGTGAGTAGTTCATCCTTGGACTACGAATCCATGTAGTAGCTAGATGGCTGGTTCTCCTCCTTTGTGCTTTCATGTCTAGATCTTGTGAGCTCCATTCATGATCAAGATCATCT
This sequence comes from Avena eriantha, assembly GCA_910589775.1. Lineage (NCBI taxonomy): Eukaryota > Viridiplantae > Streptophyta > Magnoliopsida > Poales > Poaceae > Avena > Avena eriantha. Next base: position 26,984,062 of record OU342746.1, on the reverse strand, counting down.
ATTTGTAATTCTACATGTTGTGTTTGCGGGGATCCGATGGATATTGAGATGCTATTTTAGATTGATTATTGATTCTATGATGTCTTTCTTATTTGTGATCTTGCATGCTTTCCGTTGTTAGTAGCTATCTTGGCCAAGTAGATGCTAGCGACTCCAAGAGTTAGTATTTATGCTCGATAGTGGGTTCATGCCTCGGGTAATCTGGGGAAGTGACAGAAATCTCTAAGGTACTAGATGTGCTATTGCTACTAGGGAGAAAACAACAATCCTTTGTTCATAGAACAATCGTATTGTTTACTTTACACGCGGTTCGTAAAGCAATAATCTTTTGCTTGCAACTTAATACTGGAGGGGGTTCGGATGATAACCTGAAGGTGGATTATTAGTCATAGATGAAGTTGGATGGCGGTCTATGTATAATGTTGTAATGCCCAATAAAGTTCCAAAGGAGTCAAGATGATTAGTATATGCATGTATTGCTTTCTCGATGTTTGTCAATTGCCCCACTGTAATTTGTTCACCCAGCATGTTATCTATCTTATGGAGATCCACCTCTAGTGAACTATGGACCCCGGTCCTTTCTTTTACATACAATCTACAAACTATTTACTACTTTGTGTTTACTATATGCAAACTATTACTTCCTTCCATTCGATTCATTTAATCCTTAGTTTTCAGCAACACCGGTGAGATTGACAACCTCATCGCAAGTTGGGGGCAAAGTTCTGTGGTTGTGTTGTGAAGGTCTCCATGTTGCTACTAGCACCGGTAAGGCGCACTGCCAAGGCTCAGCTAGCAACACCTTCGGGGTGTTTCCTTGCTCCTACTGGTTCGATAAAACCTTGGTTTCATAACTGAGGGAAACTTACTGATGTGCTCATCATACCTTCCTCTTGGGGTTCCCCAACGAGCTCCACATCAACACCGAGCCATCAAAGTTCAGCTTGGTTCCTAATCCTTCTTGGACTTTCTGCCAAAATCTCGAGGTAAATTGGGTTCCTCAATCCGACACTATGGTCTTGGGGGTTCCATGCAAACTGACGATTCTAGCAATGTATAATTCTGCTAGCTTCGAACTCTTGTAGGTTGTCTCGACAGGTATAAAATGGTCTACCTTGGACAGTCTATCGACTATGACCCAGATAGAGTCATTTCCCCTACTAGAAGTAGGCAAACCAGTGATAAAGTCCATTCCGACAAAATCCCATTTCCATTCTGGAATCTGCAAGGGTTGCAACAGTCCTGCGGGTCTGATGTTCATCTTTGACTCTTTGACAAATATCTCACTTGGCTATGTAGCTTCCATTTTCTCTCTTCATCTGGTGCCACCAAAATTTCTCTTTCAAATCCGGATTCATCTTTGTTCCTCCGGGGTGGATAGAATAAAGAGTATCATGAGCTTCCTGCATGATAACTTGCTTCAGCTCCGAATCTGCTGGCACACAGATATGTCCTTTGTACCACAAAAATCCTTCTTCATCTTCGGTGAATCCGGGTACCTTTCATGTACCAATACGACGCTTGATTCCGTCGATACTTGCATTTCCCTTCTAGGCTTCCTTGATCTGACTAATCAAAGTGGGTTGAAGTTTAATGCTATCTAAGAATCCTTTGCTAACTAGCTCTGTTCTAAACTTCTCCAACTCTTCATGCAAACTTGGTTGAGCTTCTTTGATCATGGTGTTTAATATACACAGCAATCTGCTAAGAGCATCCGCTACCACATTGGCTTTGCCGGGGTGATAGTGAATGTCAAGGTCATAATCCTTGATTAACTCTATCCATCTCATTTGCCTCATATTCAGCTCCTTCTGAGTGAAAATATACTTCAGACTCTTGTGATCCGAATAAATCTCACAGCGGTTACCCATAAGGTAATGACGCCATGTCTTCAATGCTAAAACTACGACTGCTAGTTCAAGATCATGGGTAGAGTAGTTTTGCTCATGCTGCTTCAGTTGTCTCGAAAAATATGCTATGACTTTGCCTTCTTGCATTAACACGCATCCGAGACCAATCTTGGATGCATCACAATACACATCAAAAGGCTTCTTGATAGCCAGCATAATCAATATTGGGGCTGAAATCAATCTCTTCTTGAGCTCATGAAAACTCACTTCACATTTGTCAGTCCAATCAAACTTCTTATATTTCTTCAATAGTTGGGTCATTGGTCTTACAATGCTTGAGAATCCTTCAACAAACTTGCCGTAATATCCTGCTAATCCGAGGAATGCACAGACTTGGGTTTGAGTGGTTGGGGCTTCCCATTCTTCCACATCTTTGATCTTGGCGGGATCAACAGCGACTCCTCTTGCCGACACAATATGTCCGAGGAATCCTACTTCCTTCAACCAGAATTCACATTTGCTAAACTTGGCATACAACTGATGCTCTCTCAAGGTTTCAAGGATGCTTCTCAGATGTTGCTCATGGTCTTCTTCTGACTTGGAATAGATAAGAATATCGTCGCTAAAAACAATGACAAACTTATCCAGAAAGTTCATAAAAATCTTATTCATGAGATTCATGAAATAAGCGGGGGCATTGGTTAATGCAAAAGACATGACCGTATACTCATACAATCCATATCTAGTGGTAAAGGCGGTCTTTGGGATATCCTTTGCATGAATCTTAAGTTGATGATAACCAGTTCTAAGATCAATCTTAGAAAACACTCTGGCACCGGTCAACTGATCAAACAGATCCTCTATCTTTGATAGTGGGTACTTGTTCTTGATGGTGACATCATTCAGCTTCTGGTAATCGGTACACAAACGGTTGCCTCCATCCTTCTTATCCACAAACAAAACAGGCGATCTCCATGGCGATGCGCTTGGTTGAATCAAACCTTTCGCCAGCATAGCATCAAGTTGCTTCTCCAGCTCCACTAGTTCAGATGGGTTCATGTGATAAGGTCTCTGAGCTATGGGTCCAGTTCCAGGAATCAGTTCAATAATGAACTCAATATCCTGATCTAGGGGCATACCGAGAAATTCATCTGGGAATACGTTAGGCTATTCACAGACTACTCTAACTTGATTTATGGTTGGTAGGGCTAGACTCTTGTTGCACTTGAATTGACAGGGTAAGGTTTCAGATATATGCTCTACTGATACTCCAGAGCTACTGGTCATGGTTGTGGCTTTCTTGGCACAGTCGATCAATCCTTTATGTTTCGACATCCAATCCATTCCTAGTACTACTTCCAAACCTTTGGTTCCAAGTACTATTAGATTGGCATAAAAATCTATCCCATGGATTCTGATAGGTACAGCCTTGCAAATTTTTCTAGCTTTGGTGGTTGAACTAGGTATTTGAACTATCATAACATGCTTCAAATTGGTTGGTGAATCTTACTAGTGCAGGAAAATTCTTCTATAATAAACGAGTGCGATGCTCCAGAATCAAACAACACTCTTGCTAATATTGAGTTAACAGAAAACATACCCAACACGACATTTGGCGCTTCCTGGGCTTCTTCAGCATTCATGTGGAATAGACGACCGTTGCGGTTGAGCGAATTCCCAGGGGCAAACCTTCTTCCGGGTTGAACACGGCGCTGCTACTGAGCTAGGGCATTCACGTTGGTGGTGGCTGCAAGCTTCTTGGGACACTCGTTGGAGTAGTGACCCTTGACTCCACATTCAAAGCAAGTAATCTGAGACTTGTCTTTGGCTACAACTGGCACGGCATTGCTTCCAGTCCTTGGGGAAGTATTGTTGTTGTTGTTGGACTTGGGCGGTGCACGGTTGAAGTTGTTGTAGTTGTTGGGGTTATTTTTGTGATTTCCTCCGGCCTTCATATTTCCTCCCTATCATTGGGGTAGCTTGGACGGGACATCAGGGGTCTATTGTTCCTTGGGGCATACCCTGCAGACAGGTTGGGGCGATACTTTTGAGGATGGTTGGATCCATTCTGGTGCATCATACGATGCTTGCGGTTATCGTTGGCTTGGATGATCTTCCCTTCCATCTGGATGGGAGAGTTGACTAGCTCTACGAGATCTTCAAAACGGATATTGACTAACACCGTTTGCATCTCATCATGCAATCCATTCAGGAACCTTTCCTTCTTCTTGGCTTCAGTTTTGATCTCATCAGGGGCATATCTAGCGAGCGACAGAAATTTGTCACGGTACTCCACTACCATCATCCCGCCTTGCTTTAGTTCTCTGAACTCATCTCTCATTCTGGTGACTAAACCTTGCGACACATGGGTGCGGCTAAACTTGGTTTTGAAAGCTTCCCACGTCATCACTTGACCGTGGTTTATAGTACGGGTTCTATTCCGCCAGGCTCTTGTATTTCCTGCCAGATAGTGGGTGGCAAACAGTACTTTCTCGTTGGCATCAACTCCTGCGACTTCTAGGTTGTTCTCCATGGTTTGTAACCAATCATTTGCATCTAATGGGTCTCCAGACTTGCTAAAGATAGGGGGATTTGTATTCTGAAAGTTCTTGAGCTTGGATCCATGATGATCCTGATTTCCTTGGCCTTGATTATTGTGGGCCATTTGAGCTATCTGTTGCAGGGTGGCTAGGTTGGCTTGACGCTCCGCTCTACTAGCTTCACGGTCGGAAACTAGCATTTGTAGAATCTGCAGCAACGGGTCCTGCGATGAGTTGCTTCCTCTGGGGTTTCCACAAGTCATCTGAAGATTGAGATAGGTAAGGGGTAAGAGGGAAAGTTCTAAGGCTCATGGTTTTGTTTTCAAAAAGCTTTTAGACTTTGAGTTTGACTCAGGTTTTGCAAACTAACAACTTCTCATTCATTCATTCAAGCACACCAATACAAACACACACACACCACAACATAAAAGGAAAACAGATGGTTTTAAGAACCATTCTATAAACTAGGACACAGTGGGACCGATACAACTCATTCCTACGAGGGTGATCAAATGCATCTACTCATCATCAATGAAGTCGGAGTCATCATCATCGGTGTAGAAGTCCATGGCATCATCCTCCAGGTAGTCATCGTCATCACTAAGGTACGATTGAAGATCTCCCTGGATGTCTTCACCTTCTTCCTCTTCTTCTTTTGCTGCAAGCTGAGCCTCCTGTTCCTGGATGGTCTTCTCAAGGTCGGCCACCTTCTTGCGAAGAAGGGCGATGGTGCGATCCTTCTTCTCGCGTTGCCGGCGAAGTGATTGATGATCCTTGACGAGCAGGGCGAAAGTGTAGGCCTTCTGGGCGGCAATGGCAAGGTTGTGGCTGGCGTAGGCTCAATTGTCCAATTCCTTCTGCCTATCATACAGCAGGAAGTGTAGGTTCTCCACTTGGCGCTTCATCTCCAGGTGACTTGGCATCTCCAATGGCATTCCCATAGAATCACGCCTTGCGTAGTGAGCAAAGCGAGTCCCCTGGATCAAGTTGATGTTTTGTCCGCAAAGATGGGCGAGAGCTTCATGCATGGCCCTAGCTAATCCATCTAGCCAGTTGTTCTCTCTCACGGTGAATTGAATCTTCTCCGAAAGAGGTGCTTCCATCTTGCCTCGAATATCAGCAACTATCAGCCATTGCAGATCTCCTCCTAGGTGATCATTGAGTTGAGCTCTGAAGAATTCCGGATGCGGACGCTCAAGATACTCAGACAGTGCATCGAGATCCCTCTCAAAGATCAATTGGCCTCCGTTGCCCAACAGGTAGAACTTGCAGTACTGAACTTCCATCTACAAGGATTTAGGATGAGTAAGTTAGTGAGGTGATCAAGTGTGTCAAGTTTTATGTAGTAATGTAAGAATTTTTGAGGAACATGAATGTTTAAAAAAATCAAGGATAAGAGTGGGAATATGTTTTCATAAATACTTAATTCATTTGTTTTTGAAACTAAGTTTTTGTTTGGGTGTCCATTCTAACTAGGGTCTCCTATGGTCAGGATGGCTCTGATACCAACTTGTCAACACCCGAATTTTTAATCCCAGATGCCTGTTATGCCATACATCACAATCTCAGGATTACCATTTTTGCGAGACATAACATATTGGATATCACAGTACATCATCCATTACAAACCATAATAAGGTCTTACATGAATAAATGATCGCATGATCCAGTCTTAATACAAACAAGTAGCGGAAAAAATAAACATAGCGGTGAGCTCCATCTTTAGGATCACAAGCAATGCGGATGATGGGAGATGATCCTAGTTGTCGTAGCCGTCCTACTGTCCATCTTCCGGATAGTCCTCCTCATAGAATGGCCACGGGAATAGCCAGGGACAAAGCCATGAGTACTCTTTAAGTACTCACAAACTATCACTAACACGTAAGGTAGTTCTAGTAGGAAAGCTAAGGTCTAAGTTTGTTTGCAAAAGCTAGATTTATCCTAAGCTTAGTTCAGAAGTAAAGAAAGATAATTTAATGTTCTAAAATCACTTAAGTGGGAAACTAGTTTTCATATTCACAACCCTGTTGTGGTCAAGTCAAAATCATAGATCACTTCACAAGTCATTTTGAAAACATTTAATAATGGAACAGTATGGCCACTCCAACTGTCCATGTCCGTGGACGCGGCTATTCGAATAGTTTGACACTCTGCAGAGGTGGTACACTTTCATCACAAAATTCGATACATCCTTCAGGGATAACCCTGAATCAATAATACTTAGTATGCGGATAATCAATCATATCCTTTCAATTACACACCCTAGTATAGGCACCTCTCCTATGAGTATGGCCGTCTGTCATCCTGGGCATTGCATAGCTGGACAACATTGAGAGGTAGCCTCAGCTCAAACCTCTCCCGTGAGGGAACTAATACTAATGCATATAAACTTCCGGCTACGCCGTACCCAATTCAGGTATTGTGGTTGTACGGTAAAATTGGAATTGTATCACATCCGAACCCAACCATCAGTTTTTATAAAGGGCTAAGGCTCATGCCTCAACATTTTCATCATCATAAACCATTTTTGTTTCTCAACACATGTGAAAACATCTCAATAGAATGACTCATCATTCCAAGGTTTTCATAATCATTTTCACCAAGTATTCACATCTAAAGTGATCAAGTTTTATGCTTAGCACTAGCCACTACGGTTAAGAGTCTTCACTAAAGAGGGGTGCTAATCTTCAATCTCATGCCATAGAATGACATCTAAGTATAACTAGATAGGCCAAGTTTTATACTCTTTATGCTATCTATACTGAAGGTTAAGAACTTTAGTAAAGTAGAAGAAAGTAAAGCTTGCAAGTAAAACTTGGGATTGTTATAATCAAAAATATAACCAAAGCATGCCTAAGGCATCTTGCTTAGGTTAGCTTGCATCTAGTGATGGCTTGCCTTAGTTGGTGAAATGATTGAAATTATCCTCGTCTTCTTCGGGGTAGAACTCCACCTCCTCGTAGACTTGGTCGGTACTATCATCTATAAAGGAATATGGGATACACAATCACCAAACAATACTTCACTAAGTCTATTTAGTACTCTAAGGCACACACTCAATGATGTAGCATCATCACAATCATAACAAGATTAAAAGAACTAGTTTCATTATTTTATTTGAGAAAATTAATTTCTACTCATTGAAATTAATTAAGATTTAATATTCTCCAAATAGAATATGGGATCATGTGGACACATGTCATCACCACATATTTCAATACATGGGAATGTGATTTGAAGGGTTGGTTTCATTTTATAAAGTTTAAGTTTATTATTTAATCAATTTAAAGTGACTAGAAATGCCCTAAGAGCATTCTTTTGGTACTAGTCCAAAGTCACGGCATGCAAACCTAAATATTTTTACATATTCAGATGGGTATCATCAAATGTGATTTTTGAGAGTGGGAATCAACTCAAAAGCTATTATGGTTGATTTTTGAAAAATGTTTGAAGGCAGAAAAGTTGATGTCTTGTTATTTTTGCTATATGTGACATGTAACTCCAATTGATCTAAATCCAACGGGTTTCGATAGATATTTTAATCATCTTTCTAACAAAATTTGAATCATGCATTTTGGTTAAGTGAAATTCTCTGAATGGATTTTTGAATCTAGGATGGAATAGGATTTCAAATTAAAAAGGAAAATACTAATTTGAATTTGTGGGCTAGCGCAGGAAAACTAACGGGCCGGCCCAGTGGCGCTCCGCGGCGCAGCGGGCTACTGACAGGCTAGTCCCGCATGTCAGCCGCACATCTAACGCGAAGCGGTACAGGGCAATCTTAGCGCTACGATTAGACTATGATCGAATGTATGTGGTTCGTCGTCTCCGGCGAACAATTCTCCGGCGAGGATGAACCCTAGCGGCACGGTGGGGGTCTACTGGGGCTCACCTGGGCTCCAGCTAGACGTGGCAATGGGGGCGTTCGAACTGGTAGACAACGGCGGTTCTAGGCGTGGTCACGACGGTCATTGACGACGCCTCTTCTCCTCTGCAGCGGCAAGCTTCGGTGAAATTCCGGCGAAGGGAGGCTCGCCTTGCTCTAGGGATGGGGTGGAAGGGTCAGTGGTGAGAGTGGAGTGAGAAGGTGTGGGGAATGAGGCTGGGGTGGCCTCTAATTATAGTTCGACGAAGGGACTGAGCGGCGTGGGCGCGACTCATCGGTGGCGACGGTACATGCAGCTAGCGGCGCGGGTGCAGGTAGGGGACGGTGCGTGGTCTGCTGGCGGTCATCTATGGCGTAAAGGCGCGACTAGGGGCGGTCGCATTTGGTCTGAGGCAGGCGATGCTCTGCACGGTAGAAGCAGCGTTCGACGCGGCGCACGGTGGCTGCGGGTCAAGCGGCGGCGAACGGGCATGTTTCGGCGCGTCCTGGGGTCATGGCGAAGCAGTGCGCACGAGCTGCGGTCGAGGTGCGGTCTGTGCTGGCTTGTCGGGCCTAGCGCTGTAGCGCGTGCTCGGCATGGCGTAGACTCTCGGTGCGCGGTTGTTCTGCGGTGGTCCAGGGCTTGGCAGCACTCGGGGAAGGGACCTAGAGGGGCGATGCATTGGTGTCTATCTCGGGTGGCTCGGCACTACTGCAAGCAGCTAAGGGGGGCTCTTTTATGGCATGGTTGGAACTAGGGGAGACCAGGGGCATGGATTGAGGCCTTAGTAGTGATTGATCACTACTCTAAAACAGTAATTGTTAATCCAGATTAATTTTGTCTACCAGGTGTTGGATCAAATGGCTGCAAGAAATTTAAATTTGAATTTTGTATCCAAACTTTTTGAGTGGTTTTGTATTAAGCTTGAGAGACTATGTTTGCTTGGGAGTTCCAAGGTGAATTGGTTTGGTTGGTTTTTGAGAAATGGTGATCTTAACACATACACTTGATTCAATTTTCAAATGCCCTTTAAATTGCTTTGCTAAAGATTTTTGTAAGTTTGTAAAGTGGTCCTTGGTACATCTTTACTTGTTCTAGCAAGGGGTGAAAAGAGTTGAGAAAGTTTCTGTTTGAAATTGACTTCTAGGAACACCTAAAGTGGCCTAGTGGATTAAAATGGTCAAAATGACCATTTGCATTATTTAATCCTATTTGATTTCTTTTTCTTTGGATTTTGTTTGTAAATGGTCTAGATGATGTGGCATTCACCGTTAAACCATTTGATATCATTTAGAACAATCAAGCATGGTATTTTCAAACAATTCTACAGTAATGCAACATACACATGCATTCATAATCATTTTATTAATAAAAGTTTTTTTTAACCCTCAATTGGGTGATTAGGCACTTGATAACCTGGATTAATGTTTTGGGATGTTACAACCTCTAAGAGCTTTTTCGTAAAACTTTCAAAGCACCTACACAGTTTACTTGTAGTAGTTCAAATTTTACCTATTATATTTTTCCTGCTTTACCTATTATAATTTTATATAGTGATGGTATGCTAGATGTCTATTATCTGAGTCTCACGTCCAAGGCACATTCACTTTACTAGTACTTGTAGTTTCAAATTTGACCTAATATCGATAAATCGACATAAAGTCATTCTAATGGGCAGAGTTAGCTGGGAAGTTTGAAAACTCATAAAACATGGGAATCGTTGGTAGAACATGTTTGTCCAATATATCTGTATGTAAACTTGGCTTGTGGCATTCATATCCAATATTCTTCATTCTTTTCTTTAGGAAAAAGAACAACCTCGCTCGTATTCTTCACTCGGAAAATGTAGAATTGAATGTTCTTTCTTAATAGTTGGAAACTCACACCGACGACACTGTTTACTACAAAAAGATGCACCGATGATCTACATATGAAAAACCATTTAACTCAAGAGCAATCTATGGCGTTTACTTGTAGCTAGCTCATGTTTGGCCTAATTTTGTTAAATTTTCAAGATGCAAAGTCTTAGCAAGAAGTTGAACCTATCATTGAAACTCTTGCTGGTTTGTGATATATTAATTTTGACTCCTCGATGGGTATCTCCAAAAGCTTTTTCGTAAATATATCAAAGCAAAACCTACAATTTACTTGTAATTTCAAATTTGACCTAATTTCGAGATATCGACATAAAGTCATTCAAATGGGAGGGGTCAGCTAGGAAGCTTGAAAACTCATAAAACATGGGAATCGCAAGTACAACATGTTGTCGATCCACAATATATGTCTGTCAACTTGGCTTGTGGTATCCACATCCAATATTCTTTAGACTTCTCTTTATAGGAAATTAAAGAACAACTAACCTCGCTCGTCTTCACTCGGAAAATGTAGAATTGAATGTTCTCTCCTGATAGTTGGAAACTCACACTGACGGTATTATTTACTACAACAAGATGCACCAATCTAGCTCTTAAAATATATTTAATTCAAGAGCAATCTATCGTGCTTACTTGCGGCTCAAGTTTGACCTAATTTTGTTAAATTGTCAAGATGCAAAATCTTAGCAAGAAGTTGAACCTATCGTCCAAACTCTCGGTGTTTTATGATATATTAATTGTGACCCCTCGATGGGTACCTCCCAAAGATTTTTCATAAAACTTTAAAACCAACCTACAATTTACTTGTAGTTTCAAATTTGACCTAATTTTGATAAATCAACATGAAGTCATTCGGTCAAATGGGTAGAGTTAGCTAGGAAGTTTGAAAACTCATAAATAAAACAGGGGAATCATTGGTATAACATGTTGGTAAACTTGGTTTCTGGCCTTTAGATCCAATATTCTTCAGACATTTCTTTACGGAAAAGAACAACCTCACTCGTGAGCACTCGGAAAATTGAGAATAATTGAATGTTCTTTCCTGATATAGTTGGAAAATCACACCGATGACACTGTTTACTACAAGAAAATGTACCCATCTACCTCTCTGAAAAAGTCATATATTTCAACAGCAACCTGTCCCGCTTACTTGTAGCTCAAGTTTGACCCAATTTTGTTAAATAGTGTCATGCAATGTAGCGAGAAGTCAAACCTATTGTCAAAACTCTCAGATGTTTCTCATATATTGATTGTGACCTCCCCCCGATCGGTACAGTATCTCCAAAAGCTTTTTCGTAAAACTTTCAGAGCAACCTACAATTTAGTTATAGTTCAAGTTTGACCTAATTTCGATAAATCGGCATGTAGTCATTCAAGTGGGCAGAATAATTAGCTAGGGAGGTTGAAAACTCAAAAAACATATAGAATCGTAAGTAAAACACATTGGTCCACTTAATATGTCTAGAAGCTTGGCTTATGGCATTGAGATCCATATTCTTCGAGCTTTCTTTATGGAAAAGAACCATCTCATCATCACTCGAAAAACTAAGAATGTTCTTTCATGATAGTTGGAAATTAACACCGAGGAGATTGTTTACTACATGAAGATGCACCCATCTACCTTTGGAAATACATTTAATTCAATAGAAATCTATCACGCTTACTTGTAGCTCAAGTTTGACCTAATTTCATTAAATTGTCAAGATGCAAAATCTTAGCAAGAAGTTGAACCCATCGTCAAAACTCTCAATGTTTTATGATATATTAATTCTGACCCCTCGATGGGTACCTCCAAAAGATTTTTCGTAAAACTTTCAAAGAACCGTACAATTTACTTGTAGTTTCAAATTTGACATAATTTCGATAAATCGACATAAAGTCATTCGGTGAAATAGGCAGAGTTAGCTAGGAAGTTTGAAAACTTATAAATAAAACATGGGAATCATTGGTACAACATGTTGGTAAACTTGCCTTCTAGCATTCAGATCCAATATTCTTCGGACATTCCTAAACGGAAAAGCACAACCTCGCTCGTCATCCACTCGAAAAATTGAGAATATTTGAATGTTCTTTCCTGATATAGTTGGAAAATCACACCGACAACACTGTTTGGATTTGCCGGTCTTGATCCAACGGTCAATGTTTGAAGTTATCCGTACACTATATAGTGGTATGGTATTGTAAGAGATAAGAAAATATAAAGATAAGATGAGAAGTACTGCGAATGGCCGATATTTTGAGTAACCTTCCCTCCCGATGTTTGGGAAGCAAGTGAAAATTTTGAAACCAGAAAAGTTTGAATGTTTTTGCCACCAAGGACCAAAGTGGTTTCCTTCCTATGTACTACTCATCATCCCTACTCCACGCCAACGCGGCTGTCAAACATGCTAGAGACACAGAGCCACCGTACCAAGACACATGTGCGTAGCACCACACTATGGACCAGGGAGAGATCAGGCATGCCGATGCGCAAGGGGAAAGGGTAGGAGACAGGGAGGATGGATGGTGAGAGGCAGCGAAGGAGAGAGAAAACACACAATTTGTTTTACGTGCATAGGTCCTGAAATTTACTACTAGTAGAGTGGCCGCAGGAGTACCTCGTGTCAGGAACCCATCATAACTTTCCTCTGACATCGAACCGCCTTCAACTCCTCTTTGTTGCTGCCCTCTTTTATCCTGCCTGTGTTTTATTCTCTCAGCCTGTACAGCGCGTGGACAGAGGTGATCATATGTCTAAGCAAAGAAATGAGTACTAGTACTATACTAGTGTACTAGTACTAATATACTTTCCTCAAAAAAATATTAATATACTGCTCCCTCTGATCCAAATTAATGTTCTCAGATTTTTCTAGATTCGGATGTATCTAGCACTAAAACATGACTAGATACATCCGAATCTAGACAAATGTGAGAACACTAATTTGGATCGAGGGAGTACTATTTGCTTTTTCCCTAATAAGGGCATCAACAATGTGTACAAAAGCACACCTTAAGGCCTAGTATGTGGCATCCACTAAGGTTCACCATATACATTGTGGAGAAAATAGATTTTGTATCTTTAAGCCTAATAAGGTGCACCTCAAGCTTGTGGGTTGCCCATAGAGAATAGAAAAATTAGTTCCCCTATCTCCCTGTTTCATGTGATCGTTTTCAAAAGGTGTTCAAAATTTTCATGATGCAAAATCTTAGCTAGAAGTCAAACCACTCATCAAAACTCTCTGTAGTTTCTGATATATTAATTAATAGCTCGATGGGTACCTCCAAAAGCTTGATTCATAGAACTTTCAAAGCAACCTACAATTTATTACTTGTAATTCAAGTTTGACCTAATTTCATTAACATAAAGTATTGTTGAAACAAAAGAATAATTAATAATGTTCATATTATACTTTTATAACTCATTTTTCGGAAACACGTAACATGATGACACAAAAAAATATTATACTTCTTTTCTTTTTTTGAAATGTTATGAAAACCGTGTCAACTTTTTCGGGATGCGGATGCATACCAAGAACTTGATTTTTTCAGAACTTTCGGTGGTTTTTCAATGTACTGAATTCCTTCTTAGCTTCAAAAAAATTTGGAAAATTTTAAAAGCAACTTATCGCGATTACGTTTAGTTAAAATTTGAGAAAGTCGATGGGAGTACAGTTTACATCGAAGACCTCAAAAAATAGAAAATTGCATAGAGGTCCATACATTTAGCACAATGGGTGCTAAAATGTAGCAATGGAAAACAGTCGGGTGCGGGTCCTTCTCGAGCGAGCGACCGAGCCATACCCTTCGTACTACTGCTACTGTACTTTCGATCCAACATGCTGTGGGTGTGCTTGGTGGCTTCCTCTTTGCAGGGTGTGAAACAGAACGACAATGGAGTACTACAGAGTAGTGGTAAAGCTGGTCAGATCGTAATGAAGTGCATCAAATGCGATGGGATGTACCACAGACACCAGAAAGTATAAACAATCCCTTATGCACCACTATCTTTTGAATCTTTTGAATAACCTTCCCTCCGGATGTTTGGGAAGGAAGTGAAAATTTCGAAACTACGAAAGTTTGAACTCCAACTCTAATATTAATACTATATGAGTACTGTCCCTTTTGTTGCCAAGCCCCAAAATGGTTCCTTCTGTGCAGCACACCTGATACAGACACAGAGCCAATGACAAGGCAGGTCGACACACGTGCGTAGTGCCACGTTTTGGACGAGGGAGAGATCACCTAGCCGGGGTGTGGGGATGGTGATGAGGCACTAAAGGAGAGAGAAAACACAATTTGTTTTGCATGCAAACAGTAGTACTATATAGTAAAGGTCATGAAATTTACTAGTACTAGTTCCGTACTGCTAGTACTACTAGGTGACTGCACCCTATACCTCGTGTCAGGAAGCCATCTCATAGCTTTGCTCTCATATCACACCGCCTTTAACTCCTCCTCTTCGCTGCTCTCTCGAACTGCTTCCTCTGTGCCCAAAGTTTCTCTTCTGTCTCTTTGTTTCTTTTCTACAGAAATACATATTCTTCCTCCCTTCGGCCCAAATTAATTGACTCAGATTTGTCTAGATTCGGATGTATCTAGACATATTTTAGTACTAGATACATCCAAATAAACTTCAGTCAATTAATTTGGGTCGGAGGGAGTACTTGCTTTACAGAAAATACACTCCTCTCACTTGGAATATTGATTTTTCCTTTCCTCATGGTTGGAAACTCTGAGTAGCAATATTGTTACCATGCCATGATTCACACCCATTTTACGCCCAAATATAGGGCCACCATGGACGGTGGGAGTACAATTTACATCAAGGACCTAAAAATGTAAATAATTATATAAAGGTCCTTACATTTAGCACGAAGCCCCCTAAAATTAAGCAATGGAAATAGTCGGGTGCGGCTTCTTCTTGAGAGAGCAGCTGATCGAGCCATACACTTCATACTACTTTCTCTTCATTTGTTTTTGAAATATATGACCAAATTTGACGGCATGCAAATTCTTGGATATGGGATCATGAATCATTAGCATAAAGTATGATGTAGATATGTCCATGACCCTGGTCGTTCGGCTTGAAATGCAAGAATGTTCATATTCATTGGCAACTAATAAGCTTAAATATGTTTAAATTTTGCCACTTGCTTTTACGTATGAATTTTACACGTACGGACGGTGGAGGTACATTTTACATCAAGGACCTAAAAAAGGTAAAATTACATTGAGGTCCATACATTTAGCACAAAGCACCCTAAAATTAAATAGGGAAAAGTCATGTTTTGCTCCTTCTCGAGAGAAAAGCTAATTGAGCCATAACAAATTCTTGGATATGGGATCATGAATCATCGATATAAAGTATGATGTAGATGGATATGGCCATGACCTTGGTCGTTCGGCTTCGAATCCATGATTGTTCATACTCATTCACACAACTAAGCCTAAATACGTTTAAATTTTACCACTTGCTTTTATTTTGAATTTTACATGGACGGTGGGAGTACATTTTACAACAAGGACCTAAAATGGGGTAAAATTACATCGAGGTCCATAATTTTAGCATGAATAAAGCACTCTGAAAATAAGCAGGGAAAACAATCTTGTTTGGCTCCTTCTCGAGAGTGAAGCTAATTGAGCAATACTCTTGATACTACTTCCTCTTGGTTTGTTTTCAAAATATGGCCAAATTTGGTGGCATGAAAATTCTAGGATATGTGATCATCATCAGCATAATGTATGATGTAGATATGGCCACGACCTTGGTCGTTCGTCTTGAAATCCAAGAATATTCATACCAGTCGACAACAAATAATCTTAAATACGTTTAAAACAGGTAAAATTACAACAAGGTCTATACATTTAGCATGAAGCACCCTAAAATTAAGCAGGGAAACAATCATGTTTTGCTCCTTCTCGTGAGAGAAGCTGATCAAGCCATAATCTTCATACTACTTCCTATTTGTTTGTTTTCAAAATATGGCCAAATTTGGCGGCATGCAAATTCTTGGATATGGGATCACGAATCATCAACATAAAGTATGATGTAGATATGGCCATGACCTTGGTTTTTCGTCTTGAGACCCAAGAATGTTCATACTCATCGACAACTAATAATCTTAAATATGTTTAAAATTTTACCACTTGCTTTTAGGTTTGAATTTTACACGGATAGTGGTAGTATAATTTACATCAAGGACCTTAAAAGGGGAAATTACATCGAGATCATTACATTTAGCATGAACTACCCCAAAATTAAGCAAATAAATAAAACAGTTGGGTTCGGCTCATTTTAGAGAGAGCACCTAATCGAGCCATATTGTTCATTCCGCTACTTCCTATTCATTTGTTTACAAAATATATGGCCAAATTTGGTGGCATGCAAATTCTTTGATATGGGATCATCATCAGCATAAAATGTGATGTTGATATGGCCATGACCTTGGTCGTTTGGCTTGAAACTCCAAGAATGTTCATACTCAATAACAACTAATAATCTTAAATATGTTTAAATTTTACTACTTGCTTCTAGGTTCGAATTTTACACGGACAGTGAAAGTAGATTTTACATCAAGGACCTAAAAAAGGTAAAATTATATCGATGTCCATACATTTAGCACGAAGCATTAAGCAAGAAAAACAATTGGCTTGGAAGCTTTTGAACTCATAAAACTTGGTAATCAATCGTAAGTGTATCAAGGTCCACGCTTTGTATGAAAACTAGGGTTATTGTTGTGGTACTCTGAGCCATTTTTTCGTACTTTCTTACAGAAAAAATCTTGTCGCTTTCAGTTTCATTGTTCCTATAAGTTGGAACCTGTGGTTGCCACTATTTTTCACCTTGCCAAGATGCACACATCTACCAAATATGGGAACATTACAATACAATATGATGTGCATATGGTTGTTACCTTTGTCGTTCGGCTTGAAACCCAAGAGTGTTCACACACCGTCGGCCAAATATATTGTGTAACTATTTTTTTGTAATTTATGATGACTCACGGTTATTAATTATTTTTTTAGTGCAAATAGTAGTACACGCAAGATGACGGCATGAAGAATGCTTCATTTTTTAGGTTTTCATTATTTTTGTTCATAGCTAGTGAGGATCAAATTGTCCACATGCATATTCGTAGCAAGAATTTTAATATTCCTACATAACTCTTGTTGGTTTTTGAAGTATTGACCGCCTCGGTACCATAAAGACTCAAAGGATGTTTGTAACTTTTTAAGAGCATTCTATCATGTTTACTTGTAGTTCAAATTTGGAAATGATTTTTTATTCCTAAATTTTGGAAACTCCCAGTACTGGTAGCATTATTGTTCACCATGCCAAGATGCACTCATCTACCAAATGTGAGAATATTACCATAAAGTATGTTGTACATATATATAAGGCGATTTAGCTTGTCTTTCGGCCTGAATCCTAAGGATATGTTCATACATAGAAGGCCATATTTTCAATTACATAGTTTTTTATATGTGAACACTCTTGATAATAATCATTTTTCATAGCAAGTAGGACAAGTCAGAGGTCACCGTGCAATGTTTTTTATTGTTTTCAAATAAAAGACAAATTTTGTACATGCAAATGCTTAGCAAGAAGTGGAATCCAACAAATTCATTAGTTTCCGATATATTGATAGTCTGGGTGTGGGTACCTTCAAAAGATACTTGTATAAATTTAAGAGCAATCTATTACTTACTCATAGTTCAAACTTTATCTAACATCGATAAATCAACTTAAATTAGTTTAATAATGTGAAGTTCACTAGGAAACCTTGAGTACTCAAAAAAGTTCGTAATCGTAAGTGAAACATGTATAAACTTTGTCTAGAAACTAGGCTTATGGCATTCCAAGGCATATTCACCGTGCTTGCTCTGAGGAAAATAAATCCCAGGAAAATAATAATCTGCTTAAAGTTTATGATTAATCGGGGTGTTTTTTTGTGTGAGGTGTAATAAACAGACATATAGCGTTAGTCCTACACTTTAAAAGAAACTCTTCGATGGACATTTGGATATGTGAATGAAACGTCAAATCTTATGTACAAACAAGTTATGTTCAAAAGTAAGTTTATTACGACCAAATAAACCCTTCACAAATTCAATGTGCGACAGACTATTATGTTGGTACCTTTGTGTAAACATTGACGTTTCATATGAAATAAGTCTCTTACATACCAGCTACATGCATTCAAAAAGTATTGCGGGCGATAAATATCGTTAGTATCTAGTTTTTAGAATCATTCAAATCTTTGTGTGTGAATGGGAGCAATGGCATTCGGGGACCACTTGTCAATCTTGCTACCAATGAGGTTAAATCGGTCATTATAGGACTAACTAGCCAAATTTGTGCATATTACGCTAAAAAAACTGTTAAAATGTCCAAAAATGACGTCCACCAAGTGCTTTGTGCAAAACTGCGATGAAAAGATGGTGGATCGTGCAATTTCCTCTATCTAAAAAAATATTTTATACTACTTGCTCCGTTCCAAAATATAAGGTGTCTAAGGATTGGTCAAAAGTCAAACCTTGCTAACTTTGACCAAATATTTAGAAAAAAATATCTACATCTACAATATTGAATGGACATATTAAGTAAATATACTTTATGGCGAATCTATTGATATTAATTTAGTATTATAAATTATATATTTTTTGTGTATAATCATGGTCAAACTTAAAAAATGTTGACTTTTGACTAATCCTCAAACGTCTTATATTTTGGGATGGAGGGTAATACAAAGTATTGTACTATACTTAGTACTAGCAAAACATTTACCAGATGGAAGTTTGAAACCAAAGGGTACCCACTATTTTAGTCGGTTCAAAGAAATGAACTAGTTCGTCAAAAAGTGATGATATGTGAAATACAGTTTTTTTGTAGTACGGTACTACTAAAGCTGATAGAGGGTTACCCACTCACATTCTCTAATAACTCCTCCCCCACCATCCCCTCTCTCGCTATCACATTCCCGCACTCACCTCACGACTCTCAGTCGTTAACCTAGCTGTTGCCTCGATCAAACTAATGCCAAAACCTTTGTCTATGGTTGAGTTGGGGACCTCATCAAGCTCTGCTTCGGATCTGTAGGTGGCTTGTTCGATTCTGACGGCTTCAACGCCCTCTCTGAAGCGTCATTCGCCTTTCGTGTGTGTTTGGGTCATGCCAAAGGTGACGCGTCTGTCGCCCTTAGGGTTTCGGCCAGTCGCGCTGAAACCCTCGTCACCCGCCGAGCGGTCGTCCAAGCCTCTGGCGTCGCGTGCATTGGGAACGAATGCTCGTGCGGTGGTGGATGCGTCCTTTTCGTCTGCAGGTTGGACTCTCATTCCCAATGTGCCAAGTTTTAGAGTGTACACCGTGAAACCCCTATCGGTGGCGCCCCCTTCATCAACGATTGTCTGTGCTTCTTCGGTGTATGTCGCTGGTTCTTTGTCAGTGGCGTCTTGTTCATCTGCTCAACCCATCGATCCCTGTGCAAGTTCATGCCCCCCAACAGCAATGAGGTTAGATCTGGAGGATTGGGGCTTTAACCCAAATCCGATGTGCATCTAGTCAGATTTTTGCAACATGTACTGCAGGTCCTTTGTTAAACAGTTTAGTTGTATGTCATATTCTTGATAATTGTATTTTGTGCTGTTCTTTATAGTCCCTCCATCTAGAAATAACTGACTTGACTTTGCCTAGATTTGAATGTATCTATATTTGTCTTTTGTGATGTTCTGCTTAGTTATGGAATATTCTTGATGACGATGATGCAGGGTTCAGTTTTGGTACTTACATGATGCATTGTCCTGTTTAGGAATTTTCCATGCCGCGTTGTGCTGTTTTGGTATTTTTTTGTATGATGCATTGTGTCATGTCTCCTCACTGTGTTGTTTCGTCCATTTTGATCTGTGTTTTGCTATTTAGGATTAAATGATATGCCTTCTATCTTTTCAGATTATTTCAATGACCCAGCAGTTTAGGTAATTTTGATTGTGCAGACACTGTTTATTAAATTTAATTACATAATACCTTTTTTTATTTTGGTATTTTTGATGATGCACTACATATATGCTGTTTTGTCTATCCAAATTATGCATTGTGCTGTTTTAGCCATTCAGATTATGCATTGTGCTGTTTTTTTGCGGGGGATATGCATTGTGCTGTTTGATCAATCTAATTAAATGTTATGCCTTCTACTAATAGTTGTTCAAATAATTTTGAGGACCCATTGGGTTAGGTCATTCTGATGATGTATTGTGTTGTGTAGGCAATTCAATTTACCTCATACCTTGTGTTGTTTAGGTAATTTTGATGGTGCAATGACTCATCGTGATCTTTAGTCAATTTATACAATGCATTGTGCTATTTTAATAATTCCAAAGGACTGACGCAATGGTAATTTTCATGTAGGACGATCCAGTTGTAATGCTGAACTTAGACTACATTCTTGACCGGGCTGCTCCAGCTCTAGGTGGCTATGAAGATTCTCTCCCCATCATACCAAGGGAGTTGAAGCTACCAGGCAGGAGAGTGGAGGCCTTGGCAAGGGCAAGTGCTGCCAGGTTGGTCGCTAGTTCTGCCAAACAGAGAAGACACCCTAGGTCGGTTCGACACCATGCCACGGCGGATCGTCCTAGGCGCTTCGACATCTAGTTAGTCCAGCATGACTTGTATATGCTTATCATCCCGACTTACTTCAAGCCTTATTTGAAGGGACGCCCCTACCCACAACTAGTGGTGGTCCAAGCATGCCAGGAATGCAAGTGGGTTGTCCATGCCAACCGCAACAAAGACCAGATCATACTGGACAAAGAGTGGGCTACCTTTGCTGCTTTCCATGGGTTGAAGGAGGGTGACTACCTTATGTTCAAGGTCACCATAGATGGGTTCAAGATGAAAATCTACAAACGCATCACCTCCTTCCGGAAGATTTTCGTCTGTCGTGAGCACGCACATCTTGTTGAAGTGCCAATTTGGATCGAAGGATTTTCAAAGGAATTTTGGAGGAATTCGACCCATAGTATTTCTTTAATAAGGAAGCTCTTTCGATGAAAGGAATCATACCTCCAAAATTAATATAGATTGCATTTCGACACCCCAATCCCATAGGAATTTCAACATCCACTTTTTTACACTCATTCGCGTAGGATTGAGGCAATTTTCCTCCGCGTTTGCTGTGTTTCATTGAAACGACTTTAAGCCAGCAGATTTGTACCTCCGATCTTGTTATCCTATGTTTTGAAATTCTGTGATCCAAAGAAAGCTATTTCCTATGTTTTGCAATCCATTGTTTTGTACCTGTGATCGATTCAAATTCTGGTGTTTTTAAATCCCGTTATCCAAAGAAGCCCAAAGTTATCTCTAAGTTTGCCGTTCGATCTTTTGGTGAACGTTTGTGATGCTTATGCGTCAAGCCCTAAGTATATCCATTGTGACTACTACTACTACTGTAAGATCCCAATTTTTGCAACCCTGATTAGTTGTCCAGAATGCAAAAATCAAGGGGAACAAAAACTTTTTCTTGTTCATTGGTGCAGTGTTTGCTTGTTGTTTGTTTGTGCTTGTGCATATGAGTGTATGCCATATGATACTCCTTACGTCACCATCAGTTGAGAAAAGCTATCTAACAAATCTATCCTGGCTCATTTTACATATTCTCAAATGTTCTGGAATTTCAAAACATGAGCCAAGATACTTATGTAACCAAAAGTATTTTTGCAGCTTCTATTGATTAAACTATGGAGAGCTACATATTATAATCTCCTTATGTTTTCAAGCCAGACCCTCACCTACTCCTACCTCTAGGATTCTCAAAACCTTGTATAAAACTTTTGAATTCTACTCTTGGTAGGAATACCTAGGACTCTTACCTTACTCAAACTACAACCTTTCAAAATTGCCAATCCTTACCTCAAGCTAAGCCTGATGGTAACCCTAGTAGTAGGTTTGCTTAGTTTATAAGATGAGTTGCCTTGATCTGCTATCTGATGAATTGCCTTGATCTATTGTTTGACTTGATTGCTTAGGAAGTAGTATGATCCACTCTAGGAGCTCATCCAATAGGATCAAGATACTTTAAAATCACCACACCCTAAACAAGGATACAATCTGGATCTAATCGCTAGCCACCAAGTGATCATCTAAAACCCTTAACCACATCAACTATGCAATGATCCATTCTAGAAGTTTCCCAGTCAATGAAGACCAATATCAAGAATGGATCCCTTCTACTAAATCTACTCTTCAACCACATCCACTTGATGATGCTTTGGTACCTTGCAACCCATCAAAATCATCACCATCCACTAGAAGTCTGGAAAACTATTTCCAACATCACCTTCTTGAATGTATCCCTTTCTCAACCCTTGTGCATTTTTGGTAATGCACTTGAACCATATTGTTAACCATCCTAAGGACTACCAAGGCCCAGTCTTTCCCTTGGTTAAATCATCCTTCAACTGACTTGTTCTTGATGGTTTTGCAGGCAAGAAAATAACTTTTCCTGCAAATCTTATCAAGATGCCTACTTTGACAGAAGCTCACACCATCATCCAACCTTCTGTGGACCAAATCTTTGCATGGTTGAGTGCTACCCATATAGGTATATCAACATCTACTTCAATTGTTCCAAGTGGATATTTGTTCTTCTTAAAACCACATGGTTTATAAGGCATCATGACTCATCTGGCATGGCAGCCTTATTTTCAACAAAGTTTGCAATCACTTCTAGACCACCTCAAATGTAACCAATCCAAACTCCATCTGCCATTATCATGTATATAACTTTGTCTAAATAACCATCTATCCAATGCACCAAGGGGAGATCTGAACTCCTAGATACAACCATGTTTTGATGGTATGAAATTAACATCACCTTAGATCCTTAATCTAGGGTATTCCACCAAAATCAACTTGGATCCTCGAATCCCAAGGTTGCAAATACTTGATACACCTTGTCTACATCATCTACCTTGATCACCAAGATTTACCAAATATTATCCATAATTAGTTTGGCCCCAAATCTATTTAATCCCTTTAATAGACAAAATCTCCAAACCTTCTTCCGTAAAGGAGAGTTTGGTTTTTCCCAAAACACATCCCCAAATTTTAGCTCAACTGATGTCCACACATCATACCCCATCTTCCCACTTCAAAAATAAATATTTTTGAAGAGCTTTATTATTTATTTTTGCCAATTTTCTTAAATGGTAGAAATGGAATAATAATTGTTTTAAATACTTTTAATCCCCAATAAATCTTGCGAAAAATCACCATAGTATGAATTCATATTTGGGACCATCTCACTAAAAAACTTCACCTGTCCAATTCAAAAATATCAAATAAATCCCTAAAAAACCATCTTCGCACTATTTGAATATGTGATATAAAATGGATCACAAATCCTCAAATAAATCTCAAATAAATCATGAAGGTATCCAATGACCACATCTAGCTACCAACATCCTTATCTCACCTGGTCAAGACCAAATTTTAGAACTTCTCTTCATGATCATCCATTATGGCTAATTGGACCATAAAATAAGATCACTAAGCAAATCACCTCCAAATCCCATCAAAGTTTTTCCCAGCACTTCTCCACAGCAACTCAACCCCCTCTGGTCATGCCCACACTGTAGCATCACTGTAACAACTTACACCCCTTGTCTCTAGTGCTTGTCCAAGAAGGAGACACAAGCCAACCCCCTCCTTTCCCTTGCCCTCAAAGCGTTGCAACAGCTCTCTCTGATCCTCTCTGACCTGCAGCCCGACCAGATACCACCCTCCCCGCCCACAACATCCTCTCCCCTTGGTTTCCCTCCTCCCTCCCATGTCCAATGGACCAAGTCCGTGATGGACTACTCCATCTCAGTTAAATAGGCCAGAGGCCACCCTGTCTCCCCGTCTCTGACTCATTTTCCTCCTCACACCCCACCTCACCTTCCCCAAGCCCCCTCTCCCTCTCCATGCCCTGTGCTGCTCGAGAGAGAGAGAGAACAGAGCCTCGGGATCCTCCTTGAAAACAAGCTAAGCTCCCTCCTCCGCCCCTCTCCTCCCCTACATTTCACTCCCTGGTGCTCCCCTCCCCTCTCTTACTCCTCCCCATCTGTTTTCCTTGCCCAGGAGCAGCTCCCCATGCAGGACCAGCGAGCCCTGGCAAGGGCCTCTCTGTCGTCTTCGCGTGAGCCCAGATCTGGGTGAAAATCATCGATGCCGCCCATCGTCGAGGTCGCCGCCATGCACCGCGTTCTCTCCGCCACCCCACGGCCGCCGGCAAGCCCTCTGGTAAGCCCTTGCCGCCGCCCTGCTCCGCCCTAGGGTTTCCCCTCTGCTTACTCTGGCTCTGCGCGGAAGAAGAGCCACTACCGTCCATCGCTGCTTAATCCAACGACGGAGAGCGCTCGATACCCCTTTGCGCCCCATCGCCCACTAACGGACGGGCCCCGCCCGTCAGGTTCAAATGCGCCGCCACGCGCTGTCCTCGCCTGGATGGGCCGGCCTGGCCTCTGTGCAGCCCAGGTTCCTCTACACCTGACCCGCTACGCCCCTGTCGTTTTGATCTTTTACTCTGATCTAGAAATAGGGGCTTTTGCTTTAAATTCTTTAGAAAATGAAATCCCACACGAAGTGCCCAAATAGTAATTTTGATCCATACCTAAATGTTTTCCTCAACATTTAGTACAATAACTGAACCAAAAATTTTTCTAGATTAATCCTTGTAATTTAATTACCATAAGGTACCCTTATCACTAAATAAATTCCTCAAGAAATTTTACATACCCTTTTGGGATGAAACAAAGTTTCTCTGAACTGATTTTCCTATGGCTATTAACTACCACTTACCCTAGGTCAAGCTGAACCAGGGTTTGACATTAATAAAAATAACAATAACAGGGCATCTCTGACTTTAGGAAATTCTCTAGGACAATATATGAAAGGTATTGGTCCAATTCCAACTCCCTGAGAAGTGGTACATTAGGGCATGTCAAAATCCAGGAGCTCAAGAATTATTGAGTTTCTGGGGAATTATAATGCATTAAAAAGTTATGTTCATAATGTTACCACTAGAAAAATCACTACAGAAGTTCTGTTGATCCAAAGAGGTTGATTCCAATTTCCGCATAAAGGTATTCTATATACCTACCAGGTCCCTTAGAATCAAATTAAAATCTTTTGTCGATTTAATCTGGTGAAAGAGACAAGTTATCAACAGAACTGCCATTGGGAATTTCCTGAAGGCATTCTGTTAAATATTTGGGCATGATTCCAACTCTCAGTGAACAAGTACATCAATTCCTACCTAACCATCCAAGGGAATAATTTTTGGAGCTCCAGAACTTTTCTGTTGAAATATTTCCTAAAACTAGAGTCTTATTCACTATAAAAATCACTATAAATCTTTGGTAAGTGATAAAATAGTGAAACCACTTTTGATGGCCTTTTTATTTCAATACCTATCTGTATATATCATTTGTGTATATTGATATCATAGAGAATCAATCCTTAGTCCAAAACCCCTCTTAGGTAATTCCTAGACTATAAATCCTAAGGGATTTTCTTCCCGGTTTCCACGACAAGGACAATCCTATTAAATCCATTCTTCATAAGAACTACTGATTTGTAAACTTATTTTGCTCTTTTCTTGCTGTATGGTTTTGATGCTTGAATCTATTTGAAAGGAAAAGGAAGGAGTTTGGTCATGGGACTACCTCTACAGAGTGTAAATCTATTCGAATAGTCGTGTCTACGGTTTTGGACGGGTTGGACAAACTTCTGTAGTGCGGTGCTGGTTTTGGTTTTCAAAAAGGATTTCAGAAAAGAAATCGCTTTGGAAATGTTATGACCATGGGATGGTCGGAAAAGGAGAAAGGTTTTGACCATGGGATGGTCGGAAGAAAAAGGAAGGAGTTTGGTCGTGGGACGACCGGAAGAAAGGAACCAATGGGTGACCTAGTCCTGATGTTTTCCAAAACTCTTCAAAAAGGTTTCCAAAATGTTTACAAAAGTTTTCAACAAAGATATGTAGATGCTATATCTACAAGAGAAACTATTTGAGAAAAGAACCTCTCTTGAAGCCCACCTACTGCCACAACCATAATGCATATCCTCTTGTTTTATTACTCTATTAAGGTGGTTTGCGGGTACATTCAAAGTACTCACAGGCCTTGTCCCTGGCTATTAACTTGGTCAAATATCAAGAAGAAGATGATGTTGGCGACTATGGGAGCTAGGACGTTCGCCCAGTCAATTGCCTGTAGGTTATGGCATGGCTCGGGCTCTACGCTTAATGAAGTTCTGCTTTTGTTGATCGATGTAGCCATCATGGAAAATAAGCTATGTCATGTATTCGTTATGTATTGGATGTCTACTTTGATACTTGTCAGTTATGTGCCACGACTAAGTGATCATGGGATCGTGGTTGTATGCATAACAGGGATTCTCGGAGGATTAATCTGGGGGCCCCACAACTACTACTACTCACTCCGATTCAGTGCTAGATACGTCCAATTCAACGATGGGTAAATATAGATGGGAGGGAGTACTACTACTATGAGCAAGAGACCTATATGGTGGAGCAGTTTTGATTAAAATATTCCTGGACTTGTGTCTAGTACAAGACCCAGAGGCTAGTTGATTCAAATATTTGGGATAATACTTTGAGGCATTTTCATTGGCCAGAGCACTAGTAGTTTGGAGAGAAAGGTTAAAAAAGTTTCTACATGGTACCCATGAAAGAGACCTAAATTGTGGAGCAGTTTTGATTTTGCTAGACTCACGTCTAAGTTATTTTCTTAGCTCATGCCCAAGCCTTAGCACACTGCACAATATTTACAGCTAGTAAGATCGATCACTTGATGGACCAACGAGATTGCTCGAAGGCCTGTGACAAGACCCAGTACTTTTCTTTTGAACAACCGAAACCCAGTACTTGATGTTTTGCTTCCACTATTCACACTCCTCTCTCCTCCTACTAGTACTACCTCGCTCTGCCTTCGCAGAAACCATTTTCTTCCACTGCTCCTCCCTTTCTTCTCTACTTCTTCATTCAGCGATGTCACAAAATATTCTATCTCGTCGGAAGAATATCAAGATGGTGGTGGTTAGAGCCGTGGAGAAATCCCGCCGGTAGGGTGACCTGCAGGCTCGGACCGAGAAAGGAGACCAGCCATGGAGCAAGGGCTCGACTTCGCGCGTGTACCCGAAGAGCGGCTATCATGGGGACCAAGACTCCGGGTAGGTTTGTACTTCCGTTGATTCCTAGGCTATTTGCTCCTACTATTGAACCGTCTATGTACATCTTCTAGGGTAGGCGGCTCGAGCATCGAATTTTTCACCCCACGGATCGATATCATGATAGATATCTCTGACGCATACGATGCCATCATACCCGCTCTTGTTCGAAGAAGAGAGGTACTATAGTCACTATACATGTATTGACATTTTTTGTTTTTATCTACATGCACTCCATGCTCTCTTACTGATGATGCATTTTCCATGCAGGAAGTCAGGGCAAGAATCTCGGCCAAAGTAGAAGAAATCTATAGCTATAACATCAACATTCTTCAGAAAAACTTCGAGCTCAACCTAGAGTGTGATCGCCTCCGAGCCAATTTGGCTTTTCAAATGAAGCTCGCACGACCTTACGAGTGTGACTCCTCCACGCTTCGCGCTGAGTGTGAAAATTTGAAGAAAGAAGTCACGATGCTCCGCAGCCAGCAGCTACCATTGCGAAGATCATCCAGGTCATGCCCCGCTAAGTAGGAAGAGAGAAACCATATCATTGTGGAGGTCGTCGAGGCCCTACGTCCGCAGGGCGGCCATAGTGTTTCAATCGCCGAATCTTGGAGTAGGAACTAGGAAGGAGGAGGACTTGCCTACGTGGCCCTCCTTTTTCTTTCTTTTGGATGCATGGATCGTTTTTTTCTCATCCGTCTGCGCATAATTATATTGCACTCTTTAGCGTTCGAATGCGCTCTGTGGAGATTTTGTAACGATATACTTGTCGTATAGTAGTCACTATTTAGTGTACATATTACATTAAAATTTAGTCAAATATGTGAAATCCTTTTTAATTGGGTTGCAGGGCATTCTCAGAAAAATTAGGCTGTAGGGAGAGTATGTCTGATAAATCAAAAATAATTAAATAGTCAATGAGTGATCTTTAAATTTGGTCATACGTTCTACTTTGTCAGATGTGTAGGGATCCGGGATCCAGTGTCTAGACAAGAAACTGCACCGTCAGCATCGGGGACACCCAGCTATTGTCTAGACTCTGGAGTACTTTGGTTCACAAGCACAACTACCCCTATAGTCTACCCACGGACAGCCAACGATTCCTTGCATAGGCATTCTCGCCAGAGCCTTCGCAGGGAAGGTATCCGCTTTGACCTGTTGATTTCAGATTGCATAGTCAAGATTGCTAGACGCTGAACTCTGTCTCCCTAGATGATGTTTCTACTACTACGTAAAAATACACTTATGTGTGAGCTGCGTTGATTAGCGAGGGTCATCAGCGTACGGGGACCTTGACCGCACAAAAAAGGTTTGCCACTCAATCAATTGTGCTCACATCTACTATTAAATGTGAGCATTTTACTAGCTCGACTGCCTCTATGCACTAATCGTCCATCCATCTAATCACTTGCTGTATAATTTGAAGTGTTCAATTCTACGTATCTGACAAATGATTCTTCAAACTGACAACCTAGAAAACTCCTCTAGAATGAGAGAAAGAGAAATTACTTATGATGTTAATTGGGTGTGTAGTATTACCTCTATATGTAAATACAAATTAGCGGAAGTACTTAATCACTAACGTGTACAGTAACTAATTTTGTGCGTTATTGTATAGTAAAAATACTTCAGTACAAAAATGTAAAACTGTGACAGAAGAAAAGAAGCGGTTTTGTTTATGGAGTGTAGCGAATATCATTATTTATCATGACAACATTGAAAATTTATAATATTGTCGTACTCCCTCAATATGAAACTTAGATTTTCCTAGATTCACGAGTATATAGATTGAGTATATAGATCATATTCACGAGTATATAGACACATTTTAGTGATACATACGAATCTAGATAAATTCCAAGTCACTTATTTTCGAACTACTAGTAATAGTTTTATCACAAGTCTCCTAAGACAAGAGGTCAATTGTTTTTGTGAGTGTCCACAAGAATGTAGTACATTTATTGAATTAAAAGTTTGCACCTAGCCACCACATATGAATCTAGCATCTCCCTCCTTAACACTTCTAATTACAAATTAGACGGTCACTAAGGTTTATACATATTAGGTCATTGCATATGGTTATTGTGTTGGAATTCATTTCTTGTGCTATATATTCTTGGTGATAAAGACATTATTTTTTTCATGTAATGGAAACATTTCCCCTGATGGTGAAAACATTGTTTCGTTTTATGAAATGCTCTGTAAAATAGTAAAAAATAATTATTAACAATGAAAATATTTTTAGATACTAAAAAAATGTCACAACTCTTTTTTGGTCGTTTCATGCATCATTAGAAATGATGGTAGTTTAATGTAACATTTAGAAAGTAGGGAAAAAACGACAAAACTTATCGTTGTTCATGGAGAGTTATATGTACATTGTCTGCCTAGACGCCAAATGTGAAAAATGCAAAACCAAAATTGTGCATGTCGATAGTCATGCAAATCCATCCATAGTACTGCATCCATTAAAAATACATGATATCTTGGTAAGCTAGAAACATGTTTGGGTGTACTTCTAAAATACCGGAGAGATGTTTAGTTCTAATAAGTTGACCAAGTATTGCACCAAAGTTCTAAATTATGCAGGATATTATTATGCTTTAACAAGGTAAGTTATTGGAGTGCACGCAATAATATAGTTGTGCGAAGCATGCATTCACTCCTGAACACCATAAGTAAAAGTTTGAACTCGTGGAGCGCCAAAATGACATCGTGCCAGCGAGCCCGATTAATGGTCTGCTACTACAGTAACCTACCCATCTACCCCTATAGTCTACTCTGGGACACCTAGCGATTGCTTGCATAGGCGTCGGCGCCAGAGCCTTCAAAGGGAAGGTATCCCCTATGGCCCATTGATTTAGGATCGACGGACAAGATTGCTAGACGGCCAAAATCACGTGGTCCCCACTCCCTCGCGCCCCTCCATTTCAAACACTGCGAAATTTATGGTGGCCCTCTGTTTCAAACAATACCAAAATCATGTGGTCCCCACTCCCTCGCGCCCCTCCATTTCAAACACTACGAAATTTCTGGCGCCCCTCCAATTCAAACGATACCAAAATCACGTGGACCCCACTCCTCGCGCCCCTCCATTTCAAACACTGTGAAACTTCTGGCGCCCCTCTGTTTCAAAAGAAACCAAAATAACGTGGTCCCCACTCCCTCGCGCCCCTGAATTTCAAACACTGCGAAATTTCTCGTGCCCGAAACCTCCCGCAACACTTATCCGTAGCTGGCTTTGCCCTCCGGAACTTGACAACCTCCACTCCTCAGCCAACAGTATATCGGAGCTGCATCAGATGCGGTCTCATCCAAAGCGTCATTGCCGCTTCACCGACGTCCACCGCACCCGACCTTGGTCACCGAGTCCGTCGTCGTCCACCGCACCTGATTTCCTTTTCCCACTTTCCCCTCCACGGCACCGAATCCGTCAACGACTGCCCAAGATCTGCATCAACAGCGGCGGCATCTTTCCCATCCGTACCTTACCTGAACCGCCATGCAGTGCATCGATTCAACCTCGTCCACCACGGTCAAGCCGGCATCGAGCGCCCAAGATCTGCTTCCCCAACGCAAACAGCCGGGGCAACCGAAGCACCCTGGGTGACAAGGATGTCACTCGCGCCGGTACAGATGATAATTAGAATCATATCCGACAATGGTAACCAAATCACCAACATTTTTTTTGTTTTTTCAGCAGTACAGCAGGTTCAAGCCTGTCGCAGTGAATTGCATTTTTCTAATCGTTTTGTACACCCAGTCAAAGCGCACACCTGTTATTCGTGCTAGATACTACGGAGTAGGTCACTAGACATGTTGGTTTGCCTTTGCTGCTCTACAAATTTTGAAGTCATGCACATGTTCTTAGCTACTTCGAACAACAGTAATTGTCTGCTATCGTGTAGTTCTTGCAAAATGTAAAATCAGTGGAAAATATTAGTTTGGATTCCCTGCTCCACAGTTACTGGATCTTATGATGCCATTATAATTTCTATCCAGTTGATTCTTAGCTATGATAGTAACTACATGCCATTGTGTAGCTCACCGCAAATTCTGAGTCACCCAACGACTATGCATTCCAGGAGATGCTACAGCTTCCATATATATTTGCTAAAATGACCTCGCTTGTTTATATTTGCTGAAATTGTAAGAAACACTTTGTTTGATTGCTCATTTCATTCTAGGAACACTTGTCTAATGCTTGTTTGTCCTGCTCTACAGGTTCACGAG
Source organism: Avena eriantha (assembly GCA_910589775.1). Taxonomy (NCBI): domain Eukaryota; kingdom Viridiplantae; phylum Streptophyta; class Magnoliopsida; order Poales; family Poaceae; genus Avena; species Avena eriantha. The sequence continues at coordinate 26,952,493 of OU342746.1, read as the reverse complement.
CGACACCATTATATCTTGCATCTGGTTCTGGGTCTGGTTCATCCTAAGTCATGACATAACTAACCTCTACAATATATAGTTCATTCGTGGTTTGCATTCCTGCTCTACAAGTTCTCGTATGATGTGGTTATAATTTCTATCTGGTTCATTCTTTGCTATGAAAGTAAATGCATGCCATTTTGTGTCTCAACGCAAATTCCGAGTCACCCGACATCTCTTGCATTTTAGGGTATAGAACTGCTTCCATATATATTTGTTGAAATGACCAGCCTAGTTTATTTTTGCTGAAATTCTAAGTCACACACACACACATATTTTTTGATTGCTCGTTTAATGCATGCTTGCTTGTCCTGTTTGTTTGACGTGTTGGTCAATAAATGAACTATTGACTAGTTGTAAAATCCAGATCATAGCTCCTGTCATATCAGTCAAATGAGTAGTTTGTCTTGTCTGATGTATTAACTTGTTATTACTTAGTTTCAGGGTGTAATTATTGCTATCGCCACCAAAGAGGGGGCTGTAAGATCATGTCTCCTCCAATGTAGCTGTCACACTCAAAGGAAGATGTAGGCGATCAATTGAGGACTCTGCTATCAACTTGATTGTCAACTAAAATGCCGATTTTTCTTAACCTTGATTTGATAATATGTAATGATTTTAAGAAGTTTGCAGCTGATGTAATATCTAAATAACTTGCATAGGTCATGTATGCATTTAGTTGACGCCATCCACATTTGCGGTAGTCGTTACGGTAACTACGCCAGGCAGGTCGATTAGGGAACAATACCGTGCTTTGTTATTGGCCCGACGTGTATTCGGCCGACGATGAATAGTAAAAAATGCTGGATTATACAAACGTTTTATGATATTGGCATGGGCTTCAGAAAAGGCCGAAACTGTAAAAGGCCGTAAACATAATGGGCCGACCTACAAGTTGTAGATGGACGTAACAGTAACAGGCTATAATGGTAACATGCCGTAAGAGTAACAAGCCATAACAGTAACATGCCTTAATAGTAACAGGCCTTAAAAGAAACAGCCCATCGCAGTAACAAGCAAGAAACCATGAAATCCTAGAATAGTAACAGGCCAAAACAGTAGCCGGCCGCAACAGTAATGGGCCGCAACAGTGAAAGGCCAGAATAGTGACAAGCCAGAACAGTAATGGCCCGAGAAATTTCTAGGCCAGGGCAGTAACAGGCCGACTCATTTACAAGACTAGAACAGTAAAGGGCTGCTTGTGGGCCTGAACAGGTAAAGCCCAAAACAGTGAAAGGCCAGGACTGTAACACGCCTGAACAGTAACAGGCCATCTCAGACAAGGGTCGTTAGTAGGCCACCCACGATGGGCTGTGATAAACAATGATGTGCCGCTCGCAGGCCTTATATGTATAGGAGCGACTTGGCGCAGGCTGATAATGGGCCGCAGAGTGTTGGACCATCATGGGCCTTCTTTAGGCCGAAACAGTATTGGGCCTGAAAGTTTGTGGGCCTTTGCCGGCTGCAACTTTGGGCCCATTTCAAACAGTGCAGGACAACGCATTAACGTGCCATCTTCTTATTGGGCTCTCCTAATGGGCCGGCCAGTTAGAATTTACCAGGCCTTGGCTGGGCATATATTCTGCCACGGTTTCTATGGCCGTTAACGGCGGTAACTGGCTGCTAACGGCGGGTGCAACGTGGTAGTTTGCATGACATCAACAGTCAACGCGGCTGGCGAACAGATCTACGACGGAACAAGGTTTTGTGGCTAAAGGTTGAGATCCGCCACAGTTAGGAAAAAACCGTGGTAGATTCTTTTGTGACGGGGCTTTTACCATGATGGACATTAGTCGTAGAAGACTTTTTAGCCACGAAAAAGGGCCTTCAACCACGAAAATCGTCCGTTGTAAAAGCCAACTTTTTTGTAGTGTCGAGAGCCTAGTGTTCAGTGATGTAGGCATTGACGTTCATGGTATGGCCCCCATTGAGGGTGCCAGAGCTGGGGCCTCTGCATGCATCACTAAGCAGTTGAAGTCGGTGCCGGTGAGACTCGTCCTGCAGAAGGAGATCCCCCTGCAGAAGGGGCAACTGTAGACACCACCAGCGAAGAAGGCGTCGTACTGGGCAGCCTGCAGCCTCCTCAGCACATGACGAGTGTTGGTGTGCCTGGACTCGTCATCAATGCAGACGTCGCCGCCATAAACCTATTGGAAGAAAAGGAAAATGGAGGAGTAGATGATGTAAGAAGATCGAGCAATCGAAATGCGAACAAGCGAATCCTAGTAAACCAAGATCTAGCATCCAACAATGGGAACGGTAGAAGAACCACGGAAGGGGAGCAAACCCTAGTTACCTACGACCATGGGTCATCGATGCCGGTGTCATAGGGGTTCACTGGAGCGATGTACTCATCGGGATCGTAGGTGTCCCTGAAGAGATGGATCTGCTCGTGACCGACGGGAGCCTCCTCGCCGTCAGCTATGTCGGTAGCGGGGATGGGGGCCTGGACGGGAACATCGGCTGCCATCGATGCCTCGATGGAGGCCTGGACGGGGAAGACGGCTACTTTCAACGTGTCGAGGGGTTCCAGCGAGGATATAGGGGCCTCCTCGCCAAAGGCCTCGGAGGCGATGATGGCCACCATATCCTCCTCCACCATCGCCGGTGCGGATGGGGTTTTCTCGGGAATTTGCAGATGCTGGTGGGATAGTGGAGAGGGTTGCGTGAGGAGAGTGAGCGAGTGTGAGAGTGGGTGTGCGGAGAGGGCCTCTATAGTTTAGGTGAATGGAAGCAAGGCACGTTTCGTTGCACCACCGTGCAACGCGCCGTGCAGGCTACTACACCGTGCACCGGGACACGCGCACGGTACATCACGTTTTTTTCCGGGCCATGCATGTTGTTCTGTATTCAGCCGCATGCAAAGGGCACATACACAATTTCTATGTATGAAGTTTGACACGGCCCTAAAATTGGCGATAATTAAAAGTGGAAATGTAGAGGGGGAGGTAGGTGGCTGTACAGCGAGATTTGTGGGGTTGTGCTAGATCGGGTAGAGGGATGCATTCATGACAGCGAGGGACTCGATGAAGGCGGAGACGTTAGGTCTCGTTGAGCTAAGCTCTTTGGCCTCTCGCTAGCGCGTGGAAGTTTCTTTCGGTGGGGCCCAGTTGGAAGTGAGATTGAGAGTCGCTGCGTACAAGCCAGAACAGTAATGGCCCGAGAAATTTCCAGGCGAGGGCAGTAACATGCCGACTCATTTACAAGACTAGAATAGTAAAGGGCTGCTTGTGGGCCTGACCAGGTAAAGCCCGAAATAGTGAAAGGCCAGGACTGTAACAGGCCGGAACAGTAATAGGCTATCTCAGACAAGGGTCGTTAGTAGGCCACCCACGATGGGCTGTGATAAACAATGATGGGCCGCTCGCAGGCCTTAAATGTATAGGAGCGACTTGGCGCAGGATGCTAATGGGCCGCATAGTGTTGGACCATCATGGGCCTTCTTTAGGCCGAAACAGTATTGGGCCTGAAAGTTTGCGGGCCGCTGCCGGCTGCAACTTTGGGCCCATTTCAAACAGTGCAGGACAACGCATTAACGGGCCATCTTCTTATTAGGCTCCCCTAATGGGCCGGCCAGTTAGAATTTACTAGGCCTTGGCTGGGCCTACCTTCTGCCACGGTTTCTATGGCCATTAACAGCGATAACTGGCCGCTAACGGCAGCTGCAACGAGGTAGTTTGCATGACATCAACAGTCAACGCGGCTGGCGAACAGATCTACGACGGAACAAGGTTTTGTGGCTGAAGGATGAGATCCGCCACAGTTAGGAAAAAACCGTGGTAGATTCTTTTGTGACGGGGCTTTTACCATGATGGCCATCAGTCGTAGAAGACTTTGTAGCCACGAAAAACGGGCCTTCAACCACGAAAATCGTCCGTTGTAAAAGCTAACTTTTCTTGTAGTGTCGAGAGCCTGGTGTTCAGTGATGTAGGCATTGACGTTCATGGTATGGCCCCCATTGAAAGTGCCGGAGCTGGGGCCCTCTGCATGCATCACTAAGCAGTTAAAGTTGGTGCCGGTGAGACTCGTCCTGAAGAAGGAGATCCCCCTGCAGAAGGGGCAACTATAGACACCACTAGCAAAGAAGGCGTCGTACTGGCCAGCCTGCAGCCTCCTCAGCACCTGACGAGTGTTGGTGTGCCTAGACTCGTCATCAATGCAGACGTCGCTGTCGTAAACCTATTGGAAGAAAAGGAAAATGGAGGAGTAGATGATGTAAGAAGATCGAGCAATCGAAATGCAAACAAGCGAATCCTAATAAACCAAGATCTAGCATTGAACAATGGGAACGGTAGAAGAACCACGGAAGGGGAGCAAACCCTAGTTACCTACGACCATGGGTCATCGATGCCGGTGTCGTAGGGGTTCACTGGAGCGATGTACTCATCTGGATCGTAGGTGTCCCTGAAGAGATGGATCTGCTCGTGACCGACGGGTGCCTCCTCGCCGGCAGCTATGTCGGTAGCGGGGATGGGGGCTTGGACGGGAACAGCGGCTGCCATCGATGCCTCGACGGAGGCCTGGACAGGGACGACGGCTACTTTCAACGTGTCGAGGGGGACCAGCAAGGATACAGGGGCTTCCTCGCCGACGGCCTCGGAGGCGACGATGGCCACCATATCCTCCTCCACCATCGCCGGCGCGGATGGGGTTTTCTCAGGAATTTGCAGATGTTGGTGGGATAGTGGAGAGGGTTGCGTGAGGAGAGTGAGCGAGTGTGAGAGTGGGTGTGCGGAGAGGGGCTCTATAGTTTAGGTGAATGGAATCAAGGCACGTTCCGTTGCACCACCGTGCAACGCACCGCGCAGGCTACTGCACCGTGCACCGGGACACGCGCACGGTACATCACGTTTTGTCGCAGGCCATGCATGGAGTTCTATATTCAGCCGCATGCAAAGGGCACATACACAATTTCTATGTACGAAGTTTGACACGGCCCTAAAATTGGCGATAATTAAAAGTGGAAATGTAGAGGGGGAGGTAGGTGGCTGTACAGCGAGATTTGTGGTGTTGTGCTAGATCGGGTAGAGGGATGCGTTCATGACAGCGAGGGACTCGATGAAGGCGGAGACGTTAGGTCTCGTTGAGCTAAGCTCTTTGGCCTCCGGCTAGCGCGTGGAAGTTTCTTACGGTGGGGCCCAGTTGGAAGTGAGATTGAGAGTCGCTGCGTACAAAATGGGATATGTCTTATTAAAATCAAGTGGCAATAAATTGCAGCTGCCCGTCGACGACCATGCACTCGTTGACGCATGTGTTGTGGCATAGTAGTAGCAGTAGTAGGATTTTCAGACTTGATTAAACATGACATGACCAGTCGACCATTTTTTCCATAGACGGCTTCATGTTCCTTCTTGTAGAAGTCTCGCTTAGGGAGACGTCTGTGTTGTCTCACGATGTACTATGAAGGGCACAACGTGTGCAACGATCATCGTTGGATCACAAAGACAGAGTGAGGGAGCATGACAACTGTGACAACCAATCAGGGCGTAGTAGACAGAGTGAGCGTTGGTTTGGTCTTCTACAAAAGATAGAGAGAGGGGGGGGCAAAACTGAGTAGTATCAAAAAACCAAGGGCAAAACTGAGTAGTATAAAAATGGAATGTGAGTGTCTTGTACAATGAAATACATCAAATTATGCCAAGATAGATCCACTAGAGTTCATTGGATGTGTGTTCTTCTCACAAACCACATCTAGAGTCATTGGATGTCTGTTCTTTTCACAAACCACATCTAGAGTCATTGCATGTGTGTCCTTCTCACAAACCACATATGGATCCACCAGATTTCATTGCATGTCTGTTCTTTCACAAACCATAGCTAGAGTCATTGCATGTCTATTCTTCTCACAAACCACACATGGATCCACCAGAGTCATTGCATGTGTGTTCTTTTCACAAACCACAACAAGAGTCATTACATGTCTGTTCTTTTCACAAACCACATCTAGAGTCATTACATGTGTGTTCTTCTCACAAACCACATATGGATCCACCAGAGTTCATTGCATGTGTGTTCTTTTCAAAAATCATAGCTAGAGTCATTGCATGTATCTCCTTCTCACAAACCACACATGGATCCACCAATGCCATTGCATGTGTGTTCTTTTCACAAACCACATCTAGTGTCATTGGATGTTTATTCTTTTCACTAACCACATCTAGAGTCATTGCATGTGTTTTCTTCTCACAAACCACATATGGATCCACCAGAGTTCATTGCATGTCTGTTCTTTTCACAAACCACAGCTAGAGTCATTGCATGTATGTTCTTCTCACAAACCACACATGGATCCACCAGTGTCATTGCATGTGTATTCTTTTCACAAACCACATCTAGAGTCATTGGATGTCTGTTCTTTTCACATACCACATATTGATCCACTAGTGTCATTGCATGTGTGTTCTTTGCACAAACCACATCTAGAGTCATTGCATGTGTGTTATTTTCACAAACCACATGTGGATCCACCAGTGTGATTGCATGTGTGTTGTTTTCATTAACCACAGCTAGATTCATTGGATGTCTGTTCTTTTCACAAACCACATATGGATCCACCAGTGTCATTTCATGTGTGTTCTTTTCACAAACCACAGCTAGAGTCATTGCATTTATGTTCTTTTCATTAACCACATCTAGAGTCATTGCATGTGTGTTCTTTTCACAAACCACATATGGATCCACCAGTGTCATTGCATGTGTGTTCTTTTCACAAACCACATCTAGAGTCATTGCATGTGTGTTCTCACAAACCACATATGCATCCACCAGAGTTCATTGCATGTCTGTTCTTCTCATAAACCACATATGGATCCACCAGTGTCATTGCATGTGTGTTCTTTTCCCAAACCACATCTAGAGTTATTGGATGTCTGTTCTTTTCACAAACCACATCAAGAGTTATTGGATGTCTGTCGTTCTCACAAACCACACATGGATCCACCAATGTCATTGCATGTGTGTTCTTTTCACAAACCACATCTAGAGTCATTGGTTGTCTGTTCTTTTCACAAACCACATCTAGAGTCATTGCATGTGTGTTCTTCTCACAGACCACATTTGGATCCAACAGAGTTCATTGCATGTCTATTCTTTTCACAAACCACAGCTAGAGTCATTGCATGTCTGTTCTTCTCACAAACAACACATGGATCCACTAGTGTCATTGGATCTGTATTCTTTTCACAAACCACATCTAGAGTCATTGGATGTCTGTTCTTTTCACAAACCACATATTGATCCACCAGTGTCATTGCATGTGTGTTCTTTTGACAAACCACATCTAGAATCATTGCATGTGTGTTCTTTTCACAAACCACATATGGATCCACCAGTGTTGTGATTGCATGTGTGTTGTTTTCATTAACCACAGCTGGAGTCATTGGATGTCTGTTCTTTTGACAAACCACATATGGATCCACCAATGTTATTGCATGTGTGTTCTTTTCACAAACCATAGCTAGAGTCATTGCATTTGTGTTCTTTTCATTAACCACATCTAGAGTCATTGCATGTGTGTTCTTTTCACAAACCACATATGGATCCACCATTGTCATTACATGTGTGTTCTTTTCACAAACCACATATAGAGTCATTGCATGTGTGTTCTTCTAACAAACCACATATGGATCCACTAGAGTTTATTGCATGTCTGTTCTTCTCACAAACCACATATGGATCCACCAGTGTCATTGCATGTGTGTTCTTTTCACAAACCACAACTAGAGTCATTGCATGTGTGTTCTTTTCATTAACCACATCTAGAGTAATTGCATGTGTGTTCTTTTCACAAACCACATATGGTTCCACCAGTGTCATTGGATGTTTGTTCTTTTCACAAACAACATCTAGAGCCATTACATGTGTGTTCTTCTCACAAACCACATATGGATCCACCAGAGTTCATTGCTTGCATGTTCTTTTCACAAACCACAGCTAGAGTCATTGCATGTCTGATCTTCTCACAAACCACACATCGATCCACCAGAGTAATTGCATGTGTGTTCTTTTCTCAAACCGCAACTAGAGTCATTGCATGTCTGTTCTTTTCACAAACCACATCTAGAGTCATTCCATGTGTGTTCTTCTCACAAACCACGTATGGATCCACCAGAGTTCATTGCATGTGTGTTCTTTTCACAAACCACAACTAGAGTCATTGCATGTCTGTTCTTCTCACAAACCACACATGGATCCACTAGTGTCATTGCATGTGTGTTCTTTTGACAAACCACAACTAGAGTCATTGGATGTCTGTTCTTTTCACAAACCAAATCTCGAGTCATTGCATGTGTGGTCTTCTCACAAACCACATATGGATCCACCAGAGTTCATTGCATGTCTGTTCTTATCACAAACCACAGATAGAGTCATTGCATGTCCGTTCTTCTCACAAACCACACATGGATCCACCAGTGTCATTGCATGTGTGTTCTTTACACAAACCACATCTAGAGTCATTGGATGTATGTTCTTTTCACAAACCACATATTGATCCACCAGTGTCATTGCATGTGTGTTCTTTTCACAAACCACATCTAGAGTCATTGCATGTGTGTTCTTTTCGCAAACCACATCTGGATCCACCAGTGTGATTGCATGTGTGTTCGTTTCATTAACCACAGCTAGAGTCATAGCATGTATGTTCTTTTCACAAACCTCATATGGATCCACAAGTGTCATTGCATGTGTGTTATTTTCACAAACCATAGCTAGAGTCATTGCATGTCTGTTCTTTGCATTAACCACATCTAGACTCATTGCATGTGTGTTCTTTTCACAAAACACTTATGGATCCACAAGTGTCATTGCATGTGTGTTCTTTTCACAAACCATATCTAGAGTCATTGCATGTGTGTTCTTCTCACAAAGCACATATGGATCCACCAGAGTTCATTGCATGTCTTTTCTTCTCACAAACCACATATGGATCCACGAGTGTGATTGCATGTCTGTTCTTTTCACAAACCACAGCTAGAGTTATTGCTACACCTTGTCTACATCATCTACCTTGATCACCAAGATTTACCAAATATTATCCATAATTAGTTTGGCCCCAAATCTATTTAATCCCTTTAATAGACAAAATATCCAAAACTTCTTCCATAAAGCAAAGTTTGGTTTTTGCCAAAACACTTCCCCAACATTTGGCTCAATTGAGGTCCACACATCATACCCCGTCTTCCCACTTCAAAAATAAATATTTTTCAAGAGCTTTATTATTTCTTTTTGCCTGTTTTCTTATATGGCAGAAATGGAATAATACTTGTTTTAAATACTTGGAATCCCCAATAAATCTTGGGAAAAATCATCATTGTACGAATTCATATTTGGTACCATCTCACATCAAAAACTCCACCTGTCCAATTCAAAAATATCAAATAAATACCTAAAAAACTATCTCTGCACTATTTGAATATGTGATATAAAATGGATCACAAATCCTCAAATAAATCTCAAATAATTCATGAAGGTATCCAATGACCACATCTAGCTACCAACATCCTTATCTCACCTGGTCAAGACCAAATATTAGAACTTGTCTTCATGATCATCCATTATGGCTAATTGGACCATAAAATAAGATCACTAAGCAAATCACCTCCAAATCCCATCAAAGTTTTTCCCAGCACTTCTCCACAGCAACTCAACCCCCTCTGGTCGTGCCCACACTGTAGCATCACTATAACAACTTACAATCCTTGTCTCTAGTGCTTGTCCAAGAAGGAGACACAAGCCAACCCCCTCCTTTCCCTTGCCCTCAAAGCATTGCAACAGCTCTCTCTGCTCATCTCTGACCTGCAGCCCGACCAGATACCACCCTCCCCACCCACAACATCCTTTCCCCCTAGTTTCCCTCCTCCCTCCCATGTCCAATGGACCAAGTCCATGATGGACTACTCCATCTCAGTTAAATAGGCCAGAGGCCACCTTGTCTCCCCCTCTCTGGCTCATTTGCCTCATCACACCCCACCTCACCTTCCCCGAGCCCCCTCTCCCTCTCCATGCCTTGTGCTGCTCGAGAGAGAGAGAGAACAGAGCCTCGGGCTCCTCCTCGAAAACAAGCTAAGCTCCCTCCTCCGCCCCTCTCCTCCCCTGCATTTCACTCCCTGGTGCTCCCCTCCCCTCTCTTACTCCTCCCCATCTGTTTTCCTTGCCGAGGAGCAGCTCCCCATGCAGGACCAGCGAGCCCTGGCAAGGGCCTCTCTGTCGTCTTCGCACGAGCCCAGATCTGGGTGAAAATCATCGATGCCGCCCATCGTCGAGGTCGTCGCCATGCACCGCGTCCTCTCCGCCACCCCACGGCCACCGGCAAGCCCTCTGGTAAGCCCCCGCCACCGCCCTGCTCCGCCCTAGGGTTTCCCCTCTGCTTACTCTGGCTCAGCGCGGAAGAAGAGCCACTGCCGTCCATCGCTGCTTAATCCAACGACGGAGAGCACTCGATACCCCTTTGCGCCCCATCGCCCACTGACGGACGGGCCCCACCTCAGTGCAGCCCAGGTCCCTCTAGACCTGACCCGCTGCGCCCCTGTCGTTTTAATCTTTTACTCTGATCTAGAAATTGGGGATTTTGCTTTAAATTCTTTAGAAAATGAAATCCCACACAAAGTGCCCAATTATTAATTTTGATCCATACCTAAATGTTTTCCTCAACATTTAGTACAATAACTGAACCAAAATTTTGTCTAGATTAATCCTTGTAATTTAATTACCATAAAGTAGCCTTATCACTAAATAAATTCCTCAAGAAATTTTACATACCTTTTTGGGATGAAACAAAGTTTCTCTGAACTGATTTTTCTATGCCTATTAACTACCATTTACCCCAGGTCAAGGTGAACCAGGGTTTGACATTAATAAAAATAACAATAACAGGGCATCTCTGACTTTAGGAAATTCTCTAGGCCAATATATGAAAGGTATTGGTCCAATTCCAACTCCCTGAGAAGTGGTACATCAGGGCATGTCAAAATCCAGGAGCTCATGAATTATTGAGTTTCTGGGGAATTATAATGCATTAAAAAGTTATGTTCATAATGTTACCACTAGAAAAATCACTACATAAGTTCTGTTGATCCAAAGAGTTTGATTCTAATTTCTTCATAAAGGTGTTCTATATACCTACCAGGTGCCCTTAGAATCAAATCAAAATCTTCTGTAGATTTAATCTGGTGAAAGAGACAAGTTATCAATAGAACTGCCTTTGGGAATTTCCTGAAGGCATTCTGTTAAATATTTTGGCATGATTCCAACTCTCACTAAACAAGTACATCAATTCCTACCTAACCATCCAAGGGAATAATTTTTGGAGCTCCAGAACTTTCTGTTGAATTATTTCCTAAAACTAGAGTCTTATTCACTATAAAAATCACTATAAATCTTTGGTAAGTGATAAAATAGTGAAACCACTTTTGATGGCCTTTTTATTTCAATACCTATCTGTATATATCATTTGTGTATATTGATATCATACAGAACCAATCCCTAGTCCAAAACCCCTCTTAGGTAATTCCTAGACTATAAATCCTAAGGGATTTTCTTCCCTGTTTCCAAGACAAGGCCAATCCTATTAAATCCATTCTTCATAAGAACTACTGATTTGTAAACTTATTTTGCTCTTTGCTTGCTGTATGGTTTTGATGCTTGAATGCCTTGTTTGATTGTGGTCTTGTTTGCTTGCATGTATACTCGGTGACGATGATAGTTGCGCTTGTATTGACGCCGAGAAGAAGAGGTCTTATTATTATTGGTATTCTTGGTTATCTAAAGAAGAAGTCCAGGGACATATTGCCATATTTCTGATCATCGGGCAAGCCACCTTCTTGCTCATAAGCCTTGTCTAGGTACTGTTTTACTATATCTTGATGTATATATGGTAGTGGTTTGGCTCCTCCTAACTATTACACTTGGTACTACTAAGTACAACCCCCTTGACGATACCTACTTGTCCCTAGTATGTTAGACGGTGTATTACACCATACCCTTTGGAGACCCTGTTTTAGCCGAAGCAAAAACTAAAGGATGGGAAGACCCCGAAAAAAGGTTTTACCAAATGTTTTCAGATAAAACCTTGGTGAGGTGGGACCTCCCAAGAGATGTTGAGAACGAAAAAGGTTTTGTTTTACAAAATGCTGAAGGAAAGGTGGAGGAAAAAGGTTTACAAAAACACACTCGGTTCTTTGCAGTTTAGCTATAACAACTTAACCCTGTGCAACCACATTACTCTAGAATGGGACAACGCTGGATTTGATGGTTGTTTATTCTGGTATAAGCGGCCTCATAACTACTACAGGGGATCGCGATCCCTGGAGGGTGGGCCTTCTCTGGACAAATGGTCCATGTGGGACATCGACCGGGAGAAGGAACGAAGGGTTTACGGACCTCCACGCGTTACTATGAGCCCCTCATTGAAAGCGCCCACGGTGTAAAGTGTAAAATGCGCTCCGGTTGGTCCACGGTACCCGATGTCCTGATTTGAGGGGAATAAAACTCATAGGGTAGGCACTTATACTGGAGTGGGAATCCGAAGAGTCTTGATCGGTTACTCGACGCACGATCGGCGTAGATCAGGGTAGTGTAGTCGGATGATGTGGGGAAAGTGTACAACCTCTGCAGAGTGTAAATCTTTTCGAATAGCCGTGTCCATGGTTTTGGACGGGTTGGACGAACTTCTGTAGTGCGGTGCTTGTTTTGGTTTTCAAAAAGGATTTCAGAAAAGAAATCGCTTTGGAAATGTTTTGACCATGGGATGGTCGGATAGGAGAAAGGCTTTGACCATGGGATGGTCGGAAGGAAAAGGAAGGAGTTTGGTCATGGGACGACCGGAAGAAAGGAACCAATGGGTGACCTAGTCCTGATAATTTCCAAAACTCTTCAAAAAGGTTTCCAAAATCTTTACGAAAGTTTTCAACAAAGATATGTAGATGCTATATCTACAAGAGAAACTATTTGAGAAAAAAACCTCTCTTGAAGCCCACCTACTGCCACAGCCATGATGCATATCCTCCTGTTTTATTACTCTATTAAGGTGGTTTGCGAGTACATTCAAAGTACTCACTGACATTGTCCTTGGCTATTAACTTGGTCAAATATCAAGAAGAAGATGATGTTGGCGACTATGTGAGCTAGGACGTTCTCCCAGTCAACTGCCTGTAGGTTATGGCATGGCTCGGGCTCTACGCTTAATGAAGTTGTGCTTTTGTTGATCGATGTAGCCATCATGGCAAATAAGGTATGTCATGTATTCGTTATGTATTGGATGTCTACTTTGATACTTGTCGGTTATGTGCCACGACTAAGTGATCATGAGATCGTGGTTGTATGCATAACAGGGATTCTCGGAGGATTAATCCAGAGGCCCCACAACTACTACTACTCACTCCGATTCAGTGCTAGATACGTCCAATTCAGCGATGGGTAAACATGGATGGGAGGGAGTACTACTACTATGAGCAAGAGACCTAAATGGTGGAGCAGTTTTGATTAAAATATTCTTTGACTTGTGTCTAGTACAAGACCCAGAGGCTAGTTGATTCAAATATTTGGGATAATACTTTGAGGCATTTTCATTGGCCAGAGCACTAGTAGTTTGGAGAGAAAGGTTAAAAAAGTTGCTACATGGGACCCATGAAAGAGACCTAAATTGTGGAGCAGTTTTGATTTTGCTAGACTCACGTCTAAGTTATTTTCTTAGCTCATGCCCAAGCCTTAGCACACTACACAATATTTGCAGCTAGTAAGATCGATCGCTTGATGGACCAACGAGATTGCTCGAAGGCCTGCGACAAGACCCAGTACTTTTCTTTTGAACAAACGAAACCCAGTACTTGATGTTTTGCTTCCACTATTCACCCTCCTCTCTCCTCCTACTAGTACTACCTCTTTCCGCCTTCGTAGAAACCATTTTCTTCCACTGCTCCTCCCTTTCTTCTCTACTTCTTCATTCAGCGATGTCACAAAATATCCTATCTCGTCGGAAGAATATCAAGATGGCGGTGGTTACAGCCGTGGAGAAATCCTGCCGGTAGGGTGACCTGCAGGCTCGGACCAAGAAAGGAGACCAGCCATGGAACAAGGGCTCGACTTCGCGCGTGTACCCGAAGATCGGCTATCATGGGGACCAAGAGTCTAGGTAGGTTTGTACTTTCGTTGATTCCTGGGCTGTTTGCTCCTAGTATTGAACCGTCTATGTACATCTTCCAGGGTAGGCGGCTCGAACATCGAATTTTTCACCCTACGGATCGATATCACGACAGATATCTCTGACGCGTATGATGCCATCATGCCCCCTCTTGTTCGAAGAAGAGAGGTACTATAGTCACTATACATGTATTGACATTTTTTGTTCTTATCTACATGCACTCCATGCTCTCTTACTGATGATGCATTTTCCATGCAGGAAGTCAGGGCAAGAATCTCGGCCAAAGTAGATGAAATCTATAGCCATAACATCAACATTCTTCAGAAAAACTTCGAGCTCAACCTAGAGTGTGATCGCCTCCGAGCCGATTTGGCTTTTCAAATGAAGCTCGCATGATCTTACGAGTGTGACTCCTCCACGCTTCGCACTGAGTGTGAAAATTTGAAGAAATAAGTCACGATGCTCCGCAGCCAGCAGCTACCATTGTGAAGATCGTCCAGGTCATGCCCCGCTAAGTAGGAAGAGAGAAACCATCTCATGTTGTCTGTTGAGGTCGCGACCATTGTGGAGGTCGTCGAGGCCCTATGTCCGCAGGGCGGCCACAATGTTTCAATCGCCGAATCTTGGAGTAGGAACTAGGAAGGAGGAGGACTTGCCTACGTGGCCCTCCTTTTTCTTTCTTTTGGATGCATGGATCGTTTTTTTCTCATCCGTCTGCGCATAATTATATTGCACTCTTTAGCGTTCGAATGCGCTCTGTGGAGATTTTGTAACGATATACTTGTCGTATAGTAGTCACTATTTAGTGTACATATTACATTAAAATTTTGTCAAATATGTGAAATCCTTTTTAATTAGGTTGCAGGGCATTTGCAGAAAAATTAGGCTGTAGGGAGAGTATGTCTGATAAATCAAAAATAATTAAATAGTCAATGAGTGATCTTTAAATTTGGTCATACTTTCTACTTTGTCAGATGTGTAGGGATCCGGGATCCAGTGTCTAGACAAGAAACTGCACCGTCAGCGTCGGGGACACCCAGCTATTGTCTACACTCTGGAGTACTTTGGGTCACAAGCACAACTACCCCTATAGTCTACCCACGGACAGCCAACGATTCCTTGCATAGGCATTCTCGCCAGAGCCTTCGCAGGGAAGGTATCCGCTTTGACCTGTTGATTTCAGATTGCACGGTCAAGATTGCTAGACGCTGAACTCTGTCTCCCTGGATGATGTTTCTACTACTACGTAAAAATACACGTCTGTGTGAGCTGCGTTGATTAGCGAGGGTCATCAGCGTACGGGGACCTCGACCGCACAAAAAAAGGTTTGGCACTCAATCAATTGTGCTCACATCTACTATTAAATGTGAGCATTTTACTAGCTCGACTGCCTCTATGCACTAATCGTCCATCCATCTAATCACTTGCTGTATAATTTGAAGTGTTCAATTCTACGTATGTGACAAATGATTCTTCAAACTGACAACCTAGAAAACTCCTCTAGAAAGAGAGAAAGAGAAATAACTTATGATGTTAATTGGGTGTGTAGTATTACCTCTATATGTAAATACAAATTAGCGGAAGTACTTAATCACTAACGTGTACAGTAACTAATTTTGTGCGTTATTTTATAGTAAAAATACTTCAGTACAAAAATGTAAAACTATGACAGAAGAAAAGAAGCGGTTTTGTTTATGGAGTGTAGCGAATATCATTATTTATCATGACAACATTCAAAATTTATAATATTGTCGTACTCCCTCAACATGAAACTTAGATTTGCCTAGATTCACGAGTATATAGATCGAGTATATAAATCATATTCACGAGTATATAGACATATTTTAGTGATACATACGAATCTAGATAAATTCCAAGTCACTTATTTTCGAACTACTAGTAATAGTTTTATCACAAGTCTCCTAAGACAAGAGGTCAATTGTTTTTGTGAGTTTCCACAAGAATGTAGTATATTTATTGAATTAAAAATTTGCACCTAGCCACCACAAATGAATCTAGCATCTCCCTCCTTAACACTTCTAATTATAAATTAGACGGTCGCTAAGGTTTATACATATAAGGTCATTGCATATGGTTATTGTGTTGGAATTCATTTCTTGTGCTATATATTCTTGGTGATAAAGACATTATTTTTTTCATGTAATGGAAACATTTCCCCTGATGGTGAAAACATTGTTTCGTTTTATGGAATGCTTTGTAAAATAGTAAAAAATAATTATTAACAATGGAAATATTTTTAGATACTAAAAAAATGTCACAACTCTTTTTTGGTCGTTTCATGCATCATTAGAAATGATGGTAGTTTAATGTAACATTTAGAAAGTAGGGAAAAACGACAAAACTTATCGTTGTTCATGGAGAGGTATATGTACATTGTCTGCCTAGACGTCAAATGTGAAAAATGCAAAACCAAAATTGTGCATGTCGACAGTCATGCAAAACCATCCATAGTACTGCATCCATTAAAAAATACATGATATCTTGGTAAGATAGAAACATGTTTGGGAGTACTTCTAAAATACCGGAGAGATGTTTAGTTCTAATAAGTTGACCATGTATTGCACCAAAGTTCTAAATTATGCAGGATATTATTATGCTTTAATAAGGTAAGTTATTGGAGTGCACGCAATAATATAGTCGTGCGAAGCATGCATTCACTCCTGAACACCATAAGTAAAAGTTTCAACTTGTGGAGCACCAAAATGACATCGCGCTAGCGAGCCTGATTAATGGTCTGCTACTACAGTAACCTACACATCTACCCCTATAGTCTACTCTGGGACACCCAGCGATTGCTTGCATAGGCGTCGGCGCCAAAGCCTTCGAAGGGAAGGTATCCCCTATGGCCCATTGATTTGGGATCGACGGACAAGATTGCTAGACGGCCAAAATCACGTGGTCCCCACTCCCTCGCGCCCCTCCATTTCAAACACTCCGAAATTTATGGCGGCCCTCTGTTTCAAACAATACCAAAATCACGTGGTCCCCACTCCCTCGCGCCCCTCCATTTCAAACACTACGAAATTTCTGGCGCCCCTCCAGTTCAAACGATACCAAAATCACGTGGTCCCCACTCCTCGTGCCCCTCCATTTCAAATACTGCGAAACTTCTGGCGCCCATCTGTTTCAAATGATACCAAAATCACGTGGTCCCCACTCCCTCGCGCCCCCTGAATTTCAAACACTGCGAAATTTCTCGCGCCTGGAACCTCCCGCAACACTTATCCGTAGCTGGCTTTGCCCGCCGGAACTCGACAACCTCCACTCCTTAGCCAACAGTATATCAGAGCTGCATCAGATGTGGTCTCATCCAAAGCGTCATTGCCGCTTCACCGACATCCACCACACCCGACCTTGGTCTCCGAGTCCGTCGTCGTCCACCGCATCTGATTTCCTTTTTCCACTTTCCCCTCCACGGCACCGAATCCATTAACGACTGCCCAAGATCTGCATCAACACCGGTGGCATCTTTCCCATCCGTACCTTACCTGAACCGCCATGCAGTGCATCGATTCAACCTTGTCCACCACGGTCAAGCCGGCATCGAGCGCCCAAGATCTGCTTCCCCAACGCAAACAGCCGGTGCAACCGAAGCACCCTGGGTGACAAGGATGTCACTCGCGCCAGTACAGATGATAATTAGAATCATATCCGACAATGGTAACCAAATCACCAACATTTTTTTTGTTTTTTCAGCAGTACAGCAGGTTCAAGCCTGTCGCAGTGAATTGCATTTTTCTAATCGTTTTGTTCACCCAGTCAAAGGGCACACCTGTTCTTCGTGCTAGATACTACGGAGTAGGTCACTAGACATGTTGGTTTGCCTTTGCTGCTCTACAAATTTTGAAGTCATGCACATGTTCTTAGCTACTTCGAACAACAGTAATTGTCTGCTATCGTGTAGTTCTTGCAAAATGTAAAATCAGTGGAAAATATTAGTTTGGATTCCCTGCTCCACAGTTACTGAATCTATCTAGTTCGTCCTGAGATAAGTTCCTATTATTGTTTCCTCATTGGCATCGTTATGCTGTCCGGTAGTACCCGTTTTGACTCTTCATACTAATCCAATTATAATTTAGTTGTTGCCATTTGGTTCTTCAAAAGTTGCAACACTAACTATTTTATTTTTCTTGCATAGAGCCTAGAATGGAACAAGGAACATGATGGTTTGCATAGCCTCTTCTACAGGTTCACAAGCGACGCCATTATTTCCTTATCTGGTGCTAGTTCGTCCTAATCAATGGCATAGGTGTCCTCTAATATGTAGTTCACTCGTGGTTTGCATTCCTACTGTAGACATTCTCTTATGATGCCATTATAATTTCTATCCAGTTGATTCTTAGCTATGATAGTAACTACATGCCATTGTGTAGCTCACCGCAAATTCTGAGTCACCCAACGACTATGCATTCCAGGAGATGCTACAGCTTCCATATATATTTGCTGAAATGACCTCGCTTGTTTATATTTGCTGAAATTGTAAGAAACACTTTGCTTGATTGCTCATTTCATTCTAGGAACACTTGTCTAATGCTTGTTTGTCCTGCTCTACAGGTTCACGAGCGACACCATTATATCTTGCATCTGGTTCTGGGTCTGGTTCATCCTAAGTCATGACATAACTAACCTCTACAATATATAGTTCATTCGTGGTTTGCATTCCTGCTCTACAAGTTCTCGTATGATGTGGTTATAATTTCTATCTGGTTCATTCTTTGCTATGAAAGTAAATGCATGCCATTTTGTGTCTCAACGCAAATTCCGAGTCACCCGACATCTCTTGCATTTTAGGGTATAGAACTGCTTCCATATATATTTGTTGAAATGACCTGCCTAGTTTATTTTTGCTGAAATTCTAAGCCACACACACACATATTTTTTGATTGCTCGTTTAATGCATGCTTGCTTGTCCTGTTTGTTTGACGTGTTGGTCAATAAATGAACCATTGACTAGTTGTAAAATCCAGATCATAGCTCCTGTCATATCAGTCAAATGAGTAGTTTGTCTTGTCTGATGTATTAACTGGTTATTACTTAGTTTCAGGGTGCAATTATTGCTATCGCCACCAAAGAGGGGGCTGTAAGATCATGTCTCCTCCAATGTAGCTGTCACACTCAAAGGAAGATGTAGGCGATCAATTGAGGACTCTGCTATCAACTTGATTGTCAACTAAAATGCCGATTTTTCTTTCCCTTGATTTGATAATATGTAATGATTTTAAGAAGTTTGCAGCTGATGTAATACCTAAATAACTCGCATAGGTCATGTATGCATTTAGTTGACGCCATCCACATTTGCGGTAGTAGTTACGGTAACTACGCCAGGCAGGTCGATTAGGGAACAATACCGTGCTTTGTTATTGGCCCGACGTGTATTCGGCCGACGATGAATAGTAAAAAATGCTGGATTATACAAACGTTTTATGATATTGGCATGGGCTTCAGAAAAGGCCGAAACTGTAAAAGGCCGTAAACATAATGGGCCGACCTACAAGTTGTAGATGGACGTAACAGTAACAGGCTATAATGGTAACATGCCGTAAGAGTAACATGCCATAACAGTAACATGCCTTAATAGTAACAGGCCTTAAAAGAAACAGCCCATCGCAGTAACAAGCAAGAAACCATGAAATCCTAGAATAGTAACAGGCCAAAACAGTAGCCGGCCGCAACAGTAATGGGCCACAACAGTGAAAGGCCAGAATAGTGACAAGCCAGAACAGTAATGGCCCGAGAAATTTCCAGGCCAGGGCAGTAACAGGCCGACTCATTTACAAGACTAGAACAGTAAAGGGCTGCTTGTGGGCCTGAACAGGTAAATCCCAAAACAGTGAAAGGCCAGGACTGTAACACGCCTGAACAGTAACAGGCCATCTCAGACAAGGGTCGTTAGTAGGCCACCCACGATGGGCTGTGATAAACAATGATGTGCCGCTCGCAGGCCTTATATGTATAGGAGCGACTTGGCGCAGGCTGATAATGGGCCGCAGAGTGTTGGACCATCATGGGCCTTCTTTAGGCCGAAACAGTATTGGGCCTGAAAGTTTGCGGGCCGTTGCCGGCTGCAACTTTGGGCCCATTTCAAACAGTGCAGGACAACGCATTAACGTGCCATCTTCTTATTGGGCTCTCCTAATGGGCCGGCCAGTTAGAATTTACCAGGCCTTGGCTGGGCATATCTTCTGCCACGGTTTCTATGGCCGTTAACGGCGGTAACTGGCTGCTAACGGCGGCTGCAACGTGGTAGTTCGCATGACATCAACAGTCAACGCGGCTGGCGAACAGATCTACGACGGAACAAGGTTTTATGGCTAAAGGTTGAGATCCGCCACAGTTAGGAAAAAACCGTGGTAGATTCTTTTGTGACGGGGCTTTTACCACGATGGACATTAGTCGTAGAAGACTTTTTAGCCACGAAAAAGGGCCTTCAACCACGAAAATCGTCTGTTGTAAAAGCCAACTTTTTTGTAGTGTCGAGAGCCTGGTGTTCAGTGATGTAGGCATTAACGTTCATGGTATGGCCCCCATTGAGGGTGCCAGAGCTGGGGCCTCTGCATGCATCACTAAGCAGTTGAAGTCGGTGCCGGTGAGACTCGTCCTGCAGAAGGAGACCCCCCTGCAGAAGGGGCAACTGTAGACACCACCAGCGAAGAAGGCGTCGTACTGGGCAGCCTGCAGCCTCCTCAGCACATGACGAGTGTTGGTGTGCCTGGACTCGTCATCCATGCAGACGTCGCTGCCATAAACCTATTGGAAGAAAAGGAAAATGGAGGAGTAGATGATGTAAGAAGATCGAGCAATCGAAATGCGAACAAGCGAATCCTAGTAAACCAAGATCTAGCATCCAACAATGGGAACGGTAGAAGAACCACGGAAGGGGAGCAAACACTAGTTACCTACGACCATGGGTCATCGATGCCGGTGTCATAGGGGTTCACTGGAGCGATGTACTCATCGGGATCGTAGGTGTCCCTGATGAGATGGATCTGCTCGTGACCGACGGGAGCCTCCTCGCCGTCAGCTATGTCGGTAGCGGGGATGGGGGCCTGGACGGGAACATCGGCTGCCATCGATGCCTCGATGGAGGCCTGGACGGGGACGACGGCTACTTTCAACGTGTCGAGGGGTTCCAGCGAGGATACAGGGTCCTCCTCGCCAAAGGCCTCGGAGGCGATGATGGCCACCATATCCTCCTCCACCATCGCCGGTGCGGATGGGGTTTTCTCGGGAATTTGCAGATGCTGGTGGGATAGTGGAGAGGGTTGCGTGAGGAGAGTGAGCGAGTGTGAGAGTGGGTGTGCGGAGAGGGCCTCTATAGTTTAGGTGAATGGAAGCAAGGCACGTTTCGTTGCACCACCGTGCAACGCGCCGTGCAGGCTACTGCACCGTGCACCGGGACACGCGCACGGTACATCACGTTTTTTCCGGGCCATGCATGTTGTTCTGTATTCAGCCGCATGCAAAGGGCACATACACAATTTCTATGTACGAAGTTTGACACGGCCCTAAAATTGGCGATAATTAAAAGTGGAAATGTAGAGGGGGAGGTAGGTGGCTGTACAGCGAGATTTGTGGGGTTGTGCTAGATCGGGTAGAGGGATGCGTTCATGACAGCGAGGGACTCGATGAAGGCGGATACGTTAGGTCTCGTTAAGCTAAGCTCTTTGGCCTCTGGCTAGCGCGTGGAAGTTTCTCACGGTGGGGCCCAGTTGGAAGTGAGATTGAGAGTCGCTGCGTACAAAATGGGATATGTCTTATTAAAATCAAGTGGCAATAAATTGCAGCTGCCCGTCGACGACCATGCACTCGTTGACGCATGTGTTGTGGCATAGTAGTAGCAGTAGTAGGATTTTCAGACTTGATTAAACATGACATGACCAGTCGACCATTTTTTCCATAGACGGCTTCATGTTCCTTCTTGTAGAAGTCTCGCTGAGGGAGACGTCTGTGTTGTCTCACGATGTACTATGAAGGGCACAACGTGTGCAACGATCATCGTTGGATCACAAAGACAGAATCAACGGTTGGTGCGCACGATCAGCGTGACAACTGGGACAACCAATCAGGGCGTAGCAGACAAAGTGAGCGTTGGTTTGGGCTTCTACAAAAGATAGAGAGAGGGGGCAAAACTGGGTAGTATAAAAAAACCAAGGGCAAAACTGAGTAGTATAAAAATGGAATGTGAGTGTCTTCTAGAATGAAATACATCATCGCATACATCAAATTATGCCAAGATAGATCCACTAGAGTTCATTCGATGTGTGTTCTTCTCACAAACCACATCTAGAGTCATTGGATGTCTGTTCTTTTCACAAACCACATCTAGAGTCATTGCATGTGTGTTCTTCTCACAAACCACATATGGATCCACCAGAGTTCATTGCATGTCTGTTCTTTTCACAAACCACAGCTAGAGTCATTGCATGTCTATTCTTCTCACAAACCACACATGGATCCACTGGAGTCATTGCATGTGTGTTCTTTTCACAAACCACATCTAGAGTCATTACATGTGTGTTCTTCTCACAAACCACATATGGATCCACCAGAGTTCATAGCATGTGTGTTATTTTCACAAAGCACAGCTAGAGTCATTGCATGTATGTTCTTCTCACAAACCACACATGGTTCCACCAATGTCATTGCATGTGTGTTCTTTTCACAAACCACATCTAGAGTCATTGGATGTTTATTATTTTCACAAACCACATCTAGAGTCATTGGATGTTTATTCTTCTCACAAACCACATATAGATCCACTAGAGTTCATTGCATGTCTATTCTTTTCACAAACCACAGCTAGAGTCATTGCATGTATGTTCTTCTCACAAACCACACATGGATCCACCAGTGTCATTGCATGTGTATTCTTTTCAGAAACCATATCTAGAGTCATTGGATGTCTGTTCTTTTCACAAACCACATATGGATCCACCAGTGTCATTGCATGTGTGTTCTTTTCACAAACCACATCTAGAGTCATTGCATGTGTGTTCTTCTCACAAACCACATATGGATCCACCAGAGTTCATTGCATGTCTTCTTCTCATAAACCACATATGGATCCACCAGTGTCATTGCATGTGTGTTCTTTTCACTAACCACATCTAGAGTTATTAGATGTCTATTCTTTTCACAAACCACATCAAGAGTCATTGCATGTCTGTTCTTCTCACAAGCCACACATGGATCCACCAATGTCATTGCATGTGTGTTCTTTTCACAAACCACATCTAGAGTCATGGGTTGTCTGTTCTTTTCAAAAACCACATCTAGAGTCATTGCATGTGTGTTCTTCTCACAAACCACATATGGATCCAACAGAGTTCATTGCTTGTCTATTCTTTTCACAAACCACAACTAGAGTCATTGCATGTCTGTTCTTCTCACAAACCACACATGGATCCACTAGTGTCATTGCATCTGTATTCTTTTCACAAACCACATCTAGAGTCATTGGATGTCTGTTCTTTTCACAAACCACATATTGATCCACCAATGTCATTGCATGTGTGTTCTTTTGACAAACCACATCTAGAGTCATTGCATGTGTGTTCTTTTCACAAACCACATATGGGTCCACCAGTGTGATTGCATGTGTGTTGTTTTCATTAACCACAGCTAGAGATATGGGATGTCTGTTCTTTTGACAAACCACGTATGGATCCACCAATGTTATTGCATGTGTGTTCTTTTCACAAACCACAGCTAGAGTCATTGCATTTGTGTTCTTTTCATTAACCACATCTAGAGTCATTGCATGTGTGTTCTTTTCACAAACCACATATGGATCCACCATTGTCATTACATGTGTGTTCTTTTCACAAACCACATCTAGAACCATTGCATGTGTGTTCTTCCCACAAACCACATATGGATCCACCAGAGTTCATTGCATGTCTGTTGTTCTCACAAACCACATATGGATCCACCAGTGTGATTGCATGTGTGTTCTTTTCACAAACCATAGCTAGAGTCATTGCATGTGTGTTCTTTTAATTAACCACATCTAGAGTCATTGCATGTGTGTTCTTTTCACAAACCACATATGGATCCACCAGTGTCATTGGATGTCTGTTCTTTTAACAAACCACATATAGAGTCATTGCATGTGTGTTCTTCTGACAAACCACATATGCATCCACTATAGTTTATTGCATGTCTGTTCTTCTCACAGACCACATATGGATCCACCAGTGTCATTGCATGTGTGTTCTTTTCACAAACCACAACTAGAGTCATTGCATGTGTGTTCTTTTCATTAACCACATCTAGAGTCATTGCATGTGTGTTCTTTTCACAAACCACATATGGTTCCACCAGTGTCATTGGATGTTTGTTCTTTTCACAAACAACATCTAGAGCGATTACATGTGTGTTCTTCTCACAAACCACATATGGATCCACTAGAGTTCATTGCATGCATGTTCTTTTCACAAACCACAGCTAGAGTCATTGCATGTGTGTTCTTTTCACAAAACACATCTGGATCCACCAGTGTGATTGCATGTGTATTCTTTTCATTAACCACAGCTAGAGTCATAGCATGTGTGTTCTTTTCACAAACCTCATATGGATCCACAATTGTCATTGCATGTGTGTTCTTTTCACAAACCATAGCTAGAGTCATTGCATGTATGTTCTTTGCATTAACCACATCTAGAGTCATTGCATGTGTGTTCTTTTCACAAACCACTTATGGATCCACCAGTGTCATTGCATGTGTGTTCTTTTCACAAACCACATCTAGAGTCATTGCATGTGTGTTCTTCTCACAAAGCACATATGGATCCACCAGAGTTCATTGCATGTCTGTTCTTCTCACAAACCACACATGGATCCACGAGTGTGATTGCATGTCTATTCTTTTCACAAACCACAACTAGAGTTATTGCATGTGTGATCTTTTCATTAACCACATCTAGAGTTGGTGAGGGATCTTCATTTTTGTTTTGGAAGGATTTTTGGTGTCCAGGAGAGCCCTTATGTGATAGGTTCCCACACTTGTTCTCCTTTGTTCTAGATGAGGACACGTCTGTGAAAACACTTACCTCTGTAGCTGATATTACTTCTGCAGTTGTTCTCCTCTGTCCACGGAGGCCATTGAGGAACTTCAGCTCATGACCCGAGTTCTTGATGATTTACACATTGTAGAAAACAGTTTGGATCTGAGAACGTTTGTATGGGGCAGCACTAAATACTCCTCCACTAAATTCTATAATTTCTTATTTGGCCAGCTACAGCAGGATACTTCTCTGCAAGAGATTTGGAAATCCAAAGGTGTTTTCCTGGCGTTTGATGCACGACCGGCTAAATACCAAAGACCTAATGATCCGCAAGCATTAAATTCGGATGACTTTTGTGTGTTGTGTGATTCACAAACTTTGGAGACTAGGGAACACTTGTTCTTCAGCTTCCCATTTGCCAAGCAGTGCTGGGATGAGATTGATATTGCCTGGGACCTAACTTTATCCTTAAGTGACCGTTTTGCTTCGACCAAAATTGAATTCCGTGGCCTATGTTTTATGGAGGTAGTGGCTTGTGCAGCCTGGAACATCTGGAAGGAGAGAAATGATTATATTTTTCAGAACCAAACCCCATCCTTTGGATGTTGGAGAGTGAGGTTTCAAAGTGACTTAATATTACACAGGTTTAAAGTGAAGGCATCTTTAGTCCAACCACTCATTGACTGGGTTCTTAGCATTTTCTCCTAATTATGTATTTCTCCTTTCATTTCTTCCCTCCTTGATGTAACTCACCACTCTTTTCTCTCCTTGTATCTTGTACTTATCCTTTTGGTCCTAATATAAAATTTACACCGTCGGGGCTTCCCCTACGGTATAGTGGTCAAAAAAAGTCCGAAGAATAAGGATCTGAATGCCACAAGCCAAGTTTTCACACATATATAGTGGACCAACATATTGTACATATGATTTCCCGTGTTTTATGAGTTCTCAAACTTCCTATAGTTTATCGCTCTGCCCACTTGAGTGACTTTATATGTCGATTAAAATAAAATTAGGTCAAATTTGAACTATGTACTACAAGTTTTGTAGGTTGCTCTGAAAGATATACGAAAATGCATTTGGAGGTACCCATCGGGGGGTCACAATCAATATATGAGAAACAACAGAGAGTTTTGACAACTTGTTTGACTTTATGCTAAGATTTTGCATCATGACACTATTTAACGAAATTGGGTCAAACTTGAGCCACAAAGTTAGCGTGATAGATTGCTCTTGAAATATATGACTTTTTAGAGGTAGATGGGTGTGTTTTCTTGTAGTAAATAGTGTCGTCAGTGTGATTTTCAGAGGTACTCCTTGCTGGGTTCGCATCATAGAAAACAAAAAATTTCCTACGATTGAAACTATACGCCAAGATCTATCTACTAGATACAAGCAACGGGTGAATATACATCCATAGAGAACTTGCCCTTGAAGACAACAAAGCTTTGTTAACGAGTTGGAACTCGTGGATGATGTAGTCGTACACTTGCCGATCTCAAGATCGTGATGAAGTCCTTTAGGTCCAACAGCTTCTTCACCATCAGATCCAGCACCATCAAGTCCAGCACCGCAAAGTAGCGGTGCATCCGTGATCGCACACACGTTCGGTCTACCGAACAACCTCTACCTCCTCGCTCCAGCGATGCAGCGGAAGCAGCAACTCCTTTCCAGATAAAGCCACCGGGAACATGTATCTCACTAATCCGAGACAATGGGGAATAACTAGAGGGAGAAGAGAACCTTCACGAGGAGGTGGTGCAAGAGGAGAGGAGGAGGAGGTGTTCCTTATATAGGGGAGGGGGCAGCCCAAGGGGGCATGGCGCCAGCCATGGAGGGTGCCCCCACCTCTCCCTCATTCATGTGGGTGGAGCTCCCACTCACATAAACACACACCTCCACTCATGTCCACTCACATGCATTAAATTTCCACCAAATTTAATGCAAGCTCTCATTAAATAAAACACTTTTATTTATTTTATTCAGAATTTTGTTAATTACCATAATTAACAAACATTCACATAAAACTCCCTGCAACATTTCAATATCACATGCAGAACTAGTTTCAGCAATTTCACCTGAAACAATTCTGGTTTCCATCGAAATGATTCCAGTGCTTTCTTAATCTTTATCTGAAACATATTTGCTCCTAAATGGTCTCGATATCCCTTAAGTGTGTCACCCTACGGTTCGCGAATAATGCAAACATGATCGAGACCCCTCTCCGATTAATAATCAGCAGCGGGACCTGGAGATCCGTACTGACTCCCACATATTCAACAATGACCCTTGTGATCGTGTGAACCGTTAACGTTGTAACTAAATCCCTTTATCTCGCGATATATTACATGTCTGAGATTCGATCATTGGCATCCAAATACCTAGTTTGATCTCTTTACCGACATGCACTCTTTTCTCGTTCCCGTCATATAACATTCTAGTGATCACATCACTTGCGTGCAAGCTATTTCAATGTGATATCACCAAGAGGGCCCAGAGTATATCTATCCGTCATCGGGATGGACAAATCCCACTCTTGATCCATCAGCCTCAACATAACACCTTCGTAGCACTGAACCCACCTTATAGTCACCCTGTTACGGTGTGACGTTTGATATTATCAAGATACTCTTCCGGTGTTAGCAATTAACATGATCTCATGGTCTAAGGACTAAGATTACTTCGTATGATGTTATAGGAACATAAACATAATGAATCTGGTCGTAATGCTATACTTCGGATGAATGTTCATCACATCATTCCACCAATGCCGTGACCTCGTTATTACAAAACATCCAATGTCCATGATCAGGAAATCTTGATCATCTTGTTAATCAACGAGCTAGTTTATATGAGAGGCATTACTAGGAACTTTGTATTTTGTTTATTAAACACACATGTATTAACGTTTCCAATTAATACAATTATAGCATGCAAAATAAACATTTATCATAAACAAGGAATTAGATAATAACCACTTTATTATTGCCTCTCGGGCATATTCCCTTCAGTGTCCCACTTGCACTAGAGTCAATAATATAGTTTGAAAAACTTTGCATATTGAAAACCTATGGCTTTCTGGTGTTGCATATACGCGATTGCTAGTGGTTAACATAATCTCTGGATCTGACAATTTCAGGTCCGTGTGTATTTGCATGTCTTTGCGTCTCTACGCATCACTCATTCTCAAATGAGATGGCATTGTGTAAATTTGGTCCTTTTGTGAGACCTTTAGTTTGCTCGGGTTAAAATACGTTGATATTATTGTCATACAATATATCTTCATAATATTAGCCCACTTTGAACCACACCTTGTTTGATAACAAACTACTAAACACAAATGCCCTCCTTTGCTACTACTATAGCAGTCATATACTTAGCCTTTTGTTGTAGTATCCGTCACAATGTCTCAACTTTGGAACTCATCCAAATCCATCATGGAACATACTTGCCATTACATTGTGCCACCCATAGTCTAAAATGAGATAAATTTAATTTGTATCTTGTGACAAAACTAGTATCAATGTAACACTTTACAATGAACTACCTTTAACTATTTGTCACTTATACATGATATATTCTTAGTTCTTCCAAAGCTCATAAGAATATCTTTACTATCGTCCAATGATCATCTTATGAATAATTCTGGTATGTGCTCATAACATTTAGAGCATAGGACATATCTGGATATATACATATCACGGTATAATCGATCAAAATCTTCATGTGATTTTACTCACCAAGTGTTGAAACACTTGAATCTTGATACAATCATTTCCATGCAGTAAGAACCTTTCTTGTTGTTTCCATATTGAACCCTTTCAATATATCATATATGTACGTCTGGCATAACCATATTAGCGCCTCAATCTATCCATATAGACATTCATGCCAAATATTCCGGTTTTGCCCAAGTCTTTCATCGAAATACTATTTTAATGAAATTCTTAACTTGTGTCAATACAAGATACATTCTTTCCAATCAACACCATGTCCTCTACCTAATGTATTAGAAATATGTCTCAGCACTCCCACTTAATTCCTTGCAAATGCAAGCATCTTCATCATCTCTGATGAAATTAAACTCTTTTAACATTTTCATCATGGTGAAGATTCCAACTCCGCTATGCTCACTTCAACTATTGAAGTTTGCATGCCCTTTTAGCACCCTTTGAATTAACAAAACCCTTCGGACTGTGTCATGTACACGTCCTAGGTAACCATTCTATTAGAAGAACCTTGTTTTGTTTATTCAACTACCATATACCAAATTATATGTAGTGGTTGCTACATTAATCCGTCAAGACTAAATATCGCTATGAAAGATCAAATCTTGTCATAGTCAACTCCTTGAACATTGCTGTAAACTTCTTTCCGACATGTCGACTATTTCATAGATGTTAAACATCCATGTATATTTCCTTATAGATCCAAACAGACTGATAGGGTTCACACCTTTCCGGAGGGTCTTCCAAGTTCAGAAACTTGATTTCTCGTGTATGGATACTATCACGGATTCTATGACTCCTAGTCATTTTATGGAGTCAGGGCCCATCATAGATTCTTTGCATGAAGTTGGTTCATCATTGTCAAAACAATAACGAGTTCTGTTTCAAATCTTACTATTTGATTCTTACCGACCCACATGGTTCAATAAGAACTCTAACCTCCAAGATCACACCCTTTGTAATCACGGGAGCCATGAGCATTGTGGCCGCCACCGGGACACTTTCCGGCGCTGCACTACTTAGCACATATAGCTACGGTTCAACAAACTTATTAAAGTTCTGTTGTCCTCCCACTTAACTTTTCACGAAAAATTCCTTCTCAAGAAACTCGACGTTCCAAGCGACAAACTCTTGTGTCCTCGGTGTTATGGAGGAATTCCCAACAAATTCTTTGGGATAACCTACAAGACGTGATTATCCGACTTTGGTTGTAAACATTTTTTACTTATGCATAGCATACCAAAATTTAAGAATAGACAATTCGGGTTTTATCCCAAAACCATAACTCATATGGTGTCATTTCAATGGATCACGATGGTGCTCTTTTCAGTGTAACATCGGTAGTCTCTAAAGCTTTAATCCTTAAAACATAATGGCAGTTATATAAATGACACCTTTGATCTTACCATGTCAAACAAGGTTTGATTTGATCTCTTGAACATACCATACTCCTGTGGTTTATCGGGAAATGCAAATTCATGGAACAATTCTTGAAATCTTAGGTGTTTTGCTAAACCTGTAACTCAAATATCTTCCTTTATGATCAAATCATAAACTCTTTTATTTTCTAGTTACAATGATTTTTCACTTCATCTTGAAAGTATTTGAACATTTTTCAAATGTTTCATACTTCTTCCTTATTAAGTAAATATATAGATATATTCACTCAAATTTATGGAGAAAGCATACGAAGCAAAAAGATCCATCGCATGTGGCTACACATAATGGACTATATACATCAACATGCAAATATCCAATAAGTTAGTCATCCGTTCCTTTTTGGCCTATGGACGAAGTTTCAATTATCTGGAGGAAAGTTTCACAAGCGTCAATTGTTCAAAATCAAAAGACTCCAAAAATCCATCAACATGGAGTTTTTTTCCAATATAATTCAAATAGTGATGTCACTTCATAAGTGATCTTTCAATCATTTGTCTTACGACATTTTAGCAATATTGTTTATGGATGTGATTTCTCCAACTAGACTTGTAAAAGTTCATCCATCCTTTATGGAATAAGGTAATTATTTGAAAAACAATTGTTCTCGTAATGCCGAAACAAAATTACAATTATTAAAACAAATCTTGAAGGCAAGGTTTGACGACAATGAAAAACACAATAACACTTTATTTGTTTTCGATGAACATCATCACTTATTCTCTTGCCAGTTACTTAGGTCGTTGCAGTTCATGAATTGTGTTGTTCTGTATGACACTTCACACCAACCAATTCGGTATCCAATACCGGTATCCAATACCTCAGAACCACATTGTTTAACAAGCAAGGAATACAACCATAACATGTATATCTTCTATATACTAGAGTTGGACATCTCCAACCTTTTCTTTTCTACCAAATATTTTATAGATTCTCTTTCAACAATTCCTTTTCTTTTAAAAGAATCCATCAACATCAATAGTGGTGTCATTCACATGACACATAGTACAAAGTGTGTATAGTCAAATACTAATACCTTTGGACTTGCACTTTGAAGTGGATCACCATCATCAAATGGTTGGTCTGCTTTCAAAAATCCATTCTTTAGTAATCTATTAGTGTAGTAAATATTTTACTTACATCTTCTATTCATCCTTATCATGAAAACTTTCATGATCAAGCTACTATAGCCTATAAGAAAGAATCACGAGTATATTGTTAGTTCCCAACACCTTTTTGGGAGATCCGGATGCCTAGTATCTCCATCCTTCACAAATTCTCATACAATATGAGAACACATATTTTGCTAAATTATACTCTATCTTAATGCAACCAAAAACATTGTTTCAGATATCACAATATCTTCCACACATGACGGTTTCTGAAACAATTTTTCAGCTCCTAGATAATATTTATATTAAAACAAATTTTGAATATCAATAATCATGGAGGCAAACATGATACATTAGATACTAACATTGGAATTCTTACTCTAGATTTAATACTACTTATTAAACTTCATGGAGTAAATAGAGTTTTCTCAAAGTTTGCAATAGGACTTCTAAACTTTAAATTGACATTCAAAACAATACGATACCAGTTCGATAAGTAAATATCCAGAATTCTATAGTTCTATTATCTCAATTAAAACTAAGCATAAGGTAGTGAACAGATGCCAATGACTACAACAAAATATGCAAATTTACTTCGATTTAGTTTATGACAAATTGAGTTCAACTAATCCAAATTAGAAATGAACTCCCACTCAAAAACAACATCCCTCGTGCCTTTTTGGTGATTACATGAACCAAATCCACTACACCAAGTCCGATCATCACGTGAGTCGGTGTAGCTTCAAAGGCGAGCATCAATATGGGCATCACATCAACTATATGACTCATGCTCAACCTATCGGTCCGTGTTCCGAGGCCATGCATGTACATGCTAGGCTTGCCAAGTAAGAACCTTAGTACTCGCGTGTGTAAAACTGTCTTACACCCGTTGTATGAAAGCATAGAGTCGAGTACACCCGATCATCACATGATGTCTCGAAACACGATCCATAGAACGGTGCATACTTAAGGAAGAACACATTTTATCTTGATATTTAAATGAGGGATCATCTTACAATTCTACTAAAAGCGCCAAACTAGCAATATAAGATGCGAACATCTAATGTGTAAAGTGGGATGATATGGTCCATGCATTTGATCTCTATCATATGCATCGTGGTATGATCTCTATCATTCCTTTGTGTGTAAGGCCAAGGTCTATGGAACTTACACGTTAGGTGTGTTGTAAGAGTATCTATCATACATCTACTTACAACATTACCATATCATGACACTAGCCCAGGAACGATCTAAACTAGATGCCTCTAATTTATCCATTGCAAGTTTTACGTGGCTTAGGGCTTTCGAAGATAGAACCGGTCTTACCTACGAACATGGAACCACAACAAGGATAACCAAGTTATTAGCAAC
The DNA here is from genome assembly GCA_910589775.1 of Avena eriantha. Lineage (NCBI taxonomy): Eukaryota > Viridiplantae > Streptophyta > Magnoliopsida > Poales > Poaceae > Avena > Avena eriantha. The sequence goes on along the minus strand of OU342746.1, from coordinate 26,919,642 downwards.
TCATTGTAAATCAGATATTGACTATAGTAGGAGAGACAGACACCCGCCAGCCACTTATGCAAAACTAGTTGCATGTCAGTCATGGAACCGGTCTCATGTGCGATGACATGTAAGGTTGGTTCGGCCGCTTCATCCCACTATGCCACCAATATCTAAAATACATAGAAGATGAAATAACATGATCATCATTGCCCACATATAAACATATGTGTACTACCCGCGCAAAGAACCTACGCATAGATCAGGCTCTGATAGCACTGTTGGGTTCGCACCATAGAATTTTTTTTCCTACGATGCGAACTATACGCCAAGATATATCTACTAGATACAAGCAACGGGTGGATATACATCCATAGAGAACATACCCTCGAATACAACAAAGCTTCATTAATGAGTTGGAACTCATGGACAATGTAGTCGTACACTTGCCGATCTCAAGATCGTGATGAAGTCCTTCAGGTAGAGCAGCTCCAACACCATCAGATCTAGCACCGTCAAGTCCAGCACCGCAAAGTAGCGGTGCCTCCATGATCGCACACATGTTCGGTCCACCGAACAACCTCCGCCTCCTCGCTCCAGCGATGCAGCGGAAGCAGCAACTCCTTTCCAGATAAAGCCACCGGGAACATGTATCTCGCTAATCCCAGACCATGGGGAATAACTAGAGGGAGAAGAGAACCTTCATGAGGAGGTGGTGCAAGAGGAGAGGAGGAGGAGGTGCTCCTTATATAGGGGAGGGGGCAGCCCAAGGGGGCATGGCGCCGGCCATGGAGGGTGCCTCCACCTCTCCCTCATTCATGTGGGTCGAGCTCCCACTCACATAAACACACACCTCCACTCATGTCCACTCACATGCATTAAATTTCCACCAAATTTAATGCAAGCTCTCATTAAATAAAACACTTTTATTTATTTTATTCAGAATTTTGTTAATTACCATAATTAACAAACATTCACATAAAACTCCCTGCAACATTTCAATATCACATGCAGAACTAGTTTCAGCAATTTCACCTGAAACAATTCCGGTTTCCATCGAAATGATTCCAGTGCTTTCTTAATCTTTATCTGAAACATATTTGCTCCTAAATGGTGTCGATATCCCTTAAGTGTGTCACCCTACAGTTCGCGAATAATGCAAACATGATCGAGACCCCTCTCCGATCAATAATCAGCAGCAGGACCTGGAGATCCGTACTGACTCCCACATATTCAACGATGACCCTTGTGATCGTGTGAACCGTTAACGTTGTAACTAAATCCCTTTGTCTTGCGATATATTACATGTCCGAGATTCGCTCATTGGCATCCAAATACCTAGTTTGATCTCGTTACCGACATGCACTCTTTTCTCCTTCCCGTCATATAACATTCTAGTGATCACATCACTTGCTTGCAAGCTATTTCAATGTGATATCACCGAGAGGGCCCAGAGTATATCTATCCGTCATCGGGATGGACAAATCCCACTCTTGATCCATGAGCCTCAACATAACACCTTCGTAGCACTGAACCCACCTTATAGTCACCCTGTTACGGTGTGACATTGGATGTTATCAAGATACTCTTCCGGTGTTAGCAATTAACATGATCTCATGGTCTAAGGACTAAGATTACTTCGTATGATGTTATAGGAACATAAACATAATGAATCTGGTCGTAATGCTATACTTCGGATGAATGTTCATCACATCATTCCACCAATGTCGTGACCTCGTTATTACAAAACATCCAATGTCCATGATCAGGAAATCTTGATCATCTTGTTAATCAACGAGCTAGTTTATATGAGAGGCATTACTAGGAACTTTGTATTTTGTTTATTAAACACACATGTATTAACGTTTCCAATTAATACAATTATAGCATGCAAAATAAACATTTATCATTAACAAGGAATAAGATAATAACCACTTTATTATTGCCTCTCGGGCATATCCCCTTCACTCAGGCGGCCTTATAGTGTACTACACTATGCTAGTACTAGTAAATTTCAGGATCTATGCATGCAAATCAAATTGTGTGTTTTCTCTCTCCTTCGCTGCCTCTCACCATCCATCATCCCTCTCTCCTACTCTTTCCCCTCGCGCACCGGCCCGACTGATCTCTCCCTCCTCCAAAGCATGGTGTTGTGCACGTGTGCCTTGGTACGGCGGCTCGATGCCTTTGGCATGTTCGTTAGCCGCGTTTGTGTGGAGTAGGGACGAGGAGTACACAGGAAGGAAACCACTTTGGTCCTTGGCGGCAAAAAAATCAAACTTCTCTGGTTTTTGGAATTTTCACTTGCTTCCCAAATATTGAGAGGGAAGGTTACTCAAAAGATCGGCCATTCGTAGTACTTCTTCTATTATCTTTATCTTCTCTTATATCCTACAATAACATACCATACCACTGTTTAGTCTACGGATAACTTCAAACATTGACCATTGGATCAAGACCGGCAAATCCAAACATTGCTAAACGTTGGATCTTATTTTCCATTCTTAGAATCTACAAAGAGTCTATTGATAGTCTTTAGCACGATGAACGCTAGTATGCGCAAACCTCAAAACACACACTTCATTACTCAGTTTCAGGGTCCTTGTGCTAAATTCATGGACTTGAGTGCAATTTTCATTTTTATGAGGTCCTTGATGTAACTTGTACTTCCACCGACCATGTTAACTCTCAAGCACCTCGCTCCTACGATACCTACCACAGTTAAAAGCAAATGCAACCATCCTAATTATCAAACAAATTGGACCACAATTTCTTATACGTAATACCCAAGTTTTTAGTACTAGGATTTTTCAAGCTTCCTAGCTAACTTCGCACACTTCAGTGACTTCTTGTCGATTAACGAAATTAGGTCAAACTTGAGCTACAAGTAAGCGCGATAGATTTCTCTTGAATTAAATGTATTTTCGTAGGTATATGGGTGCATCTTCTTGTAGTAAACAATATCGTTAGTGTGAGTTTCCAAATATCAGGAAATAAAATTCTCAGTTTTTCGAGTGATGACGAGATGGTTCTTTTCCGTAAAGAAAGCTCGAAGAAGAATATGGATCTCAATACCATAAGCCAAGCTTCTAGACATATTAAGTGGACCAACGTGTTTTACTTACGATTCCCATATGTTTTTTGAGTTTTCAAACTCCCTAGCTAATTAACTCCACCCACTTGCATGACTACATGTCGTTTTATCAAAATTAGGTCAAACTTGAACTATAACTAAATTGTAGGTTGCTTTGAAAGGTTTACGAAAAACCTTTTGGAGGTATCATACCGATCGGGGGTGTCACAATCAATATATGAGAAACAACCGAGAGTTTTGACAACAGGTTTAACTTCTTGATAAGATTTTGCATCGCATGACACTATTTAACAAAATTGGGTCAAACTTGAGCTATAAGTAAGCGTGATAGATTGTTGTTGAAATATATGACTTTTCAGAGAGGTAGATGGGTGCATTTTCTAGTAGTAAATAGTTTCTTCAGTACGGTGTGATTTTCGAACTATATCAGGAAAGAAGATTCAATTATTCTCAATTTTCCGAGTGATGACGAGCGAGGTTGTTCTTTTCCATAAAGAAATGTCGGAAGAATAATATTGGATCTGAATGCCAGAAGCCAAGTTTACCGACATATATAGTGGACCAACATGTTGTACCAATGATTCCCATGTTTTATTTATGCGTTTTCAAACTTCCTAGCTAACTCTGCCCATTTGACCAGATGACTTTATGTCGATTTACTGAAATTAGGTCAAATTTGAAACTACAAATAAATTGTAGGTTGCTTTGAAAGTTTTACGAAAAAACTTTTGGAGATACCCATCGAGGGCTCACAATTAATATATCATAAAACACCGAGAGTTTTGACGATATGTTCAACTTCTTACTAAGATTTTGCATCTTGACAATTTAACAAAATTAGGTCAAACTTGAGCTACAAGTAAGCGCCATAGATTGCTCTTGAATTAAATGTATTTTCAGAGGTAGATCGATGCACCTTGTTGTAGTAAACAATACCATAAGTGTGAGTTTCCAAGTATCAAGAAAGAACATTCAATTCTTCATTTTCCGAGTAAAGATGAGCGAGGCTAGTTGTTATTTTCCGTAAAGAGAAGTCCAAAGAATATTGGATGTGGATGCCACACGCCAAGTTGACAGACATATATAGTCGATCAACAACATGTTGTACTTGTGATTCCCATGTTTTATGATCTTTCAAACTTCCTAGCTAACTCTGCCCATTTTAATGACTTTAAGTCGATTTGTCGAAATTTGGTCAAATTTGAAACTACAAGTAAATTGTAGGTTTTGCTTTGTAATTTTTACGAAAAAGATTTTAATTTGGAGGTACCCATCGAGGGGTCACACTTAATATATCTGAAAACAACGAGAGTTTGATGATTGGTTCAACTTCTTGCTAAGATTTTGTATCTTGACAATTTAACGAAATTAATTAGGTCAAACTTGAGCTACAAGTAAGCGTGATAGATAGCTCTTGAATTAAATGTCATTTCAGAGGTAGATGGATGCATTTTCTAGTAGTAAGCAGTGTTGTGGGTGTGAGTGTCCAACTACTAGGAAAGAACATTGAATTCTACGTTTTCCGAGTGAAGACGAACAAGGTTAGTTATTCTTTTCCGTAAAGAGAAGTCCAAAGAATATTGGATGTGGATGTCACAAGCCAAGTTGACATACATATATATATAGTGGATCGACAACATGTTGTACTTATGTTTCCCATGTTTTATGGGTTTTGAAGCTTCCTATATCTAACCTCGTGCATTTGAATAACTTTATGTCGATATCTCGGAATTATGTCAAATTTGAAACTACAAGTAAATTGTAGGTTTTGCTTTGATAGATTTACGAAAAATCTTTTGGACGTACCCATTGAGGGTTCAAAATTAATATACCAGAAACCAGCGAGAGTTTCCATGACAGGTTCAACTTCTTGCTAAGACTCTGCATATTGATAATTTAATGAAATTAGGTCAAACTTGAGCTAGCTACAAGTAAAGGCCATAGATTGCTCTTGAATTAAATGTATTTTCATAGGTATATCATTAGTGCATCTTCTTATAGTAAATAGTGTCGTTGGTGTGAGTTTCCAACTATCAAGAAAGAACATTCAATTCTACATTTTTTGAGTGACGAATACGAGCGAGGTTATTCTTTTTCCTAAAGAAAAGTCCGAAGAATATTAGATTTGAATGCCACAAGCCAAGTTTACATACATATATATTGGACCAAAATGTTGTACAACGAATCCCATGTTTTATGAGTTTTCAAACTTCCCAGCTAACTCTGCCCATTGGAATGACTTTATGTCGATGTATCGAAATTAGGTCAAATTTGAAGCTACAAGTACTAGTAAATTGCACGTGCCCTGCACATGAGACTCAGATAATAGACATTTGGCATATCATCACTATATAAAATTATAATAGGCAAAGCGAAAAAAATATAATAGGTAAAATTTGAATTACTACAAGTAAACTGTGTAGGTTGCTTTGAAAGTTTTACGGAAGAGCTCTTAGAGGTACTCATCAGAGGGGGCGCGTGGGCAGCGCTCAATTAATATACTATCAGAAACCAAAAGAGAGTTCTGACGACAGGTTCATCTTCTTGCTAAGATTTTGCGTCTTGACAGTTTAATGACATTAGGTCAAACTTGAGTTACAACTAAGTGCGATAGATTGCTCTTGAATTTAATGAAATTAGGTCAAGCTTGAACTACCAGTAATAAATTGTAGGTTGCTTTGAAAGTTTTATGAAAAAATCTTTTGGAGGTACCCATCGAGCGCTTAATTAATATATCAGAAACCACACAGAGTTTTGATGAGTGGTTCGACTTCTAGCTAAGACTTTGCATCATGAAAATTTTGAACACCTTTTGAAAACGATCCCGCGCATCCGGACATAGTTCGTGCCCCAAAAATTCAAATACTTCAAAATTCCCATTCGACCCCCCTTAAATTCGGTGGGTGGGGGGCTTCACTCGTAATTTTCCCAGTATAGTGCTAGCAGTACCTAAACCCAACCCAACCCCACCCACCCCCTCCCCCTCTCTCTCCTCTAGGAATACGTCACCGACCAGAACATCCCCACTGCACTTTAGCCGGTGTACCCGCACCTGATCTGCTCAACGAACCCTCTTGTCTGGCGTGCTGAGCACATCATTGACCGCCTAGGATCTGCTCCACGGACATTGTGGCCCAGCGTTCTGCTTGTATCCTCGCCCGCCCAAGATCTGCATCCCGTCGTCGACACCCACTACGATCATAGCACCTTCAGTGACCTCGACGTGACCCGTGAGGATGCGGAGGAGGCCTAGACACCACCCCGACTGAGGTAAAACCAGACTCCCTGCCCGATTTGTTTGTTGGCAATGTACTGTATTCATACTAAATTTACTAACTAACAGGTTCTTTATTTGATACACACATGTTATGTACTCCCTCTGTTTCAAAATATAAGATGCTTTAGCTTTGTGAAAGAAGTGTATCCAGACACATTTTAGTGTGTAGTTTCACTCCAAACCTAGATGAACCTAAACACTAAAAGAGGTATAGATGCACTCTTTTCACAAAGCTAAAACATCTTATATTTTAAAACGGAGGGAGTACTAAATTAACCCATTTTGGTTACGCTTCAACTCCACGTATTGAACTGTTTTTATGTACTGTACTATTTCTTTGTGAATTATTAGTCACTTAACATATTTGTTTACATTCTCTGTTGTACCTGTCCACATGAGATATGATAATATAATATCTCTCTCATTCGCTGATTTACGAACTATAGTATTTCCATCGTTCTATTGTCCTACTATCCTATACTACACGTTTAAACACGCCATACTATTTGACCATTATGTACTATCAATTTGATCCCTCTTAACCTGCGGCTCAAACTGTTTGCTGTTATTATGCAACGAGGAGCCTCATCTTGCACACAATATCATAGAGTGAATGGCTCCTATAATCTCGTAAGACCCCATCACTTTTGTTTCACTTCATGCCAACGTATATCATGTTGGAACCTGTTTGTATTTACAGTTGGCCTTAACTTTATGTAGAGGAGCAACAATGGAGTACAAACGCCGCCCATCCACACGAGCTGTTGTAGATCTCGTGTAACACCTACCGTAAGGCCCCCCACCCGAAGTTTGGTCCTGGTCACATTTTTTGTTTGCTTAAATTTACTATTTGTCGTTCTTGTTTTCATATTTTTTTGCCAAAAATTAGTGTCAAACATTTTAGCCCCACTATGGTATGCTTTTGTTCCATGTGCTTAGTTCAATTTCCTAGATATGGAGAGGCCGGGTGTATTGCATCTAAGTTGTCTGATAATAAGAAAAAGGCCACACTAGTGATAAGATCCACACATGTATCATAAGGAACAGTTCATCTCACTCTTGTATCTACTATGTATCATAGTTACATGAACTGGCTATTTTAATACAAGGCACTTGACGGTTCAGTTTGTTGTTCTTAGGCCGCCGAAGCGTTGAAATTATCTGGCTATTCATGAATAATTCAATGTATGATTGCTTGATTCATTGTTTGTATGAAATTATCTGGCTAGCATATTCAAGGCCCACAATTGATGTGTTTTCATTGGCTGACTTACTCTTTTTTGTCTACGATTAAATCAACGGCAGATTTCGTTGTGTAGTTCCTGGCTAGTTTATATATGAGAAACATAATGTCTTAGTTTTAATATTCGTTTTATTCATGTTCTGCACATTCTAGTTTGAGCAGTCTACATCAGGTACTTTGGTTGATTGCTCGCATTGTTATTCCAAATGAACTTGTAGTTTGTTTCCCAAGTCTGTTGTTTAAGTAACTTGTTTTGTCTTGGTCTCAACCATCTTCAAGTAGAGCATTCATTTCACATAGCAGCACATGCTCGCATCGCTCCATGGCGCTAGCTGGTCCACTTATTCAAGAAGAAATAGATGTATGAGCCACCATAGTTAATTTCTTCCTTCCTTATATATTACTGCATTGACACATTTAAAATTCATGGTGGTGTGATTGCATGGTAATGCTGTTATAACTTGTTTTGTGTTTGTTTTAGGCAGCAAATGACCCTCTGAATGCCGAACAAAGTCCCGCTTCTCCAAGTTTAGATTTTGTTTCACACAGCAGCAGTGACAATACCTATTGCTCATGGCACACCGCTTCAACTAATCCTTGTTTTTCAGGCGATAGATTATTTGAGGATGCCCTCCAAGATGCCCATGATATTTTTGAGCAAGAAGCCAACAAAACAGATTCAGTAATCACCATAGCACGCAAAGACTTATATGAATTGAAAAACTGGCAAGCTTTAACGTAGAACATACTTAATAATCTCATCTGCAGCTCTCATGGGAAGCCGGTTGTTACATGTCTCAGGATGCAAGCTCCATAGAGACCTTTTCTATAATACCAGTTATGGTGTTTTTTAGTTGTCTGGACTCTGATGCAACTTTTATGCTTCATTTTATTACTATCAAGTTTACTGAGGATTGTAATAATCTACTATAATTTGCACTTGTAAGTTGTTTGAGGATTGTTACAAACTGAGCATCTATCAGAATTACTACACACATGAAAAAACAGTGAAATTGTAGGAGGTACAACACACGATCTACCGGAACAGGGAGAACTTCCATTGTATTACAAGGGCACCAGAGAACTTGCAAAATTCATAGACGTTCACTCAACAAAGTGAACACATAAAGAGATGACCTGAAGAGAATACATTAGGAGCATACCCACACAATCCATCAATCCGATTGATAGCCGTCGTAGTAATCGTACTGGGTGGTACCATCCTTGCCATAAGACGGAACCATTTGCAGCTCAGAATGGTCGACAATTCAGCAATACTACGCCAGCAATTGATCGAGTTCGAAAGGACGGTCATTGATCCATAATCCTCCTACTCCATACCCATATACAACGCTTGGCTCCTCTTCCCACGCAAGAGCCTCAAAGTTGTAAGATCTAATCTCGGATAGGTCCGCATAGTATATGCTGCCGGCCTGCACCGTGGGTACCCTGGCGCTATCGACGCAGACGCATCGATTGTTAGCAACGAAGAGAGCACGACTTCTGATGCCTCTGACCGGCTGAAGGACACGGTTCTGGGTATCAACCCGGTAAACAACCGGCATGCCACCATAGACCGGTCCACTCACAACGAACAGCAACTCCCCGTCGGACTCGATGAGGTAAAAACGATTCTCTGGGAACTGGCAGCCTGGAACAGCGCCTGCAACGGTGGGATGCATCTCCAGGGTTTGTGTGGAGCGCTGCAGCTGGACATATCCATGAGCAGCATCACACATAGTCGAGAGGACAGACCCATATCTGTCTATGACAAAAACATCACCGGCATAAGAAGTCATGCTCTGGATTTCCACGAAGTCATACGGCGAGGACAACCCTTCACCAAAGAACGGCGACTCCCTTCCTCCGTGCTCTCATCCGCGCACCGAATGGTGGTGTTCTGATGGTTTGATGTAAACACCATCAATGACGGGAACATCGTCACAGCGATAGAAGCCACATGCTCGATCGGTATCTCCACCCTCAGGCGCTTGATAGCGCCCGATGAGGGGTTGTAAAACCGGGTCTTGTACGGCTGCACCCTCTGTCCAAGCACAAGGAGGCCGCCGGTTGTGCTACCAACATAAAAGTACCTTCTAGAGATAGAGGGAGGAGAAACAGAGATTCTGTCAAGGTAAACAGACTGAAATTCAATCAAGGTAAACCATGGAGAAAAACCCTGGGCAACAAGTGGCAGAAGAAACAGAACTTGAAAAACATATAGTATAGGATGTGAATGCAAAAAAAGGATCGCATATATACAGATGAATATAAAGAAAGCACCTACGAATAATCCGGCTAATCTTCTTCTCAAGGTGGCGGCCAATTTTCACGTTCAGCAACGTGATGGAGACGTCTTCTACCTGATACTCCTCCGACAACTAGTGCTCTAGAACAATCCAGTTGGCTGGCATAAAGCGGTCCTCCGTGAAGACGCGCCAGGCCCTATAGACTGCCTGAAAGGCGGCATAGTAGTCTTTGTCGTCCGTCCAAAGGAAGATGTCACCTACCTTCTAGACGAGTCCCTTAGGGAGACCAGCCCATGGCGAGTCCTCCTGCTTCTTGCCGGCCATGGATGATGGCGTTCGTGTGGTCTAGGTCCCACTGACTGCCACAAGATGCGGTTCCAGAGACACGCATTTAAACAAAGACCTGGGAAAGCCAAGCGAATCGTGTGGAAATGAGACGACGGCATGCACACAGCAATCGCAAGCGCGTTTCATCAAACTGGCATGGGCACGTGCATGTGCACGTGCACTAATTACGGTACAACGGTCATGCACACCAGCTTACGACTCTTGGGAGCACGCGAGTGTGTAGGTGTAGGATGATACTAGTAGTAGTAGTAGTATCATAACCTCATTGTATTTTATTATCCCAAAAGCTAAGAAGAAAACCTACGCTCCCTGGTCCCTCAGGGCACACGCAAACGCATGGCGTTTTCCATTTTTCAATTTCGCTTTTTGGTTGTGCCCTTGGATGCTCACCATGTGGCCGGATGGGGTGTATGCTCCGTGGAGCTAAAAACCTCATGTTCTCACAACTTGCACAGCGGGAGCATTTTAGTCCCACATCTTGCAAAGTGAGCAACACTAGCCCCACAACTTGTAACCAGGAACATTTTAGTCCAATTCAATCAAATTTCTGTGATTTTGTTCGAATTCATCGTAACTAATTCTAGAAGTGACATGTGGCATCATAATTTTTTGCAAAATGACCCCTCTGTATTTTCTGCCTGCCAGTTGTGACCTTGGTACGACTTGACAGGAGGATCTGAATAAGAAAACAAATAAGAAAAACTACCAATGCATTGTAGGGTATCGAACTGATTACCTGCACTACTGGACAAATCAACCTTGCCACTACAACATGCACACATAAGTGATTAACTAAAGAGCGCTCTGGCTGATGTGTTCTTTATTTTGGATATTCAAAAATATGTGTTCTAGGCTACAATAACAACTCTACTTTATTCCTTTTCATTTTTGCGAAAAGTAAAAAATTAAGTTTATTCTAGACATTGCAGCTAGCTACTAGGTTAACGACAAAGCTATACAATTGATATTATGGACCGAGCCAACATAGACGTAAGAATTTTTTGTGTAAATAATTACTTCCCCCCAAGTACCCCTTCTCTGGCATAATTACGTCCTCTAAAGTACTCCTCGTCTCACATGAGTATTCATGGGAATCTACCGGCATAGTGGCTTGTGGGTGTGTGTGTCGTTGTACAAAAGTGTTAAGTTCGAATCCATTCTCCTCTTAGAGATTTAACTATTTTATTTGTACATCTACTAACAGGTGGCCCACTTATTAGTCTGCATAGGGACAAAAATGACATAAAAAATATAGAGGGGTCATTTTAAAAAATCAACGTCATCTGTGGACAAATTAAGTCAAATTCACTGAAATTCCTTTAAATTGGACTAAAATGCTCTCGAGATATAAGTTGAGAGACTAGTATTGCTCATTTTTCAATATGTCGGACTAAAACACTCTCGCGGTGCAAGTTGTGGGACTAAAGGTGTATATACCTAATTATTATACAGCCTCAATTGCTAGGCCAGAGGACCAATTAATGCTCCTAGTTTTTGCTCAGTTACTCCTCTAGTTGACTGTAAAATATGAACCACCACGTCATGTAATGCTCCTGGCTGATCATGTTGTTAAAATGGGAGTGCATCCGTTGGCTTGCATGTTTTCAATTATATGTGATGGCCACGTGCATTGGCTGGATTTTAGGATTACTACTGCATGCAATAACTAGCTATAAAGCGAGTAGGTGAAGTTAATTCTCCGAACTAGTAATACTGAACAGAGGGAGTACCTCAAGTGTGGTTATATGGATGATTAGTTGATGTGACTCTTGGCAATGAACTTCTGACCATGCATATAGCCGTACATTCTACCACCTTTGTTTACTACTACTACTAGTAGTACATGGACACTAGCAAAATTCAAAATCTCAATCGAGTGGTAAAATCACACGCACCTACTTCGAAGCATTTTACGCCTAACCGTTTCAAAACTTTGAGCCAAAATCTCCCACCTAGGGAGTACCATTTTTATATTATTATTATTATTATTATTAGATGGACACTTATCAAATTCAAAATCTCAATCGAGCGCCAAAACCGCACACCCACTTTGAAGCATTTCCCGCCCCTCCGTTTCAAAAACTTTGAGGCACAATCTCCCACCGGGGGACTACCATTTTTGTATTATTATCAGTAGATGGGCGCTAGTCAAATTCAAAATCTCAATAGAATGGCAAAACCGCACACCGACTTTGAAGCATTTCTTGCCCCTCTGTTTCAAAAACTTTGAGGCAAAATCTCCCACCGAGGCAGTACCATTTTTGTATTATTATCAGATGGGCACTTGTCAAATTCAAAATCTCAATCGAACGGCTAAATCATAGACCGACTTTGAAGCATTTCCCGTCCCTCAGTTTTATAAACTTTGAGGCAAAATATCCCACTGGGGTAGTACCATTTTTATATTATTATTAGATGGATGGTGGCCAAATTCAATATCTCAATCTAGAGATAAAATCACACACCGATCTTGAAGCATTTCCTGCCCTCAGTTTCAAAAACTTTTGACTTCAAAATTCCGATTCTACCCATTGTTCTAATGCCCTATGGGCAGGCTCAAGTCGGTAGCTTGGAGGCACGATCATAATTTATGTTTTTGTTCACCTCCTTAGTCCGGATTCGCCCAGATTTTCCCGCTGGTCCTTCCAAAAATCCCAGCCCCCTCTCTCCCACGCCCTCACCTCCATGACCACGACGCGCACCACCCGGCGGCAATTCCACGGTGGCCGGACCGGCTTGAGCAGCGGTCTCGTGCACCACCGTGGAACCACTTCACCGATGCTCACCCACCAGATCTGGTTCACCAGGTCTCTCTGCCACTTCACCGGAGCTGCGGTGTCATTCACCACACCGATGGCATCATCGACCGCCCAAGCTCTACTTCTCGGCCACCGAAAGCTACCCAACCATACCGGATCCGCTTCACCAGTGTACAACGGACGTGATCTAGTTCAGGGAGTTCCATGTCTGCCGCTCTAGACCAGCTGCTCGGCCATCGCTGTTCACTGCACTGGATCTGCCTTAGCGACGCTCACATCCACTGCGCTTAAGCCGACATCAACCGCCCAAGATCTGCTTGCCCGACGCCAACAACCACCGCAAACGCAGCACCCTCGGTGAACTGGACGTTACCCGCACGGTACCGATGATCCTTAGAAGCCTCTCCGACCAGGGCTAACCAAATCTGCAACCCATTTTTGTTTGTCAGCAGTATAGCAGGTTCAAGCATGTCGCAGTAAACTGCATTTTTGTCATCAGGCTCGTACATACAAGTCAGTGGGCATGCATGTTCTTCGTGCAAGTACATACAAGGTCACTAGACATGTTGGTTTGCATTCACTTCTCTAGAAATTTCAAGTCATGGACATGTCTGTTATTTTGTCATACATATGTTCTTAGCTACTCCATACAACAGTAATTGCCTGCTACCATGTAATTCTTGCAAAATCTGAAGTCAGCGGAAAATATTAGTGTGGATTCCCTGCTCTACATTTGCTGAATCTATCTAGTTGGTCCTGAGATCAGTTCCTGCAGTCATTTCCTCCTTGTCATCGTTCTGATATCCTGTAGTAGCCGTTTAAACTCATTTTACTAATTCGATTCTAATTTTGTTGTTGCCATCTTCTTCTTCAAAAGCTGCATCACTAACTATTTCCTTTTTATTGCATATAGCTCAAAATGGAACAATGAACATGTTGGTTTGCATAGCCTATTCTACAGTTTCACAAGGGATTCCATTAATTCCTTATCTAGTGCTGGTTCATCCTGACAACGGCATAACTGTCCTCTACTATGTAGTTCACTCGTGGTTTGCATTCTTGCTTTAGAAGTTCTCTTATGATGTCATTATAATTTCTATCTCGTTGATTCTTATCAGTGACAGTAACTACATGCCATTGTGTAGCTCACCGCAAATTCTGAGTCACCTAACGACTATGCATTCTAGGAGATGCCACTACTTCCATATATATTTGCTAAAATGACCTCGCTTGTATATATTTGCTGAAATTCTAAGAAAAACTTTGTTTGATTGTTCATTTCATTCTAGGCACACTTGTCTAATGCTTGTTTGTCCTGCTCTACAGGTTCTAGGTATGGTTCATCCTAAGTCACGACATAACTATCCTCTACAATATATAGTTCATTCGTGGTTTGCATTCCTACTCTACAAATTCTCGTATGATGCGGTTATAATTTCTATCTGGTTCATTCTTCACTATGACAGTAACTACATGCCATTTTGTGTCTCAGCATTCTTCGCTATGACGGTTATAATTTATATCTGGTTCATTATTCTCTATGACAGTTATAATTTCTATCTGAGTCACCTGACGTCTCTTGCATTTTAGGGTATTGAACTGCTTCCATATATATTTGTTGAAATGACCTGGCTAGTTTATTTTTGCTGAAATTCTAAGCCACACACACACATTTTTTGATTGCTCGTTTCACGATAGGCACACTTGTTTAATGCATGCTTGGTTGTCCTGTTTGTTTGACGTGTTGGTCAATAATTGAACCATTGACCAGTTGTAAACTCCAGATCATAGCTATTACTTAGTTTCAGTGAAATGAGTAGTTTGTCTTGTTTGATGTATTAACTAGTTATTACTTAGTTTCAAGGTGCAATTATTGCTATCGCCACCAAAGAGGGGGCTACAAGATCATGTCTCCTCCAATGTAGCTGTCACACTCAAAGGAAGATGCAGGTGATCAATTGAGGACTCTGCTATCAACTTGATTGTCAACTGAAATGCCGATTTTTCTTTCCCTTGATTTGATAATATGTAATATTTTTAAGAAGTTTGCAGTTGATATAATATATAGATAACTCGCGTAGGCCATGTATGCATTTAGTGGACGTCGTCAACACATTGCGATAGTCGTTATGGTAACTATGCCAGGCAGGTCGATTAGGGAACAATAGCGTGCTTTGTTATTGGCATGTCGTGTATTCGGCCGGTGATGAATAGTAAAAAATGCTGGATTATATAGATGTTTTATGATATTGGCATGGGCTTCAGAAAAGGCCGACCTACAAGTTGTAACTGGATGTAACAGTAATAGGCTGCAATGGTAACATGCCGTAAGAATAACAGGTCATAACAATAACATGCCATAACAGTAACAAACCTTAACAGTAGTAGTTCGTAATAGAAAGAGCCCATCACAGTAACAGGCAAGAAACCGTGAAATCCTAGAACAGTAACAGGCCAAAATAGTAGCCGGCCTCAACATTAAAGGGCCACAACAGTGAAAGGCCAGAATAGTGACAAGGAAGAACAGTAACGGCCTGAGAAATTTCCATGCGAGGGCAGTAATAGGCCAACACATTTAGCAGGCTAGAACAGTAAAGGGTCGCTTGTGGGCCTGAACAGGTAAAGCCTAGAACAGTGAAAGGCTAGGACAATAACAGGCCTAAATAGTAATAGGCCATCTCAGACAAGGGCTGTCAGTAGGCGGCCCACAATGGGCTGTGATAAACAGTAATGGGCCGCCTCCAGGCCTTAAATGTACAGGAGCAACTTGGCGTAGGCTGCTAATGGGCCGTAGAGTGTTGGACCATCATGGGCCTTCTTTAGGCCGAAACAGCATTGGGCCTAAAAGTTCGCGGGCCGCTGCTGGCTGCAACTTTGGGCCCATTTCAAACAGTGCAGGACAAAACAGTAACGGGTCATCTCCTTATTGGGCTCCCCTAATGGGCTAGCCCAGTTAGTATTTAGCAGGCCTTAGCTGGGCCTAGCTTCTGCCACGGTTTCTATGCCTGTTAACAGCGGCAACTAGCCGCTAATGGCGGCTGTCACATGGCAGTTTGCATGACGTCAGTAGTCAACGCGACTGGCGAACAGATCTACGACGGAACAAGTTTTCGTGGCGAAAGGTTGTGATCCGCTACGGCCACAAAAAATACTGTGGTAGATTTTTTTGTGACGGGGCTTTTACCACCAAGGGCATCCACGAAATGACATGCTACTAGGGTTCCTCGACATTGTTTGGAAACATGCTGGAGTGGCATCATTGCATGTGTTCTTTTCCAAAACCACAATTATGCACATTGATACATACACACTTATCCAAGTGGTTTATGAAAAGGACACACATGCAATGACACTAGTGGATCCATGTGGTTTATGAAAAAGAACACACATGCAATGACATATAGTGGATCCATGTGGTTTATTAAAATAACACACATGCAATGACATCAGTGGATGTATGTGGTTTATGAAAAGGACACACATGCAATGACATCTAGTGGATCCATGTCGTTTATGAAAAGAACACACATGCAATGAAATCTAATTGAATCTCAGCATGCTGCTAGGGTTCCTAGACATGCTAGGACACATGCTGGAGTGGCATCATTGGAGGTATTCTTTTCCAAAACCACAACCATGGACACTGATACACACACATCAAAGTGGTTTATGAAAAGGACACACATGCAATGACATCTAGTGGATCCATGTGGTTTATTAAAAGATCACACACGCAAAGACATCAATGGATCAATGTGGTTTATTAAAAGGACACACATGCAATGACATCTAGTGCGTTCATGTGGTTTATGAAAAGAACACACATGGAATGACATCTAGTTGAATGCTAGCATGCTGCTAGGGTTCCTGGACATGTTTGGACACATGCTGGAGTGGCATC
Source organism: Avena eriantha (assembly GCA_910589775.1). Classification (NCBI taxonomy): domain Eukaryota; kingdom Viridiplantae; phylum Streptophyta; class Magnoliopsida; order Poales; family Poaceae; genus Avena; species Avena eriantha. The sequence goes on along the minus strand of OU342746.1, from coordinate 26,902,792 downwards.
ATTGCATGTGTTCTTTTCCAAAACCACAATGATGCACACTGATACACACACACATCCAAGTGGTTTATGAAGAGGACACATATGCAATGATATATAGTGGATCCATGTGGTTTATGAAAAAGAACACACATGTAACATCTAGTGGATCCATGTGGTGTATGAAAATAACAAACATGCAATGACATTAGTTGAACCATATGGTTTATGGAACAGACACACATGCAATGACATTTAGTGGATCCCTGTGGTTTATTAAAAGAACAGACATGCAATGATATCTAGTTGAATCCCAGCATGTTGCTAGGGTTCCTAGATATGTTTGGACACATGCTGGAGTGGCATCATTGCATGTGTTCTTTTCCAACACCTCAATGATGCACACTGATACATACACACACACACACACCCAAGTGGGTGTGGTGATGCAACATCCTTCAAACTGGTGATACAATGCTTATTGTAGTTGAATCCCAACATGCTGCTAGGATACCTAGACATGGTGGAACACATGCAGGAGTGACCTCATTGCATGTGTTCTTTTCCAAAAACACAATGATGCACACTGATACACACAAACATCCAAGTGTCTTATAAAAAGGATAGACATGCAATGACATCTATTGGCTCCATGTGGTTCATAAAAGGAACACACATGCAATGATATCTAGTGGATCCATGTGGTTTATAAAAATAACACACATGCAATGACATCAGTGGATCTATGTGGTTTATGAAAAGGACACACATGTAATGACATCTAGTGGATCCATGTGGTTTATGAAAAGAACACACATGCAATGACATCTAGTTGAATCCCAACATGCTGCTAGGGTTCCTAGACATGTTTGGACACATGCTGGAGTGGCATCATTGCATATCTTCTTTTCCAAAACCACGATGATGCACACTGATACACATACACATCCAAGTGGTTGTGGTGATGCAGCATCGTTCAAACTAGTGATACAATACATGTTGAAGTTGAATCCCAGCATGCTGCAAGGGTTCCTGGACATGGTTGGACACATGCTGGAGTGGAATCATTGCATGTGTTCTTCTCCAAAACCACAATGTGCACATTGATACATACACACATCCAAGTGGTTTATGAAAAGGACACACATGCAATGACATCTAGTGGATCCATGTGGTTTATGAAAAAGAACAGACATGCAATGACATCTAGTGGATCCATGTGGTTTATGAAAATAACACACATGCAATTACATCAGTAGATCCATGTGTTTATCAAAAGGACACACATGCAATCACATCTAGTGGATCCATATTGTTTATGAAAAGAACACGCATGCAATGAAATCTAACTGAGTCCCAGTATGTTGCTAGGGTTCCTAGACATGGTAGGACACATGCTGGAGTGGCATCATTGCAGGTGTTCTTTTCCAAAACCACAACGATGCACACTTATACACACACATCCAAGTGGTTTATGAAGAGGACATACATCCAATGACATCTAGTGGATCCATGTTGTTTATGAAAAAGAACACACATGCAATGACATCTAGTGGATCCATCTGGTTTATGAAAACAACACACATGCATTGACATTAGTGGATCCATGTGGTTTATTAAAAGGACACACATGTAATGCCATCTAGTGGGTTCATGTGCTCTATGAAAAGAACACATATGCAATGACATCTAGTTGAATCCTAGCATGCTGCTAGCGTTCCTGGACATGTTTGGACACATGCAGGAGTGGCATCATTGCATGTGTTCTTTTCCAAAACCACAATGATGCACACTGATACACACATCCAAGGGGTTTATGAAAACGACAGACATGCAATGACATATAGTGGGTCCATGTGGTTCATAAAAGGAACACACATGCAATGACATCTAGTGGATCCATATGGTTTATGAAAATCACACACATGCAATGACATCAGTGGATCCATGTGGTTTATGAAAAGGACACACATGCAATGACATCTAGTGGATCCATGTGGTTTATGAAAAGTACACACATGCAATGACATCTAGATAAATCCCAGCATGTTGCTAGGGTTCCTAGACATGTTTGGACACATGTTGGAGTGGTATCATTGCATGTCTTCTTTTCCAAAACAAACAATGATGCACACTGATACACATACACATCCAAGTGGGTGTGGTGATGCAGCATCATTGAAACTGGTGATACAATGCATGTTGTAGTTGAATCCCAGCATGCCGCTAGGGTTCCTGGACATGGTTGGACACATGCTGGAGTGGCATCCTTGCATGTATTCTTTTCCGAAACAACAATGATGCACATTGATACACACACACACACATCCAAGTGGTTTATGAAAAGGACACACATGTAATGACATCTAGTGGATCCATGTAGTTTATGAATAAGAACACACATGCAATGACATCTAGTGGATCCATGTGGTTTATGAAAAGAACACACATGCAATGACATCAGTGGATCCATGTGGTTTATGAAAAGGACACACTTGCAATGACATCTAGTGGATCCATGTGGTTTATGAAAAGAACACACATGCAATGACATCTAATTGAATCCTAGCATGTTGCTAGGGTTCCTAGACATGGTTGGACACATGCTGGAGTGGCATCATTGTAGGTGTTATTTTCCAAAACCACAATGATGTACACACACACACATCCAAGTGGTTTATGAAAACGACACACATGCAATGACATCTGGTGAATCCATGTTGTTTATGAAAAAGAACACACATGCAATGACAAGTAGTTGATCCATGTGGTTTATGAAAAGAACGCACATGCAGTGACATTAGTGGATCCATGTGGTTTATGAAAAGTACACACATGCAATGACATCTAGATAAATCCCAGCATGTTGCTAGGGTTCCTGGACATGTTTGGACACATGTTGGAGTGGTATCATTGCATGTCTTCTTTTCCAAAACCACAATGATGCACACTGATACACATACACATCCAACTGGGTGTGGTGATGCAGCATCATTGAAACTGGTGATACAATGCATGTTGTAGTTGAATCCCAGCATGCCGCTAGGGTTCCTGGACATGGTTGGACACATGCTGGAGTGGCATCCTTGCATGTATTCTTTTCCGAAACAACAATGATGCACATTGATACACACACACACACACATCCAAGTGGTTTATGAAAAGGACACACATGCAATTACATCTAGTGGATCCATGTGGTTTATGAAAAAGAACACACATGCAATGACATCTAGTGGATCCATGTGGTTTATGAAAATAGCACACATGCAATGACATCAGTGGATCCATGTGGTTTATGAAAAGGACACACTTGCAATGACATCTAGTGGATCCATGTGGTTTATGAAAAGAACACACATGCAATGACGTCTAATTCAATCCTAGCATGTTGCTAGGGTTCCTAGCCATTGTTGGACACATGCTGGAGTGGCATCATTGCAGGTGTTATTTTCCAAAACCACAATGATGTACACTGATACACACACATGCAAGTGGTTTATGAAAGGACACACATGCAATGACATCTGGTGAATCCATGTTGTTTATGAAAAAGAACACACATGCAATGACATGTAGTGGATCCATGTGGTTTATGAAAAGAACACACATGCAATGACATTAGTGGATCCATGTGGTTTATGAAAAGGACACACATGCAATGACATCTAGTGGATCCATGTGGTTTATGAAAAGAACACACATGCAATGACATCTAGTTGAATCCTAGCATGCTGCTAGGGTTCCTGGACATGTTTGGACACATGCTGGAGTGGTATCATTGCATGTCTTCTTTTCTAAAACCACAATGATCCACACTGATACACATACACATCCAAGTGGGTGTGGTGATTCACAAGCGTTGAAACTGGTGATACAATGCATGTTGTAGTCGAATCCCAGCATGCCGTTAGGGTTCCTGGACATGGTTGGACACATGCTGGAGGGGCATCGTTGCATGTATTCTTTTCCAAAACCACAATGATGCACATTGATACACACACACACACACATCCAAGTGGTTTATGAAAAGGACACACATGCAATGACATCTAGTGGATCCATGTGGTTTATGACAAAGAACACACATGCAATGACATCTAGTGGATCCATGTGGTTTATGAAAATAACACACATGCAATGAAATCAGTGGATCCATGTGGTTTATGAAAAGGACACACTTGCAATGACATCTAGTGGATCCATGTGGTTTATGAAAAGAACACACATGCAATGACGTCTAATTCAATCCTAGCATGTTGCTAGGGTTCCTAGACATTGTTGGACACATGCTGGAGTGGCATCATTGCAGTTGTTATTTTCCAAAACCACAATGATGTACACTGATACACACACATGCAAGTGGTTTATGAAAAGGACACACATGCAATGACATCTGGTGAATCCATGTTGTTTATGAAAAAGAACACAAATGCAATGACATGTAGTGGATCCATGTGGTTTATGAAAAGAACACACATGCAATGACATTAGTGGATCTATATGGTTTATTAAAAGGACACACATGCAATGACATCTAGTGGGTCTATGTGGTTTATGAAAAGAACACACATGCAATGACATCTAGTTGAATCCCAACATGCTGCTGGGGTCCTGGACATGTTTGGACACATGCTGGATTTGCATCATTGCATGTCTTCTTTTCCAAAACCACAATGATGCACACTGATACACATACGCATCGAAGTGGGTGTGGTGATGCAGCATCGTTCAAACTGATAATACAATGCATGTTGTAGTTTAATCCCAGCATGCTACTAGGGTTCCTGGACATGGTTAGACACATGCTGGAGTGGCATCATTGCATGTGTTATTTTCCAAAACCACAATAATGCACACTAATACACACACACACATCCAAGTGGTTTATGAAAAGGACACACATGCAATGACATCTAGTGGATCCATGTGGTTTATGAAAAGAACACACATGCAATGACATCTAGTTGAATCCTAGCATGCTGCTAGGGTTCCTGGACATGTTTGGACACATGCTGGAGTGGTATCATTGCATGTCTTGTTTTCCAAAACCACAATGATCCACACTGATACACATACACATCCAAGTGGGTGTGGTGATTCAGAAGCGTTGAAACTGGTGATACAATGCATGTTGTAGTTGAATCCCAGCATGCCGTTAGGGTTCCTGGACATGGTTGGACACATGCTGGAGGGGCATCGTTGCATGTATTCTTTTCCAAAACCACAATGATGCACATTGATACACACATCCAAGGGGTTTATGAAAACGACAGACATGCAATGACATATAGTGGGTCCATGTGGTTCATAAAAGGAACACACATGCAATGACATCTAGTGGATCCATATGGTTTATGAAAATCACACACATGCAATGACATCAGTGGATCCATGTGGTTTATGAAAAGGACACACATGCAATGACATCTAGTGGATCCATGTGGTTTATGAAAAGTACACACATGCAATGACATCTAGATAAATCCCAGCATGTTGCTAGGGTTCCTAGACATGTTTGGACACATGTTGGAGTGGTATCATTGCATGTCTTCTTTTCCAAAACAAACAATGATGCACACTGATACACATACACATCCAAGTGGGTGTGGTGATGCAGCATCATTGAAACTGGTGATACAATGCATGTTGTAGTTGAATCCCAGCATGCCGCTAGGGTTCCTGGACATGGTTGGACACATGCTGGAGTGGCATCCTTGCATGTATTCTTTTCCGAAACAACAATGATGCACATTGATACACACACACACACATCCAAGTGGTTTATGAAAAGGACACACATGTAATGACATCTAGTGGATCCATGTAGTTTATGAATAAGAACACACATGCAATGACATCTAGTGGATCCATGTGGTTTATGAAAAGAACACACATGCAATGACATCAGTGGATCCATGTGGTTTATGAAAAGGACACACTTGCAATGACATCTAGTGGATCCATGTGGTTTATGAAAAGAACACACATGCAATGACATCTAATTGAATCCTAGCATGTTGCTAGGGTTCCTAGACATGGTTGGACACATGCTGGAGTGGCATCATTGTAGGTGTTATTTTCCAAAACCACAATGATGTACACACACACACATCCAAGTGGTTTATGAAAACGACACACATGCAATGACATCTGGTGAATCCATGTTGTTTATGAAAAAGAACACACATGCAATGACAAGTAGTTGATCCATGTGGTTTATGAAAAGAACGCACATGCAGTGACATTAGTGGATCCATGTGGTTTATGAAAAGTACACACATGCAATGACATCTAGATAAATCCCAGCATGTTGCTAGGGTTCCTGGACATGTTTGGACACATGTTGGAGTGGTATCATTGCATGTCTTCTTTTCCAAAACCACAATGATGCACACTGATACACATACACATCCAACTGGGTGTGGTGATGCAGCATCATTGAAACTGGTGATACAATGCATGTTGTAGTTGAATCCCAGCATGCCGCTAGGGTTCCTGGACATGGTTGGACACATGCTGGAGTGGCATCCTTGCATGTATTCTTTTCCGAAACAACAATGATGCACATTGATACACACACACACACACATCCAAGTGGTTTATGAAAAGGACACACATGCAATGACATCTAGTGGATCCATGTGGTTTATGAAAAAGAACACACATGCAATGACATCTAGTGGATCCATGTGGTTTATGAAAATAGCACACATGCAATGACATCAGTGGATCCATGTGGTTTATGAAAAGGACACACTTGCAATGACATCTAGTGGATCCATGTGGTTTATGAAAAGAACACACATGCAATGACGTCTAATTCAATCCTAGCATGTTGCTAGGGTTCCTAGCCATTGTTGGACACATGCTGGAGTGGCATCATTGCAGGTGTTATTTTCCAAAACCACAATGATGTACACTGATACACACACATGCAAGTGGTTTATGAAAAGGACACACATGCAATGACATCTGGTGAATCCATGTTGTTTATGAAAAAGAACACACATGCAATGACATGTAGTGGATCCATGTGGTTTATGAAAAGAACACACATGCAATGACATTAGTGGATCCATGTGGTTTATGAAAAGGACACACATGCAATGACATCTAGTGGATCCATGTGGTTTATGAAAAGAACACACATGCAATGACATCTAGTTGAATCCTAGCATGCTGCTAGGGTTCCTGGACATGTTTGGACACATGCTGGAGTGGTATCATTGCATGTCTTCTTTTCTAAAACCACAATGATCCACACTGATACACATACACATCCAAGTGGGTGTGGTGATTCACAAGCGTTGAAACTGGTGATACAATGCATGTTGTAGTCGAATCCCAGCATGCCGTTAGGGTTCCTGGACATGGTTGGACACATGCTGGAGGGGCATCGTTGCATGTATTCTTTTCCAAAACCACAATGATGCACATTGATACACACACACACACACATCCAAGTGGTTTATGAAAAGGACACACATGCAATGACATCTAGTGGATCCATGTGGTTTATGACAAAGAACACACATGCAATGACATCTAGTGGATCCATGTGGTTTATGAAAATAACACACATGCAATGAAATCAGTGGATCCATGTGGTTTATGAAAAGGACACACTTGCAATGACATCTAGTGGATCCATGTGGTTTATGAAAAGAACACACATGCAATGACGTCTAATTCAATCCTAGCATGTTGCTAGGGTTCCTAGACATTGTTGGACACATGCTGGAGTGGCATCATTGCAGTTGTTATTTTCCAAAACCACAATGATGTACACTGATACACACACATGCAAGTGGTTTATGAAAAGGACACACATGCAATGACATCTGGTGAATCCATGTTGTTTATGAAAAAGAACACAAATGCAATGACATGTAGTGGATCCATGTGGTTTATGAAAAGAACACACATGCAATGACATTAGTGGATCTATATGGTTTATTAAAAGGACACACATGCAATGACATCTAGTGGGTCTATGTGGTTTATGAAAAGAACACACATGCAATGACATCTAGTTGAATCCCAACATGCTGCTGGGGTCCTGGACATGTTTGGACACATGCTGGATTTGCATCATTGCATGTCTTCTTTTCCAAAACCACAATGATGCACACTGATACACATACGCATCGAAGTGGGTGTGGTGATGCAGCATCGTTCAAACTGATAATACAATGCATGTTGTAGTTTAATCCCAGCATGCTACTAGGGTTCCTGGACATGGTTAGACACATGCTGGAGTGGCATCATTGCATGTGTTATTTTCCAAAACCACAATAATGCACACTAATACACACACACACATCCAAGTGGTTTATGAAAAGGACACACATGCAATGACATCTAGTGGATCCATGTGGTTTATGAAAAGAACACACATGCAATGACATCTAGTTGAATCCTAGCATGCTGCTAGGGTTCCTGGACATGTTTGGACACATGCTGGAGTGGTATCATTGCATGTCTTGTTTTCCAAAACCACAATGATCCACACTGATACACATACACATCCAAGTGGGTGTGGTGATTCAGAAGCGTTGAAACTGGTGATACAATGCATGTTGTAGTTGAATCCCAGCATGCCGTTAGGGTTCCTGGACATGGTTGGACACATGCTGGAGGGGCATCGTTGCATGTATTCTTTTCCAAAACCACAATGATGCACATTGATACACACATCCAAGGGGTTTATGAAAACGACAGACATGCAATGACATATAGAGGGTCCATGTGGTTCATAAAAGGAACACACATGCAATGACATCTAGTGGATCCATATGGTTTATGAAAATCACACACATGCAATGACATCAGTGGATCCATGTGGTTTATGAAAAGGACACACATGCAATGACATCTAGTGGATCCATGTGGTTTATGAAAAGTACACACATGCAATGACATCTAGATAAATCCCAGCATGTTGCTAGGGTTCCTAGACATGTTTGGACACATGTTGGAGTGGTATCATTGCATGTCTTCTTTTCCAAAACAAACAATGATGCACACTGATACACATACACATCCAAGTGGGTGTGGTGATGCAGCATCATTGAAACTGGTGATACAATGCATGTTGTAGTTGAATCCCAGCATGCCGCTAGGGTTCCTGGACATGGTTGGACACATGCTGGAGTGGCATCCTTGCATGTATTCTTTTCCGAAACAACAATGATGCACATTGATACACACACACACATCCAAGTGGTTTATGAAAAGGACACACATGTAATGACATCTAGTGGATCCATGTAGTTTATGAATAAGAACACACATGCAATGACATCTAGTGGATCCATGTGGTTTATGAAAAGAACACACATGCAATGACATCAGTGGATCCATGTGGTTTATGAAAAGGACACACTTGCAATGACATCTAGTGGATCCATGTGGTTTATGAAAAGAACACACATGCAATGACATCTAATTGAATCCTAGCATGTTGCTAGGGTTCCTAGACATGGTTGGACACATGCTGGAGTGGCATCATTGTAGGTGTTATTTTCCAAAACCACAATGATGTACACACACACACATCCAAGTGGTTTATGAAAACGACACACATGCAATGACATCTGGTGAATCCATGTTGTTTATGAAAAAGAACACACATGCAATGACAAGTAGTTGATCCATGTGGTTTATGAAAAGAACGCACATGCAGTGACATTAGTGGATCCATGTGGTTTATGAAAAGTACACACATGCAATGACATCTAGATAAATCCCAGCATGTTGCTAGGGTTCCTGGACATGTTTGGACACATGTTGGAGTGGTATCATTGCATGTCTTCTTTTCCAAAACCACAATGATGCACACTGATACACATACACATCCAAGTGGGTGTGGTGATGCAGCATCATTGAAACTGGTGATACAATGCATGTTGTAGTTGAATCCCAGCATGCCGCTAGGGTTCCTGGACATGGTTGGACACATGCTGGAGTGGCATCCTTGCATGTATTCTTTTCCGAAATAACAATGATGCACATTGATACACACACACACACACATCCAAGTGGTTTATGAAAAGGACACACATGCAATGACATCTAGTGGATCCATGTGGTTTATGAAAAAGAACACACATGCAATGACATCTAGTGGATCCATGTGGTTTATGAAAATAGCACACATGCAATGACATCAGTGGATCCATGTGGTTTATGAAAAGGACACACTTGCAATGACATCTAGTGGATCCATGTGGTTTATGAAAAGAACACACATGCAATGACGTCTAATTCAATCCTAGCATGTTGCTAGGGTTCCTAGCCATTGTTGGACACATGCTGGAGTGGCATCATTGCAGGTGTTATTTTCCAAAACCACAATGATGTACACTGATACACACACATGCAAGTGGTTTATGAAAAGGACACACATGCAATGACATCTGGTGAATCCATGTTGTTTATGAAAAAGAACACACATGCAATGACATGTAGTGGATCCATGTGGTTTATGAAAAGAACACACATGCAATGACATTAGTGGATCCATGTGGTTTATGAAAAGGACACACATGCAATGACATCTAGTGGATCCATGTGGTTTATGAAAAGAACACACATGCAATGACATCTAGTTGAATCCTAGCATGCTGCTAGGGTTCCTGGACATGTTTGGACACATGCTGGAGTGGTATCATTGCATGTCTTCTTTTCTAAAACCACAATGATCCACACTGATACACATACACATCCAAGTGGGTGTGGTGATTCACAAGCGTTGAAACTGGTGATACAATGCATGTTGTAGTCGAATCCCAGCATGCCGTTAGGGTTCCTGGACATGGTTGGACACATGCTGGAGGGGCATCGTTGCATGTATTCTTTTCCAAAACCACAATGATGCACATTGATACACACACACACACATCCAAGTGGTTTATGAAAAGGACACACATGCAATGACATCTAGTGGATCCATGTGGTTTATGACAAAGAACACACATGCAATGACATCTAGTGGATCCATGTGGTTTATGAAAATAACACACATGCAATGAAATCAGTGGATCCATGTGGTTTATGAAAAGGACACACTTGCAATGACATCTAGTGGATCCATGTGGTTTATGAAAAGAACACACATGCAATGACGTCTAATTCAATCCTAGCATGTTGCTAGGGTTCCTAGACATTGTTGGACACATGCTGGAGTGGCATCATTGCAGTTGTTATTTTCCAAAACCACAATGATGTACACTGATACACACACATGCAAGTGGTTTATGAAAAGGACACACATGCAATGACATCTGGTGAATCCATGTTGTTTATGAAAAAGAACACAAATGCAATGACATGTAGTGGATCCATGTGGTTTATGAAAAGAACACACATGCAATGACATTAGTGGATCTATATGGTTTATTAAAAGGACACACATGCAATGACATCTAGTGGGTCTATGTGGTTTATGAAAAGAACACACATGCAATGACATCTAGTTGAATCCCAACATGCTGCTGGGGTCCTGGACATGTTTGGACACATGCTGGATTTGCATCATTGCATGTCTTCTTTTCCAAAACCACAATGATGCACACTGATACACATACGCATCGAAGTGGGTGTGGTGATGCAGCATCGTTCAAACTGATAATACAATGCATGTTGTAGTTTAATCCCAGCATGCTACTAGGGTTCCTGGACATGGTTAGACACATGCTGGAGTGGCATCATTGCATGTGTTATTTTCCAAAACCACAATAATGCACACTAATACACACACACACATCCAAGTGGTTTATGAAAAGGACACACATGCAATGACATCTAGTGGATCCATGTGGTTTATGAAAAGAACACACATGCAATGACATCTAGTTGAATCCTAGCATGCTGCTAGGGTTCCTGGACATGTTTGGACACATGCTGGAGTGGTATCATTGCATGTCTTGTTTTCCAAAACCACAATGATCCACACTGATACACATACACATCCAAGTGGGTGTGGTGATTCAGAAGCGTTGAAACTGGTGATACAATGCATGTTGTAGTTGAATCCCAGCATGCCGTTAGGGTTCCTGGACATGGTTGGACACATGCTGGAGGGGCATCGTTGCATGTATTCTTTTCCAAAACCACAATGATGCACATTGATACACACACACACACATCCAAGTGGTTTATGAAAAGGACACACATGCAATGACATCTAGTGGATCCATGTGGTTTATGAAAAAGAACACACATGCAATGACATCTAGTGGATCCATGTGGTTTATGAAAATAACACACATGCAATGACATCAGTGGATCCATGTGGTTTATGAAAAGGACACACTTGCAATGACATCTAGTGGATCCATGTGGTTTATGAAAAGAACACACATGCAATGACGTCTAATTCAATCCTAGCATCTTGCTAGGGTTCCTAGACATTGTTGGACACATACTGGAGTGGCATCATTGCAGGTGTTCTTTTCCAAAACCACGATGATGCACACTGATACACATACACATCCAAGTGGTTGTGGTGATGCAGCATCGTTCAAACTAGTGATACAATACATGTTGAAGTTGAATCCCAGCATGCTGCAAGGGTTCCTGGACATGGTTGGACACATGCTGGAGTGGAATCATTGCATGTGTTCTTCTCCAAAACCACAATGTGCACATTGATACATACACACATCCAAGTGGTTTATGAAAAGGACACACATGCAATGACGTCTAATTCAATCCTAGCATGTTGCTAGGGTTCCTAGACATTGTTGGACACAAGCTGGAGTGGCATCATTGCAGGTGTTATTTTCCAAAACCACAATGATGTACACTGATACACACACATGCAAGTGGTTTATGAAAAGGACACACATGCAATGACATCTGGTGAATCCATGTTGTTTATGAAAAAGAACACACATGCAATGACATGTAGTGGATCCATGTGGTTTATGAAAAGAACACACATGCAATGACATTAGTGGATCTATATGGTTTATTAAAAGGACACACATGCAATGACATCTAGTGGGTCTATGTGGTTTATGAAAAGAACACACATGCAATGACATCTAGTTGAATCCCAACATGCTGCTGGGGTCCTGGACATGTTTGGACACATGCTGGATTTGCATCATTGCATGTCTTCTTTTCCAAAACCACAATGATGCACACTGATACACATACGCATCCAAGTGGGTGTGGTGATGCAGCATCGTTCAAACTGATAATACAATGCATGTTGTAGTTTAATCCCAGCATGCTACTAGGGTTCCTGGACATGGTTAGACACATGCTGGAGTAGCATCATTGCATGTGTTCTTTTCCAAAACCACAATAATGCACACTAATACACACACACACATCCAAGTGGTTTATGAAAAGGACACACATGCAATGACATCTATTGGATCCATGTGGTTTATGAAAAGAACACACATGCAATGACATCTAGTTGAATCCTAGCATGTTGCTAGGGTTCCTGGACATGTTTGGACACATGCTGGAGTGGTATCATTGCATGTCTTGTTTTCCAAAATCACAATGATCCACACTGATACACATACACATCCAAGTGGGTGTGGTGATTCAGAAGCGTTGAAACTGGTGATACAATGCATGTTGTAGTTGAATCCCAGCATGCCGTTAGGGTTCCTGGACATGGTTGGACACACGTTGGAGGGGCATCGTTGCATGTATTCTTTTCCAAAACCACAATGATGCACATTGATACACACACACATCCAAGTGGTTTATGAAAAGGACACACATGCAATGACATCTAGTGGATCCATGTGGTTTATGAAAAAGACCACACATGCAATGACATCTAGTGGATCCATGTGGTTTATGAAAATAACACACATGCAATGACATTAGTGGATCCATGTGGTTTATGAAAAGGACACACTTGCAAGGACATCTAGTGGATCCATGTGGTTTATGAAAAGAACACACATGCAATGACGTCTAATTCAATCCTAGCATGTTGCTAGGGTTCCTAAATATTGTTGGACACATGCTGGAGTGGCATCATTGCAGCTGTTCTTTTCCAAAACCACGATGATGCACACTGATACACATACACATCCAAGTGGTTGTGGTGATGCAGCATCGTTCAAACTAGTGATACAATACATGTTGAAGTTGAATCCCAGCATGCTGCAAGGGTTCCTGGACATGGTTGGACACATGCTGGAGTGGAATCATTGCATGTGTTCTTCTCGAAAACCACAATGTGCACATTGATACATACACACATCCAAGTGGTTTATGAAAAGGACACACATGCAATGACATCTAGTGGATCCATGTGGTTTATGAAAAAGAACAGACATGCAATGACATCTAGTGGATCCATGTGGTTTATGAAAATAACACACATGCAATTACATCAGTGGATCCATGTGTTTATGAAAAGGACACACATGCAATCACATCTAGTGGATCCATATTGTTTATGAAAAGAACACGCATGCAATGAAATCTAACTGAGTCCCAGTATGTTGCTAGGGTTCCTAGACATGGTAGGACACATGCTGGAGTGGCATCATTGCAGGTGTTCTTTTCCAAAACCACAATGATGCACACTTATACACACACATCCAAGTGGTTTATGAAAAGGACACACATGCAATGACGTCTAATTCAATCCTAGCATGTTGCTAGGGTTCCTAGACATTGTTGGACACAAGCTGGAGTGGCATCATTGCAGGTGTTATTTTCCAAAACCACAATGATGTACACTGATACACACACATGCAAGTGGTTTATGAAAAGGACACACATGCAATGACATCTGGTGAATCCATGTTGTTTATGAAAAAGAACACACATGCAATGACATGTAGTGGATCCATCTGGTTTATGAAAACAACACACATGCATTGACATTAGTGGATCCATGTGGTTTATTAAAAGGACACACATGTAATGCCATCTAGTGGGTTCATGTGCTCTATGAAAAGAACACATATGCAATGACATCTAGTTGAATCCTAGCATGCTGCTAGCGTTCCTGGACATGTTTGGACACATGCTGGAGAGGCATCATTGCATGTGTTCTTTTCCGAAACCACAATGATGCACATAGATACACACACACACATCCAAGTGGTTTTTGAAAAGGACACACATGCAATGACATCTAATGGATCCATGTGGTTTGTGAAAAACAACACCCACGCAATAACATCTAGTGGATCCATGTGGTTTATGAAAATAACACACATGCAATGACATTAGTTGATCCATATGGTTTATGAAACAGAAACACATGCAATGACATCTAGTTGAATCGCAGCATGCTTCTAGGGTTCCTGGATATGTTTGGACACATGCTAGAGTGGCATCATTGCATGTGTTATTTTCCAAAACCACAATAATGAACACTGATACATACACACACACACACCTCCAAGTGGGTGTGGTGATGCAACATCTTCCAAACTGGTGATACAATGCCTGTTGTAGTTGAATCCCAGCATGCTCCTAGGGTTCCTTGACATTGTTGGACAGATGCAGGAGTGGCATCATTGCATGTGTTCTTTTCCAAAAACACATTGATGCACACTGATACAGACATCCAAGGGGTTTATGAAAACGACAGACATGCAATGACATATAGTGGGTCCATGTGGTTCATAAAAGGAACACACATGCAATGACATCTAGTGGATCCATATGGTTTATGAAAATCACACACATGCAATGACATCAGTGGATCCATGTGGTTTATGAAAAGGACACACATGCAATGACATCTAGTGGATCCATGTGGTTTATGAAAAGTACACACATGCAATGACATCTAGATAAATCCCAGCATGTTGCTAGGGTTCCTGGACATGTTTGGACACATGTTGGAGTGGTATCATTGCATGTCTTCTTTTCCAAAACCACAATGATGCACACTGATACACATACACATCCAAGTGGGTGTGGTGATGCAGCATCATTGAAACTGGTGATACAATGCATGTTGTAGTTGAATCCCAGCATGCCGCTAGGGTTCCTGGACATGGTTGGACACATGCTGGAGTGGCATCCTTGCATGTATTCTTTTCCGAAACCACAATGATGCACATTGATACACACACACACACATCCAAGTGGTTTATGAAAAGGACACACATGTAATGACATCTAGTGGATCCATGTGGTTTATGAATAAGAACACACATGCAATGACATCTAGTGGATCCATGTGGTTTATGAAAAGAACACACATGCAATGACATCAGTGGATCCATGTGGTTTATGAAAAGGACACACTTGTAATGACATCTAGTGGATCCATGTGGTTTATGAAAAGAACACACATGCAATGACATCTAATTGAATCCTAGCAAGTTGCTAGGGTTCCTAGACATGGTTGGACACATGCTGGAGTGGCATCATTGTAGGTGTTATTTTCCAAAACCACAATGATGTACACACACACACATCCAAGTGGTTTATGAAAACGACACACATGCAATGACATCTGGTGAATCCATGTTGTTTATGAAAAAGAACACACATGCAATGACAAGTAGTTGATCCATGTGGTTTATGAAAAGAACGCACATGTAATGACATTAGTGGATCCATGTGGTTTATGAAAAGGACACACATGCAATGACATCTAGTGGATCCATGTGGTTTATGAAAAGAACACACATGCAATGACATCTAGTTGAATCCTAGCATGCTGCTAGGGTTCCTGGACATGTTTGGACACATGCTGGAGTGGTATCATTGCATGTCTTCTTTTCTAAAACCACAATGATCCACACTGATACACATACACATCCAAGTGGGTGTGGTGATTCAGAAGCATTGAAACTGGTGATACAATGCATGTTGTAGTCGAATCCCAGCATGCCGTTAGGGTTCCTGGACATGGTTGGACACATGCTGGAGGGGCATCGTTGCATGTATTCTTTTCCAAAACCACAATGATGCACATTGATACACACACACAGACATCCAAGTGGTTTATGAAAAGGACACACATGCAATGACATCTAGTGGATCCATGTGGTTTATGAAAAAGAACACACATGCAATGACATCTAGTGGATCCATGTGGTTTATGAAAATAACACACATGCAATGAAATCAGTGGATCCATGTGGTTTATGAAAAGGACACACTTGCAATGACATCTAGTGGATCCATGTGGTTTATGAAAAGAACACACATGCAATGACGTCTAATTCAATCCTAGCATGTTGCTAGGGTTCCTAGACATCGTTGGACACATGCTGGAGTGGCATCATTGCAGGTGTTATTTTCCAAAACCACAATGATGTACACTGATACACACACATGCAAGTGGTTTATGAAAAGGACACACATGCAATGACATCTGGTGAATCCATGTTGTTTATGAAAAAGAACACACATGCAATGACATGTAGTGGATCCATGTGGTTTATGAAAAGAACACACATGCAATGACATTAGTGGATCTATATGGTTTATTAAAAGGACACACATGCAATGACATCTAGTGGGTCTATGTGGTTTATGAAAAGAACACACATGCAATGACATCTAGTTGAATCCCAACATGCTGCTGGGGTCCTGGACATGTTTGGACACATGCTGGATTTGCATCATTGCATGTCTTCTTTTCCAAAACCACAATGATGCACACTGATACACATACGCATCCAAGTGGGTGTGGTGATGCAGCATCGTTCAAACTGATAATACAATGCATGTTGTAGTTTAATCCCAGCATGCTACTAGGGTTCCTCGACATGGTTAGACACATGCTGGAGTGGCATCATTGCATGTGTTCTTTTCCAAAACCACAATAATGCACACTAATACACACACACACACATCCAAGTGGTTTATGAAAAGGACACACATGCAATGACATCTAGTGGATCCATGTGGTTTATGAAAAGAACACACATGCAATGACATCTAGTTGAATCCTAGCATGCTGCTAGGGTTCCTGGACATGTTTGGACACATGCTGGAGTGGTATCATTGCATGTCTTGTTTTCCAAAACCACAATGATCCACACTGATACACATACACATCCAAGTGGGTGTGGTGATTCAGAAGCGTTGAAACTGGTGATACAATGCATGTTGTAGTTGAATCCCAGCATGCCGTTAGGGTTCCTGGACATGGTTGGACACATGCTGGAGGGGCATCGTTGCATGTATTCTTTTCCAAAACCACAATGATGCACATTGATACACACACACACACATCCAAGTGGTTTATGAAAAGGACACACATGCAATGACATCTAGTGGATCCATGTGGTTTATGAAAAAGAACACACATGCAATGACATCTAGTGGATCCATGTGGTTTATGAAAATAGCACACATGCAATGACATCAGTGGATCCATGTGGTTTATGAAAAGGACACACTTGCAATGACATCTAGTGGATCCATGTGGTTTATGAAAAGAACACACATGCAATGACGTCTAATTCAATCCTAGCATGTTGCTAGGGTTCCTAGCCATTGTTGGACACATGCTGGAGTGGCATCATTGCAGGTGTTATTTTCCAAAACCACAATGATGTACACTGATACACACACATGCAAGTGGTTTATGAAAAGGACACACATGCAATGACATCTGGTGAATCCATGTTGTTTATGAAAAAGAACACACATGCAATGACATGTAGTGGATCCATGTGGTTTATGAAAAGAACACACATGCAATGACATTAGTGGATCTATATGGTTTATTAAAAGGACACACATGCAATGACATCTAGTGGGTCTATGTGGTTTATGAAAAGAACACACATGCAATGACATCTAGTTGAATCCCAACATGCTGCTGGGGTCCTGGACATGTTTGGACACATGCTGGATTTGCATCATTGCATGTCTTCTTTTCCAAAACCACAATGATGCACACTGATACACATACGCATCGAAGTGGGTGTGGTGATGCAGCATCGTTCAAACTGATAATACAATGCATGTTGTAGTTTAATCCCAACATGCTACTAGGGTTCCTGGACATGGTTAGACACATGCTGGAGTGGCATCATTGCATGTGTTATTTTCCAAAACCACAATAATGCACACTAATACACACACACACATCCAAGTGGTTTATGAAAAGGACACACATGCAATGACATCTAGTGGATCCATGTGGTTTATGAAAAAGAACACACATGCAAGGACATCTAGTTGAATCCTAGCATGCTGCTAGGGTTCCTGGACATGTTTGGACACATGCTGGAGTGGTATCATTGCATGTCTTGTTTTCCAAAACCACAATGATCCACACTGATACACATACACATCCAAGTGGGTGTGGTGATTCAGAAGCGTTGAAACTGGTGATACAATGCATGTTGTAGTTGAATCCCAGCATGCCGTTAGGGTTCCTGGACATGGTTGGACACATGCTGGAGGGGCATCGTTGCATGTATTCTTTTCCAAAACCACAATGATGCACATTGATACACACACACACATCCAAGTGGTTTATGAAAAGGACACACATGCAATGACATCTAGTGGATCCATGTGGTTTATGAAAAAGACCACACATGCAATGACATCTAGTGGATCCATGTGGTTTATGAAAATAACACACATGCAATGACATTAGTGGATCCATGTGGTTTATGAAAAGGACACACTTGCAATGACATCTAGTGGATCCATGTGGTTTATGAAAAGAACACACATGCAATGACGTCTAATTCAATCCTAGCATCTTGCTAGGGTTCCTAGACATTGTTGGACACATACTGGAGTGGCATCATTGCAGGTGTTCTTTTCCAAAACCACGATGATGCACACTGATACACATACACATTCAAGTGGTTGTGGTGATGCAGCATCGTTCAAACTAGTGATACAATACATGTTGAAGTTGAATCCCAGCATGCTGCAAGGGTTCCTGGACATGGTTGGACACATGCTGGAGTGGAATCATTGCATGTGTTCTTCTCCAAAACCACAATGTGCACATTGATACATACACACATCCAAGTGGTTTATGAAAAGGACACACATGCAATGACGTCTAATTCAATCCTAGCATGTTGCTAGGGTTCCTAGACATTGTTGGACACAAGCTGGAGTGGCATCATTGCAGGTGTTATTTTCCAAAACCACAATGATGTACACTGATACACACACATGCAAGTGGTTTATGAAAAGGACACACATGCAATGACATCTGGTGAATCCATGTTGTTTATGAAAAAGAACACACATGCAATGACATGTAGTGGATCCATGTGGTTTATGAAAAGAACACACATGCAATGACATTAGTGGATCTATATGGTTTATTAAAAGGACACACATGCAATGACATCTAGTGGGTCTATGTGGTTTATGAAAAGAACACACATGCAATGACATCTAGTTGAATCCCAACATCCTGCTGGGGTCCTGGACATGTTTGGACACATGCTGGATTTGCATCATTGCATGTCTTCTTTTCCAAAACCACAATGATGCACACTGATACACATACGCATCCAAGTGGGTGTGGTGATGCAGCATCGTTCAAACTGATAATACAATGCATGTTGTAGTTTAATCCCAGCATGCTACTAGGGTTCCTGGACATGGTTAGACACATGCTGGAGTGGCATCATTGCATGTGTTCTTTTCCAAAACCACAATAATGCACACTAATACACACACACACACATCCAAGTGGTTTATGAAAAGGACACACATGCAATGACATCTAGTGGATCCATGTGGTTTATGAAAAGAACACACATGCAATGACATCTAGTTGAATCCTAGCATGCTGCTAGGGTTCCTGGACATGTTTGGACACATGCTGGAGTGGTATCATTGCATGTCTTGTTTTCCAAAACCACAATGATCCACACTGATACACATACACATCCAAGTGGGTGTGGTGATTCAGAAGCGTTGAAACTGGTGATACAATGCATGTTGTAGTTGAATCCCAGCATGCCGTTAGGGTTCCTGGACATGGTTGGACACATGCTGGAGGGGCATCGTTGCATGTATTCTTTTCCAAAACCACAATGATGCACATTGATACACACACACACACATCCAAGTGGTTTATGAAAAGGACACACATGCAATGACATCTAGTGGATCCATGTGGTTTATGAAAAAGAACACACATGCAATGACATCTAGTGGATCCATGTGGTTTATGATAATAGCACACATGCAATGACATCAGTGGATCCATGTGGTTTATGAAAAGGACACACTTGCAATGACATCTAGTGGATCCATGTGGTTTATGAAAAGAACACACATGCAATGACGTCTAATTCAATCCTAGCATGTTGCTAGGGTTCCTAGCCATTGTTGGACACATGCTGGAGTGGCATCATTGCAGGTGTTATTTTCCAAAACCACAATGATGTACACTGATACACACACATGCAAGTGGTTTATGAAAAGGACACACATGCAATGACATCTGGTGAATCCATGTTGTTTATGAAAAAGAACACACATGCAATGACATGTAGTGGATCCATGTGGTTTATGAAAAGAACACACATGCAATGACATTAGTGGATCTATATGGTTTATTAAAAGGACACACATGCAATGACATCTAGTGGGTCTATGTGGTTTATGAAAAGAACACACATGCAATGACATCTAGTTGAAATCAACATGCTGCTGGGGTCCTGGACATGTTTGGACACATGATGGATTTGCATCATTGCATGTCTTCTTTTCCAAAACCACAATGATGCACACTGATACACATACGCATCGAAGTGGGGGTGGTGATGCAGCATCGTTCAAACTGATAATACAATGCATGTTGTAGTTTAATCCCAGCATGCTACTAGGGTTCCTGGACATGGTTAGACACATGCTGGAGTGGCATCATTGCATGTGTTATTTTCCAAAACCACAATAATGCACACTAATACACACACACACATCCAAGTGGTTTATGAAAAGGACACACATGCAATGACATCTAGTGGATCCATGTGGTTTATGAAAAGAACACACATGCAAGGACATCTAGTTGAATCCTAGCATGCTGCTAGGGTTCCTGGACATGTTTGGACACATGCTGGAGTGGTAGCATTGCATGTCTTGTTTTCCAAAACCACAATGATCCACACTGATACACATACACATCCAAGTGGGTGTGGTGATTCAGAAGCGTTGAAACTGGTGATACAATGCATGTTGTAGTTGAATCCCAGCATGCCGTTAGGGTTCCTGGACATGGTTGGACACATGCTGGAGGGGCATCGTTGCATGTATTCTTTTCCAAAACCACAATGATGCACATTGATACACACACACACATCCAAGTGGTTTATGAAAAGGACACACATGCAATGACATCTAGTGGATCCATGTGGTTTATGAAAAAGACCACACATGCAATGACATCTAGTGGATCCATGTGGTTTATGAAAATAACACACATGCAATGACATTAGTGGATCCATGTGGTTTATGAAAAGGACACACTTGCAATGACATCTAGTGGATCCATGTGGTTTATGAAAAGAACACACATGCAATGACGTCTAATTCAATCCTAGCATCTTGCTAGGGTTCCTAGACATTGTTGGACACATACTGGAGTGGCATCATTGCAGGTGTTCTTTTCCAAAACCACGATGATGCACACTGATACACATACACATCCAAGTGGTTGTGGTGATGCAGCATCGTTCAAACTAGTGATACAATACATGTTGAAGTTGAATCCCAGCATGCTGCAAGGGTTCCTGGACATGGTTGGACACATGCTGGAGTGGAATCATTGCATGTGTTCTTCTCCAAAACCACAATGTGCACATTGATACATACACACATCCAAGTGGTTTATGAAAAGGACACACATGCAATGACGTCTAATTCAATCCTAGCATGTTGCTAGGGTTCCTAGACATTGTTGGACACAAGCTGGAGTGGCATCATTGCAGGTGTTATTTTCCAAAACCACAATGATGTACACTGATACACACACATGCAAGTGGTTTATGAAAAGGACACACATGCAATGACATCTGGTGAATCCATGTTGTTTATGAAAAAGAACACACATGCAATGACATGTAGTGGATCCATGTGGTTTATGAAAAGAACACACATGCAATGACATTAGTGGATCTATATGGTTTATTAAAAGGACACACATGCAATGACATCTAGTGGGTCTATGTGGTTTATGAAAAGAACACACATGCAATGACATCTAGTTGAATCCCAACATGCTGCTGGGGTCCTGGACATGTTTGGACACATGCTGGATTTGCATCATTGCATGTCTTCTTTTCCAAAACCACAATGATGCACACTGATACACATACGCATCCAAGTGGGTGTGGTGATGCAGCATCGTTCAAACTGATAATACAATGCATGTTGTAGTTTAATCCCAGCATGCTACTAGGGTTCCTGGACATGGTTAGACACATGCTGGAGTGGCATCATTGCATGTGTTCTTTTCCAAAACCACAATAATGCACACTAATACACACACACACATCCAAGTGGTTTATGAAAAGGACACACATGCAATGACATCTAGTGGATCCATGTGGTTTATGAAAAGAACACACATGCAATGACATCTAGTTGAATCCTAGCATGTTGCTAGGGTTCCTGGACATGTTTGGACACATGCTGGAGTGGTATCATTGCATGTCTTGTTTTCCAAAATCACAATGATCCACACTGATACACATACACATCCAAGTGGGTGTGGTGATTCAGAAGCGTTGAAACTGGTGATACAATGCATGTTGTAGTTGAATCCCAGCATGCCGTTAGGGTTCCTGGACATGGTTGGACACACGTTGGAGGGGCATCGTTGCATGTATTCTTTTCCAAAACCACAATGATGCACATTGATACACACACACACATCCAAGTGGTTTATGAAAAGGACACACATGCAATGACATCTAGTGGATCCATGTGGTTTATGAAAAAGACCACACATGCAATGACATCTAGTGGATCCATGTGGTTTATGAAAATAACACACATGCAATGACATTAGTGGATCCATGTGGTTTATGAAAAGGACACACTTGCAATGACATCTAGTGGATCCATGTGGTTTATGAAAAGAACACACATGCAATGACGTCTAATTCAATCCTAGCATGTTTCTAGGGTTCCTAAATATTGTTGGACACATGCTGGAGTGGCATCATTGCAGCTGTTCTTTTCCAAAACCACGATGATGCACACTGATACACATACACATCCAAGTGGTTGTGGTGATGCAGCATCGTTCAAACTAGTGATACAATACATGTTGAAGTTGAATCCCAGCATGCTGCAAGGGTTCCTGGACATGGTTGGACACATGCTGGAGTGGAATCATTGCATGTGTTCTTCTCGAAAACCACAATGTGCACATTGATACATACACACATCCAAGTGGTTTATGAAAAGGACACACATGCAATGACATCTAGTGGATCCATGTGGTTTATGAAAAAGAACAGACATGCAATGACATCTAGTGGATCCATGTGGTTTATGAAAATAACACACATGCAATTACATCAGTGGATCCATGTGTTTATGAAAAGGACACACATGCAATCACATCTAGTGGATCCATATTGTTTATGAAAAGAACACGCATGCAATGAAATCTAACTGAGTCCCAGTATGTTGCTAGGGTTCCTAGACATGGTAGGACACATGCTGGAGTGGCATCATTGCAGGTGTTCTTTTCCAAAACCACAATGATGCACACTTATACACACACATCCAAGTGGTTTATGAAAAGGACACACATGCAATGACGTCTAATTCAATCCTAGCATGTTGCTAGGGTTCCTAGACATTGTTGGACACAAGCTGGAGTGGCATCATTGCAGGTGTTATTTTCCAAAACCACAATGATGTACACTGATACACACACATGCAAGTGGTTTATGAAAAGGACACACATGCAATGACATCTGGTGAATCCATGTTGTTTATGAAAAAGAACACACATGCAATGACATGTAGTGGATCCATCTGGTTTATGAAAACAACACACATGCATTGACATTAGTGGATCCATGTGGTTTATTAAAAGGACACACATGTAATGCCATCTAGTGGGTTCATGTGCTCTATGAAAAGAACACATATGCAATGACATCTAGTTGAATCCTAGCATGCTGCTAGCGTTCCTGGACATGTTTGGACACATGCTGGAGAGGCATCATTGCATGTGTTCTTTTCCGAAACCACAATGATGCACATAGATACACACACACACACATCCAAGTGGTTTTTGAAAAGGACACACATGCAATGACATCTAATGGATCCATGTGGTTTGTGAAAAACAACACCCATGCAATAACATCTAGTGGATCCATGTGGTTTATGAAAATAACACACATGCAATGACATTAGTTGATCCATATGGTTTATGAAACAGAAACACATGCAATGACATCTAGTTGAATCGCAGCATGCTTCTAGGGTTCCTGGATATGTTTGGACACATGCTAGAGTGGCATCATTGCATGTGTTATTTTCCAAAACCACAATAATGAACACTGATACATACACACACACACCTCCAAGTGGGTGTGGTGATGCAACATCTTCCAAACTGGTGATACAATGCCTGTTGTAGTTGAATCCCAGCATGCTCCTAGGGTTCCTTGACATTGTTGGACAGATGCAGGAGTGGCATCATTGCATGTGTTCTTTTTCAAAAACACATTGATGCACACTGATACAGACATCCAAGGGGTTTATGAAAACGACAGACATGCAATGACATATAGTGGGTCCATGTGGTTCATAAAAGGAACACACATGCAATGACATCTAGTGGATCCATATGGTTTATGAAAATCACACACATGCAATGACATCAGTGGATCCATGTGGTTTATGAAAAGGACACACATGCAATGACATCTAGTGGATCCATGTGGTTTATGAAAAGTACACACATGCAATGACATCTAGATAAATCCCAGCATGTTGCTAGGGTTCCTGGACATGTTTGGACACATGTTGGAGTGGTATCATTGCATGTCTTCTTTTCCAAAACCACAATGATGCACACTGATACACATACACATCCAAGTGGGTGTGGTGATGCAGCATCATTGAAACTGGTGATACAATGCATGTTGTAGTTGAATCCCAGCATGCCGCTAGGGTTCCTGGACATGGTTGGACACATGCTGGAGTGGCATCCTTGCATGTATTCTTTTCCGAAACCACAATGATGCACATTGATACACACACACACATCCAAGTGGTTTATGAAAAGGACACACATGTAATGACATCTAGTGGATCCATGTGGTTTATGAATAAGAACACACATGCAATGACATCTAGTGGATCCATGTGGTTTATGAAAAGAACACACATGCAATGACATCAGTGGATCCATGTGGTTTATGAAAAGGACACACTTGTAATGACATCTAGTGGATCCATGTGGTTTATGAAAAGAACACACATGCAATGACATCTAATTGAATCCTAGCAAGTTGCTAGGGTTCCTAGACATGGTTGGACACATGCTGGAGTGGCATCATTGTAGGTGTTATTTTCCAAAACCACAATGATGTACACACACACACATCCAAGTGGTTTATGAAAACGACACACATGCAATGACATCTGGTGAATCCATGTTGTTTATGAAAAAGAACACACATGCAATGACAAGTAGTTGATCCATGTGGTTTATGAAAAGAACGCACATGTAATGACATTAGTGGATCCATGTGGTTTATGAAAAGGACACACATGCAATGACATCTAGTGGATCCATGTGGTTTATGAAAAGAACACACATGCAATGACATCTAGTTGAATCCTAGCATGCTGCTAGGGTTCCTGGACATGTTTGGACACATGCTGGAGTGGTATCATTGCATGTCTTCTTTTCTAAAACCACAATGATCCACACTGATACACATACACATCCAAGTGGGTGTGGTGATTCAGAAGCATTGAAACTGGTGATACAATGCATGTTGTAGTCGAATCCCAGCATGCCGTTAGGGTTCCTGGACATGGTTGGACACATGCTGGAGGGGCATCGTTGCATGTATTCTTTTCCAAAACCACAATGATGCACATTGATACACACACACAGACATCCAAGTGGTTTATGAAAAGGACACACATGCAATGACATCTAGTGGATCCATGTGGTTTATGAAAAAGAACACACATGCAATGACATCTAGTGGATCCATGTGGTTTATGAAAATAACACACATGCAATGAAATCAGTGGATCCATGTGGTTTATGAAAAGGACACACTTGCAATGACATCTAGTGGATCCATGTGGTTTATGAAAAGAACACACATGCAATGACGTCTAATTCAATCCTAGCATGTTGCTAGGGTTCCTAGACATCGTTGGACACATGCTGGAGTGGCATCATTGCAGGTGTTATTTTCCAAAACCACAATGATGTACACTGATACACACACATGCAAGTGGTTTATGAAAAGGACACACATGCAATGACATCTGGTGAATCCATGTTGTTTATGAAAAAGAACACACATGCAATGACATGTAGTGGATCCATGTGGTTTATGAAAAGAACACACATGCAATGACATTAGTGGATCTATATGGTTTATTAAAAGGACACACATGCAATGACATCTAGTGGGTCTATGTGGTTTATGAAAAGAACACACATGCAATGACATCTAGTTGAATCCCAACATGCTGCTGGGGTCCTGGACATGTTTGGACACATGCTGGATTTGCATCATTGCATGTCTTCTTTTCCAAAACCACAATGATGCACACTGATACACATACGCATCCAAGTGGGTGTGGTGATGCAGCATCGTTCAAACTGATAATACAATGCATGTTGTAGTTTAATCCCAGCATGCTACTAGGGTTCCTGGACATGGTTAGACACATGCTGGAGTGGCATCATTGCATGTGTTATTTTCCAAAACCACAATAATGCACACTAATACACACACACACATCCAAGTGGTTTATGAAAAGGACACACATGCAATGACATCTAGTGGATCCATGTGGTTTATGAAAAGAACACACATGCAATGACATCTAGTTGAATCCTAGCATGCTGCTAGGGTTCCTGGACATGTTTGGACACATGCTGGAGTGGTATCATTGCATGTCTTGTTTTCCAAAACCACAATGATCCACACTGATACACATACACATCCAAGTGGGTGTGGTGATTCAGAAGCGTTGAAACTGGTGATACAATGCATGTTGTAGTTGAATCCCAGCATGCCGTTAGGGTTCCTGGACATGGTTGGACACATGCTGGAGGGGCATCGTTGCATGTATTCTTTTCCAAAACCACAATGATGCACATTGATACACACACACACACATCCAAGTGGTTTATGAAAAGGACACACATGCAATGACATCTAGTGGATCCATGTGGTTTATGAAAAAGAACACACATGCAATGACATCTAGTGGATCCATGTGGTTTATGAAAATAGCACACATGCAATGACATCAGTGGATCCATGTGGTTTATGAAAAGGACACACTTGCAATGACATCTAGTGGATCCATGTGGTTTATGAAAAGAACACACATGCAATGACGTCTAATTCAATCCTAGCATGTTGCTAGGGTTCCTAGCCATTGTTGGACACATGCTGGAGTGGCATCATTGCAGGTGTTATTTTCCAAAACCACAATGATGTACACTGATACACACACATGCAAGTGGTTTATGAAAAGGACACACATGCAATGACATCTGGTGAATCCATGTTGTTTATGAAAAAGAACACACATGCAATGACATGTAGTGGATCCATGTGGTTTATGAAAAGAACACACATGCAATGACATTAGTGGATCTATATGGTTTATTAAAAGGACACACATGCAATGACATCTAGTGGGTCTATGTGGTTTATGAAAAGAACACACATGCAATGACATCTAGTTGAATCCCAACATGCTGCTGGGGTCCTGGACATGTTTGGACACATGCTGGATTTGCATCATTGCATGTCTTCTTTTCCAAAACCACAATGATGCACACTGATACACATACGCATCCAAGTGGGTGTGGTGATGCAGCATCGTTCAAACTGATAATACAATGCATGTTGTAGTTTAATCCCAGCATGCTACTAGGGTTCCTGGACATGGTTAGACACATGCTGGAGTGGCATCATTGCATGTGTTATTTTCCAAAACCACAATAATGCACACTAATACACACACACACATCCAAGTGGTTTATGAAAAGGACACACATGCAATGACATCTAGTGGATCCATGTGGTTTATGAAAAGAACACACATGCAATGACATCTAGTTGAATCCTAGCATGCTGCTAGGGTTCCTGGACATGTTTGGACACATGCTGGAGTGGTATCATTGCATGTCTTGTTTTCCAAAACCACAATGATCCACACTGATACACATACACATCCAAGTGGGTGTGGTGATTAAGAAGCGTTGAAACTGGTGATACAATGCATGTTGTAGTTGAATCCCAGCATGCCGTTAGGGTTCCTGGACATGGTTGGACACATGCTGGAGGGGCATCGTTGCATGTATTCTTTTCCAAAACCACAATGATGCACATTGATACACACACACACACACATCCAAGTGGTTTATGAAAAGGACACACATGCAATGACATCTAGTGGATCCATGTGGTTTATGAAAAAGAACACACATGCAATGACATCTAGTGGATCCATGTGGTTTATGAAAATAACACACATGCAATGACATCAGTGGATCCATGTGGTTTATGAAAAGGACACACTTGCAATGACATCTAGTGGATCCATGTGGTTTATGAAAAGAACACACATGCAATGACGTCTAATTCAATCCTAGCATGTTGCTAGGGTTCCTAGACATTGTTGGACACATGCTGGAGTGGCATCATTGGAGGTGTTATTTTCCAAAACCACAATGATGTACACTGATACACACACATGCAAGTGGTTTATGAAAAGGACACACATGCAATGACATCTGGTGAATCCATGTTGTTTATGAAAAAGAACACACATGCAATGTAGTGGATCCATGTGGTTTATGAAAAGAACACACATGCAATGACATTAGTGGATCTATATGGTTTATTAAAAGGACACACATGCAATGACATCTAGTGGGTCTATGTGGTTTATGAAAAGAACACACATGCAATGACATCTAGTTGAATCCCAACATGCTGCTGGGGTCCTGGACATGTTTGGACACATGCTGGATTTGCATCATTGCATGTCTTCTTTTCCAAAACCACAATGATGCACACTGATACACATACGCATCGAAGTGGGTGTGGTGATGCAGCATCGTTCAAACTGATAATGCAATGCATGTTGTAGTTTAATCCCAGCATGCTACTAGGGTTCCTGGACATGGTTAGACACATGCTGGAGTGGCATCATTGCATGTGTTCTTTTCCAAAACCACAATAATGCACAC
Organism: Avena eriantha; assembly: GCA_910589775.1. Taxonomy (NCBI): domain Eukaryota; kingdom Viridiplantae; phylum Streptophyta; class Magnoliopsida; order Poales; family Poaceae; genus Avena; species Avena eriantha. The sequence continues at coordinate 26,872,419 of OU342746.1, read as the reverse complement.
TAATACACACACACACATCCAAGTGGTTTATGAAAAGGACACACATGCAATGACATCTAGTGGATCCATGTGGTTTATGAAAAAGAACACACATGCAAGGACATCTAGTTGAATCCTAGCATGCTGCTAGGGTTCCTGGACATGTTTGGACACATGCTGGAGTGGTATCATTGCATGTCTTGTTTTCCAAAACCACAATGATCCACACTGATACACATACACATCCAAGTGGGTGTGGTGATTCAGAATCGTTGAAACTGGTGATACAATGCATGTTGTAGTTGAATCCCAGCATGTCGTTAGGGTTCCTGGACATGGTTGGACACATGTTGGAGGGGCATCGTTGCATGTATTCTTTGCCAAAACCACAATGATGCACATTGATACACAGACACACACATCCAAGTGGTTTATGAAAAGGACACACATGCAATGACATCTAGTGGATCCATGTGGTTTATGAAAAAGAACACACATGCAATGACATCTAGTGGATCCATGTGGTTTATGAAAATAACACACATGCAATGACATCAGTGGATCCATGTGGTTTATGAAAAGGACACACTTGCAATGACATCTAGTGGATCCATGTGGTTTATGAAAAGAACACACATGCAATGACGTCTAATTCAATCCTAGCATGTTCCTAGGGTTCCTAGACATTGTTGGACACATGCTGGAGTGGCATCATTGCAGGTGTTATTTTCCAAAACCACAATGATGTACACTGATACACACACATGCAAGTGGTTTATGAAAAGGACACACATGCAATGACATCTGGTGAATCCATGTTGTTTATGAAAAAGAACACACATGCAATGACATGTAGTGGATCCATGTGGTTTATGAAAAGAACACACATGCAATGACATTACTGGATCCATATGGTTTATTAAAAGGACACACATGCAATGACATCTAGTGGGTCTATGTGGTTTATGAAAAGATCACACATGCAATGACATCTAGTTGAATCCCAACATGTTGCTGGGGTCCTGGACATGTTTCGACACATGCTGGAGTTGCATCATTGCATGTCTTCTTTTCCAAAACCACAATGATGCACACTGATACACATACGCATCTAAGTGGGTGTGGTGATGCAGGATCGTTCAATCTGATAATACAATGCATGTTGTAGTTTAATCCCAACATGCTGCTAGGGTTCCTAGACATGGTTGGACACATGCTGGAGTGGCATCATTGCATGTGTTCTTTTCCAAAACCACAATGATGCACACTGATACACACACACATCCAAGTGGTTTATGAAAAGGACACACATGCAATGACATCTAGTGGATCCATGTGGTTTATGAAAAAGAATACACATGCAAGGACATCTAGTGGATCCATGTGGTTTATGAAAATAACACACATGCAATCACATCATTGGATCCATATGGTTTATGAAAAGGACACACATGCAATGACATCTAGTGGATCCATGTGGTTTATGAAAAGAACACACTGATACGTTGCTAACGTATCTATAATTTTTTATGGTCCATGCTTGGTTTATATCGACTTTCTTATGTTTTGTCCCAACTTTGGAGTATTTTTATACACTTTCTTGGACTAACCTATTAACAAGATGCCATAGTGCCAGGTGCCTATTTTCTGCTGTTTTTGGTTCCAAAAAAGTCAGAAAGTAAATATTCTCGGAATTGGGCGGGACAAAAGCCAAAGTCAATATTTCACTGAGGGGGACACGGAGCCAGAAGACGAGACGGAGAGGGGCCAGAGGCTGGCCACACCACCTGGCCATGCGGCCAGGCCTAGCCTGCTCCAGGGGGTGGTGTGGCCACCTAGGGCACTCCCTCGGCCTCCTCTTTCGCCTATATATTACCTCCGATACAGAAACCCTAAGTACCCGATCAAAATTCCACGAAAGAGTCTGTAGCCGCCGTCATCTCCATCCCTAGATCGGGAGGGATATGAAGCTCTTCCCGGCACCCTGCCGGAGGGGAGAATTCACCCTAGAGGCCTTCTTCATCACCATGCAAGCCTCTGGTGTGATGCGTGAGTAGTTCATCCTTGGACTATGGGTCCATGTAGTAGCTAGATGGTTGGTTCTTCTCCTTTGTGCTATCATGTTTAGATCTTGTGGGCTCCGTTCATGATAAAGATCATCTATTTGTAATACTACATGTTGTGTTTGCGGGGATCTGATGGATATTGAGATGCTATTTCAGATTGATTATTGATTCTATCATGTCTTTATTATTTGTGATCTTGCATGTTCTCCGTTGTTAGTAGATATCTTGGTAGAGTAGATGCTAGCAACTCCAAGAGGGAGTATTTATGCTCGATAGTGGGTTCATGCCTCTAGTAATCTGGGGAAGTAACACAAATCTCTAAGGTACTAGATGTGTTGTTTCTAGTAGGGAGAAACCAGCAATCCTTCGTTCATAGAACAATCGTATTGTTTACTTTACACGCAATGCTTAATGCAATTATCTGTTGCTTGCAACTTAATATTAGAGGGGGTTTGGATGATAACCTGAAGGTGGATTGTTAGTCATAGATGCAGTTGGATTACGGTCTATGTATAATGTTGTAATTCCCAATCGAATCTCAAAGGAGTCAAGATGATTAGTATATGCATGTATGCTTTCTCGATGTTTGTCAATTGCCCCGCTGTAATTTGTTCACACAACATGTCATCTATCCTAAGAAGAATCACCGCTAGTGAACTATGGACCCCGGTCCTTTCTTTTACCATCAATCTACAATTGTTTAGTGTTTTCTATTTACTTTCTGCAAGCTATTACTTTCTTGCACATAATACATTTAATCCTTTGTTTTCCGCAAAACCAGTGAGATTGACAACCTCACTATAAGTTGGGGACAAAGTTCTGTGGTTGTGTTGTGTAGGATTCCAAGTTGGAAACAATACCTTGGAGGTGTTTCCTTTCTCCTCCTGGTCCGATAACCTTGGTTTCACAACTGAGGGAAAACTTGTTGTTGTGCTCATCATACCTTCCCCTTGGGGTTCCCCAACGAGCTCGATATTTTGGGCCAACGAGCAACTTACTGGCGACGTTGCCTGAGAGTGAAGAAGAAGAAGCTCCCACATTAACCACGCGTTAGCAAGTGTTTTTGTGGCACCGTTGCCGGGGAGACAAGGACATCTTCACAAGGGGAGTCCTCCATAACCAATCTCTTTACTTTGTTGTTTTTGTTTTGCTTAGTTTATTTCTGCTTTGTTTTCTTATTTCTTTATCAAAAACACACAAAAATTAGTTGTACTAGTTTGTTTTTCTATATTAAAAACACACAAAAATTAATTGGAAAAGATAATATTGAAGAATTATTTAATCATGTTAGTAAACATGAGGATATTGAGGATACATCCCTTGCAGAACTTGCTCCGAATTATGAAATTGATGCAGCTTCTTTAGTTCACATGTTGGAAGCTAGGTTTGTTAACCTTAGCCCTTAATGCAAGTAATGCTTCTTAAACTTAAAGAAATTTAGGACCCTGAAAAGAGGGATTTCATTCTAGAAACTTTACTTAAAGAATTCTATGATGTTGCTAAGGAAGCTAGAAAAGTCATTGAACGTTTTAATATGCTAGGCTCATGTGTAGATGTTATTGGTACAGGAGAAAAGATGAACAAAAATGAACCTAATGGGGAGGAAATTAAGATACCAATACCTTTTAAACTTGTGGCAATGCATGAAGCCATAGAAAAGAATCTTGATTGGATTGTTCCTGAAAACCCGTTTGATGAAAATAGTGAACCCAAGAGCATCGAGAGAGGATCCTTTAGAACTTATTTGGATGAGATACCTTGCCTTGTTGAAGATATTTCTGGTATCAATCTTAATGCTTCTTCATTTGAGAACACGTGATTCCTTTCTTGCTTCTTATGCCTAACATAAAGGCGTTAAAGAAAAGTACTTATTTGGAGATAACACAAAAGTTTTAGGTAAGTCTTGGAAGTTATTACCTCTATAATAACCGCTCCTTATCCTTTTTATTTGCTTTTTGTGCCAAGAGTAACCTCTAATGAGAGAGAAGTAATGCTTGGGAAAGTTGCTGTCCTGAAACAGATTTTTGTGCTTTGGTGTAAAATTTCGTGTAAAATCTATGTTCGTTAACCTTGGTTTCACAATGATACGTCCATTTTGCATCACTATTCTATGTCATAATTCACTGTTATTCATTGATATATTTCTTATTAAGAGGTGATACTTATGTTATTTCATCTATTTTTGCATGGTTGATGACTGTTGGAGCATGGACCGCAACAGTCAGGATTCTGATGGAAAAAGTGCTGTTTGGAGGCAAAATTCGCAAAGATCAGAAAATCCGGGAAAATATATGGAAAATCCTATTTTTCCAGAAGACGAAGGAAGCCAGAAGGGGGCTGGAGATGGGCCACAGGGGGCCCACACCACCCCCTGGCGCGGGCCACCCTAGGCCGCGCCACCAGGTGGTGTGGCTACCCTGGTCCACCCCTGGCACTCCCCTCTGGCGTATATTATCCTCTCAAAACCCTAAGACTCGGGGGGCGACCATAGAAAGATTCCGCCTCCTCTGCATGGCGGAAAACACCGAGAGAGAAAGATCTCTCCGGCAGACAGATTTCTGCCGGGGGAATTCCTTCCCGGAGAGGGGAGATCATCGCATCAACACCACCATCAAGCTGGACTTCATCGGGATCATCATCATCATCACCACCATCAGCACCCTCATCACCATCTCCATATTGCTGTAACAATTGTGTTGAATCTTGCATAGTTCATAGGGGAAACTTTCCCGGTGTTGATTACTCTTTGTAGTTGATGCTATTGAGTGAACCATTGAATTATTGTTTATGTTCAGATTGTTATACACAATTATTCCATCTCTGATCATGATCCATATGATGCCTTGTGAGTAGTTCATTTTGTTCTAGAGGACATGGCAGAAGTCATGTTGTTAGTAGTGGAGTTGTGTTGAGAAAGATTCAATAGTTTGATATTTAAGTTGTGGTGTACTTCTTCTATTGGTGTCATGTGAACGTCGACTACATGACACTTCACCTATATGGGCCTAGGGGAATGCATTGTGTATTTGGCTACTAATCGTAGGGGTTGCCGGAGTGACAGAAACCTGAACTCCCATTAGAAAACCATTGCACAAGGGACATAAGGGTCTTAGAGTTTAAAGTTGTGGTTAGGTTTCTACCTTAATTACTTTCTTGTACTTACGGATGTTTGCAAGGGGTATAATCACAAGTATGTATTAGTCCTGGGAAGGTCGGTACATTAGCACAGGTTCACCCACACAACACTTAGAAAGCTAAAGAAGATTAATCAACTATACGAAGCGAAAGCACTTGACAGTCTTCCCATGTGTCCTCGAGAACGTTTGGTCTTCTTAAGTAATACAACCGGCTTGTCCTTTGCTGCATAAAAGATTGGGCCACTTGCTACATTTATTCCTACTGTCTTTTATTTACTCGTAATTTCTTTACTTGCTTTATCAAAAACTCCTAAAAATCTGTTTGCTAAGTATTTACAGAGAATTCCTGATCCATACCACTAGCCAGCACCTTCTGCTCCTCATTGGGTTCGACACTCTTACTTATCGAAAATACTGCGATACACCCCCTATACTTGTGGGTCATCAAGACTATTTTCTGGCGCCGTTGCCGGGGAGTGAAGCGCTATTGGAGAGTGGAACTTGTAAAGGAAACTTCTACTGTGAGTATTGTTTACTTCTGCTAGTTGCTTTATTTTCGTTATGGATAATCCACTGAGTTTCTTATTTGGTAATGCTACTACCACTGCTAAGGTAGTAGATGAACCACCACCTGCTGAGAATGATGCTTTGATCGTGTTATGGATAACTACTATGTTGGGGATGGAACTGTCCATCCCGGTGATCATTTACTCTTTATACACGAATTATGCGGGTTGTTCAAGTGTGCAGGTATTACTACAGATCAAGTTAAGAAGAAGTTATTCTCATTATCACTGAAAGGAAGAGCTCAGGAATGGTATAAGCTGCTGAAGAATGGTCAAGCTCTAGAATGGGAGGAAATAGTGCCTCTCTTTTATTCAAAGTTTTATCCTCCTAGTGAGATTCAGAATGATCGGAATCAAATATGCAACTTTTGGCCTCTTGATGGAGAGAGTACAGCTCAAGCTTGGGGGAGATTGAAGTTACTAATGCTCAAATGTCCCATTCATGAGCTCCCCAACAATATTATTATCAATAACTTTTATGCAAGGCTCCCTCTACATGACAAGGATTTATTGGAGGTTTCTTGTGCTGGATCATTCACTCGCATGGAAGAAGAAGCTAAATGGGATCTTCTGGACCGTATTCAAGAAAATGTTGAAGCTTGGGAGAATGACAAAGGTAGAAAGTCAGGTATAAATTATGATTATGAATAGATTGAATCTTTTATGGGAACTGATGACTTTCAAAATATTAGTAATGCCTATGGTCCTGATTTACAAGTTGTTACAAATTTATTTAAGGCTTTTTCTTCTTATATTAAAGTTCCTAAAAATAAGTGGAATAAGTATCATGAACCTTATAAAGATATTGCTAAGAGTGTTCCTGCAAGAAATACTGAAGTTTATACTGCTAATCATGTTTTACCTAAACCTTACATTGAGAAAATGCCTTTCCCAGTTAAGATAAAGGAACATTCTATGATAGCTAGTATGGTTGATGAAAGTACAAGTAAATCTATTGAACCTGATAAACAAATGGTTGATGAACCTATAATAGCAAATGTGAAAGACTTTGTTACTAAATATGAAGAAGAGGGACACACTATCCTTTGTAAGGGTACCTCTAATATTGTTTCACAAAGTAGTGTTATGAGAGCTAGTATTCCTTTGTTTTCTTTTAGAATAAGTGATCATTGTTACGATGGTGCTTGTGATAGTTATATTGTTAAGTTTATGGATGATACTGAAAGTTACTATGAGAGAGGGAAAAGTGTTCTTATGCATCTCAATAATATCAAGTTTCCTCGTTTTATGCTGAAAGTTTTTATGTTGCACTTCTTTTGCCTTCCTATGCTTGTAGCCTCTAGTTTCAACAACTTGTTTGTTTACAAAATTCTCTTACATAGGAAGTGGGTTAGACTTAAAATGTGTGTATTTTTGCTTCTTAATGCTCTCTTTCACTTCAATTCATATTCCTGAGTGAGCATCTCCAAAATTATCATGCCCATCTTAATGGCCATAGAGAAAGAGCATTTTGGGAGACAACCCAATTTGTTTTTTCTTTCAGTTTGTTTTTGTTTATTTGAGTCTTGGAAGTTATTACTTAGGTAATAACCTCTCCTTATCCGTTTTGTTTGGTTTTTTGTGTCAAGATCAACCTCTAATGAGAGAGAAGTAATATTTGGGGAAGTTGTTGTCCCGAAACAGATTTTTGTGCTTCACCGTAAAAATTCGTGAAAGATCTCTATCTGTCAGATTGATCTGTAATGTTTTGTGCTTCTGCCATAGGTTGTTATTTAACTTTCGTTAGTTTTTCTCTTTTTGATTTGAGCAACAGAAGATTTTCGAAAAAATTGATCTTTACCTGCTGGTCTGTTTTGACAGATTTTGCCACTCTTGCATTTGCTTCTTTATCCGATTTCCTTTTTGAATTCTTTTTGGGTTTTCGGAAGGAGTTGGTACAGTAGCTTATGTTTTGATGGTTTTAAGTTGAAGTTGGACTCAAAAGGTTTTATCTCTTTACTTATAACTAATGTTGCTAATGAGAACTGTGTAAAGTTTTGTGTGAAAGAAATTTCCAGGTAGTGGAGATAATGGTGTAATAAGGAAGAGAAAGGTTTCATGACTCAAGTAATAAGAGTATGAAGATGAAGATATTGATGTTATTCAAGTGGTGACTCCAGAAGAATCTACTAGATACCAAATTCAGAGACCTGTAGAGTCCGTTTTCAAATAGGTAACAATTCTGGTAAGAAAAGTTACACGAAAATACTATCCAACTATATTTTTGTAGTTTTTAGACAATAAGGAAAGCTACAAAGCAAAAGAGAGACGAAAATGGAGCCAGGGTGGCTCACACCACCCTGTGGCGCGGGCCCTCCCTTGGCCGCGCCACTAGGTGGTGAGTCTACCCCGGACTCCACCTCCGACTCGTTTTCTCCCAGTACCTTCCTTTTGTTATGAAACTTCATAATATATAATCCCTGGATCCTCCGAGGTTCGTATATTGTGTTTTCATCATGTTTTCATTTCGATCTGTTTCTGCCAGGAACTATCTTTGAAAGCTTAGAAGCACAATGGTGTCTGCCAAGGATGAAGGAAAGGAGCCTATGGAGGAAGATCTCCAAGACCCCAAGAAGGTGCTGGTACCTTTAGTGTCATGCCCTGCATCAACAGAAGCCCTACGAGTCACTAAGGAGTTCTGCGATAAGTACCGAGACTTGAGGAGGAAGGTGAACATGCTTCAATGTGAGAATAATAGGCTTCGCAAGATGCTAGAAGATTTCCTCACATCAACTAAGAAAATATTACCACCACCAAAGGAGTAATTCGTCATCAGGTTGGCATCCCCTTGGTTTGTTCCAAGCTTGGGGAGTGCCGCGGTATCATATCACTATCTTCTATCTTTTTACCTTATTAGTAGAGTCAAATCATGAATAGAGAAGTTATTATGTAGTATGGTTTGCATTATGTAAGTGTCCCCTCTCTCGTTAGATATGTATCCCTTGGTGTGAGTTGTCGTTATGTAATATTAATGAGAATTTCTATCATTTACTCTTTTGCATATCTTATATTAGTTTTCAATTTGTGGTTATGTAATTAATCTTATTGTTAGTATTGGTATCACTTTGGGATCATTGAGTTAATTTAGTTGGTTTTGGAAAACCTGGCTCGGTCAGTAGCAACACCATTTTTGAGAGTTGAATGAAAAAGATAAAAGTACTCTAAAGAAAAATAATGTCATCATCTTTCTTTCTTGATATTGCTCATAAGTTTAGTATTCTCTGGTTAAGATCTTTTGTGCTTCCAAGGGAGATTACATGTTTGTTTTTATCACTTGTATGTTTGTTTGTTTCCTTCAACTCTTATACTTGCTACCCAGCTTTGCTAGCCAAAAACCTGTTCTAAGAGGGAATTCTTCTTGTGCATCCACCTCCTTTAAACCAAACCCATGCCATTTTAGTCCACCATACCTACCTATTAGCACTATTGCTATTCCAAGTAAATTCTTGTTTTGTCTACCTTCCAAATTAAACTTGTTATGTGAAAATTAGTGATTAAAGCTCTCACGAACTTGATGGCACACTTTACTTTTCTTGCATTTAATAACCTGAACCATTGGGTCCTTCTTTGTTGCGTATATGCTTGCGCTTTATGAGTTGAAGTTAGCAGAACCATGTATCATGGGGAACACTTTCAACACTGCATTGGTACCTTGTACCTAGTTGATATCATGTTCTTTTGCTTATGGATCTCGGCAGTGTGAAATAAAAGTGGAACTTGTAAGATCATGGAGTTTATATGTGTGTTAGAGAAACGCCTAGGCCGCTAGCCTAAGCCATGCCTAATCATGGTGGAAACTTGCAGCATAACTATAGTGAGCATTCTATGAAGCATCCTCAATAAAAACCTATGCAAATAGCAAATAAAAAGATCGCTGAGATGCTCACTGTCTGCTTGCCTTGTCATTTTGATTATGGGATAGCTCCTGTGTCATGTGCAAGGGGTACCCCGTTGGCGGTTCTCGATGATACACATGTATTTACAATGACAAGAGCTTACTCGTGACTGAAGTTGAGTAGCATGAGGTTCGTTCTTCGTAAGTAAGGGGCACGGGACTTCAATTTATAACTTGTCAAGCATATCTCTTAGTTTTGTCACTTTAACCTTAATCACCAAAAGATGCCTATGATAGGGGCAATGAGAGCTGAAAGCTAGTAAGTATCATAATTTTTGGGAGCTCTTTATGAAACTTGCAATCCCTGCTTCCCTCTGCGAAGGGCCTTTGTTTTACTTTTTAGTTGAGTCAGTAAACCCACTCCCTCCTACCTCAGCAAGTATTTTGAGTTGTTGTGTTTCATTCATTCATATGATGATTTATTCAATCATGTTTTATGTTCCTTGGTTTGCACTTTGCTCTTATCTTGGTGTTTACTACTTTGAAAGCTATCATTGAAAAACCAGTTATTTGTGAACTCCAGCAAATTATCAAACTATTCTTCGACCAAGAGCTAAGTTTGCCATTGCCAATTATGATTTACTTCATGTATCTTTATTGTGTTTCCTTTACTTATTGCAAGTAAAGTTATATAATAGTGAGTTGTCTTCTATTATGATCTATGTATTGATAAATGTGATGCTTCTTGTTCGTATTCTTTTATCGACTCTTCACTCCATAAACTTGAGGCCATGTTTATTGAGCTTAGTTTCGCTTGGGGACAAGCGAAGTGTAAGCTTGGGGGAGTTGATACGTCCATTTTGCATAACTATTCTATGTCATAATTCACTGTTATTCATTGATATATTTCTTATTAAGAGGTGATACTTATGTTATTTCATCTATTTTTGCATGGTTGATGACTTTTGGGGCATGGACCGCTGTAGTCAGGATTCTGATGGAAAAGGTGCTCTTTGGAGGCAAAATCCGCAAAGATCAGAAAATCCGGGAAAATATACGGAAAATCCTATTTTTGTAGAAGACGAAGGAAGCCAGAAGGGGGGCTGGAGATGGGCCACAGGGGGCCCACACCACCCCCTGGCGCGGGCCACCCTGGGCCGCGCCACCAGGTGGTGTGGCCGCCCTGGTCCACCCCTGGCACTCCCCTCTAGCGTATATTATCCTCTAGAAACCCTAAGACTCGGGGGCGACCACCGAAAGATTCCCCCGCCTCTGCGGGGTGGAAAACACCGAGAGAGAAAGATCTCTCCGGCAGACAGATTTCTGCCGGGGGAATTCCTTCCCGGAGAGGGGAGATCATGGCCATCAACACCACCATCAAGCTGGACTTCATCGGGATCATCATCATCATCACCACCATCATCACCATCAGCAACCTCATCACCATCTCCATATTGTTGTAACAATTGTGTTGAATCTTGCATAGTTCATAGGGGAAACTTTCCCGGTGTTGATTACTCTTTGTAGTTGATGCTATTGAGTGAACCATTGAATTATTGTTTATTTTCAGATTGTTATACATCATTATTCCATCTCTGATCATGATCCATATGATGTCTTGTGAGTAGTTCGTTTTGTTCTTGAGGACATGGGAGAAGTCATGTTGTTAGTAGTGGAGTTGTGTTGAGAAAGATTCAATAGTTTGATATTTAAGTTGTGGTGTACTTATTCTAGTGGTGTCATGTGAACGTCGACTACATGACACTTCACCTATATGGGCCTAGGGGAATGCATTGTGTATTTGGCTACTAATCGTAGGGGTTGCCAGAGTGACAGAAACTTGAACCCCCTTTAGGAAACCATTGCACAAGGGACGTAAGGGTCTTAGAGTTTAAAGTTGTGGTTAGGTTTCTACCTTAATTACTTTCTTGTACTTATGGATGTTTGCAAGGGGTATAATCACAAGTATGTATTAGTCCTAGGAAGGTCGGTAAATTAGCACAGGTTCACCCACACAACACTTAGCAAGCTAAATAAGATTAATCAACTATACGAAGCGAAAGCACTTCACAGTCTTCCCATGTGTCCTCGAGAACGTTTGGTCATCTTAAGTAATACAACCGTCTTCTCCTTTGCTGCATAAAGGATTGGGCCACTTGCTGCATTTATTCCTACTGTCTTTTATTTACTCATACTTCATTTACTTGCTTTATCAAAACCCCCTAAAAATTCGTTTGCTAAGTATTTGTAGAGAATTCCTGATCCATAACACTAGCCATCACCTTCTGCTCCTCGTTGGGTTTGACACTCTTACTTATCGAAAATACTGCGATACACCCCCTATACTTGTGGGTCATCACACAACTGAGGGAAAACTTGTTGCTGTACTCATCATACCTTCCTCTTGGGGTCCCCAATGAGCTCGATATTTTGGGCCAACAAGTACCTTACTGGCGCCATTGCCTGGGAGTGAAGAAGAAGAAGCTCCCGTGTCAACCACGCGTCAGCACACAAATGCAATGACATCTAATTGAATCCCAGCATGATGCTAGGGTTTCTAGACATGCTTGGACACATGCTGGATTGGCATCATTGCAGGTGTTCTTTTCCAAAACCACAATGATGCACACTAATACACACACATCAAAGTGGTTTATGAAAAGGACACACATGCAATGACATATAGTGGATCCATGTGGTTTATGAAAAAGAACACACATATAATAACATCTAGTGGATCCATGTGGTTTATGAAAATAACACACATGCAATGATATTAGCTGATCCATATGGTTTATGAAACAGACACACATCCAATGACATCTAGTGGATCCATGTGGTTTATGAAAAGAACGCACATGCAACGACATCTAGTTGAATCCCAGTATGCTACTAGGGTTCCTGAATTTTTTTGGACACATGCTGGAGTGGCATCATTGCATGTGTTCTTTTCCAAAACCACAACGATGCACACTAATACATACACACACACATCCAAGTGGGTGTGGTGCATGTTGCTAGGGTTCCTGGACATGGTTGGACACATTCTATAGTGGCATCATTGCATGTGTTCTTTTCCAAACCCACAATGATGTCCAAGTGGTTTATGAAAATGACACACATGTAATGACATCTAGTGGATCCATGTGGTTTATGAAAAAGAACACACATGTAATGACATCTAGTGGATCCATGTGGTTTATGCAAATAACACACATGAAATGACATTAGTGAATCCATGTGGTTTATGAAAAGGACACACATCCAATGACATCTAGTCGATCCATGTGGGTATTGAAATGAACACACATGCAATGACATCTAATTGGATCCTAGCAAGCTGCTAGGGTTCCTAGACATGGTTGGACACATGTTGGAGTGGCATCATTGCAGGTGTTGTTTTCCAAAACAACAATGATGCACACTGATACACACACATCCAAGTGGTTTATGAAAAGGACATACATGCAATAACCTCTAGTGGATTCATGTTGTTTCTGAAAAAGATAACACATGCAATGACATTTACTGGATCCATGTGGGTTCTGAAAAGAACATAAATGCAATGACATCTAGTTGAATCCTAGCATGCTGCTAGGGTTCCTAGACATGTTCGGACACATGCCGGAGTGGCATCATTGCATGTGTTCTTTTCGAAACCACAATGATGCACACTGATACACACACATCCAAGTGGGTGTGGTGATGCAACATCTTTCAAACTAGTGATACAATGCATGTTTGAGTTGAATCCCAGCATGCTGCTAGGGTTCCTCGACATGGTTGGACACATGATGGAGTGGCATCATTGCATGTGTTCTTTTCCAAAACCAAAGTGATGCACACTGATACACACACATCCAAGTGGTCTATGAAAAGGACACAAAGGCAATGACATCCAGTGGATCCATGTGGTTTATGAAAAGTAAACACATGCAATGACATAAGTAGATCCATGTGGTTTATGAAAAGGACAGACATGCAATGACATATAGTGGATCCATGTGGTTTATGAAAAGAACAAACAAGCAATGACATCTAGTTGAATCCCAACATGCTGCTAGGGTTCCTATACATGTTTGGACACGTGCGGGAGTGGTGATACAATGCAAGTGGGTGTGGTGATGCCATATCTTTCAAACTGGTGATACAATGCATGTTGCAGTTGAATCCTAGCATGATGCTAGGTTTCCTAGACATGGTTTGACACATGCTGGAGTGGCATCATTGGAGGTGTTCTTTTCCAAAACCACAATGATGCACACTGATACACACACATCCAAGTGGTTTATGAAAAGGACACACATGCAATGGCATCTAGTGGATCATGTTGTTTATTAAAAAGAACTCACATGCAATGATATCTAGTGGATCCATGTGGTTTATGAAAAGGACACACATGCAATGACATCAGTTGATCCATATGGTTTATGAAACAGACACACATGCAATGACATCTAGTGGATCCATGTGGTTTATGAAAAGAAGACACATGCAATGACATTAGTGGATCCATGGTTTTTGAAAAGGCACACATGCAATGACATCAGTTGATCCATATGGTTTATGAAACAGACACACATGCAATGACATCTAGTGGATCTATGTGGTTTATGACAAGAGCACACATGCAATGACATCTAGTTGAATCCTAGCATGCTGCTAGGGTTCCAGGACATGTTTGGACACATGATGGAGTGGCATCATTGCTTTTGTTCTTTTCCTAAACCACAATGATGCACACTGATACACACACCGTGCAAGTGGTTTATGAAAAGGACACACATGCAATGACATCTAGTGGATCCATGTGGTTTATGAAAAAGAACACACATGCAATAACATATAGTGGATCCATGTGGTTTATGAGAATAACACACATGCAATGACATGATCCATATGGTTTATGAAACAGACACACATGCAATGACATCTAGTGGATCCATGTGGTTTATGAAAAGAACGCAAATGCAATGACATCTAGTTGAATCCCAGCATGCTGCTAGGGTTCCTGGATATTTTTGGATGTATGCTAGAGTGGCATCATTGCATGTGTTCTTTTCCCAAACTACAATGATGCACACTGATACATACACACAAATCCAAGTGGGTGTGGTGATGCCACATCTTTCAAACTGGTGATACAATGCATGTTGTAGTTGAATCCCAACATGTTGCTAGGGTTCCTCGACATGGTTGGACACATGCTGGAGTGGCATCATTGCATGTGTTCTTTTCCAAAAACACAATGATGCACACTGATACACACACATCTAAGTGGTTTATGAAAAGGACACACATGGAATGACATCTAGTGGATCCATGTGGTTTATGACAAAGAACACACATGCAATAACATCTAGTGGATCCTTGTGGTTTATGAGAATAACACACGTGCAATGACATGATCCATATGGTTTATGAAATAGACACACATGCAATGACATCTAGTGGATCCATGTGGTTTATGAAAAGAACACACATGCAATGACATCTAGTTGAATCCCAGCATGCTGCTAGGGTTCCTGGATATATTTGGACATATGCTAGAGTGGCATCATTGCATGTGTTGTTTTCCAAAACCACAATGATGCACACTAATCCATACACACAAATACAAGTGGGTGTGGTGATGCAACATCTTTAAAACGGGTGACACAATGCATGTTGTAGTTGAATCCCAACATGTTGCTAGGATTCCTGGACATGGTTGGACACATGCTAGAGTGGCATCATTGCATGTGTTCTTTTCCAAAAACACAATGATGCACACTGATACACACACATCCAAGTGGTTTATTAAAAGGACAGACATGCAATAACATCAAGTGGATCCATGTGGTTTATGAAAATAACACACATGCAATGACATTAGTTAATCCATATGGTTTATGAAAAAGACACACATGCAATGGCATCTAGTTGATCCATGTGGTTTATTTAAAGAACACACATGCAATGACATCTAGTTGAATCCTAGCATGCTGCTAGGGTTCCTGGATATGTTTGGACACATGTTGGAGTGGCATAATTGCATGTGTTCTTTTCTAAAACCACAATGATGCACACTGATACATACGCACACATCCAAGTAGGTGTGGTGATGCAACATCTTTCAAACTAGTGATACAATGCATGTTGTAGTTGAATCCTAGCATGCTGCTAGGGTTCCTGGACATGGTTGGAGACATGCTGGAGTGGCATCATTGCATGTGTTCTTTTCCAAAAGCACAATGATGCACACTGATACACACACATCCAAGTGGTTTATGAAAAGGACACACATGCAATGACATCTAGTGGATCCATGTGTTTTATGAAAAAGAACACACATGCAATGACATATAGTGGATTCATGTGGTTTATGAAAAGGACACGCATGCAATGACATCTAGTCTATCCATGTGGTTTATTAAAAGAACACGCATGCAATGAATTCTAATTGAATGCCAGCATGCTGCAAGGGTTCCTAGACATGGTTGGACACATGTTGGAGTGGCATCATTGCAGGTGTTCTTTTCCAAAACCAGATTGATGCACACTGATACACACACATCCAAGTGGTTTATGAAAAGGACACACATGCAATGATATTTAGTGGATCCATGTTGTTTATGAAAAAGAACACACATGCAATGACATCTAGTGGATCCATGTGGTTTATGAACAGAACACACATGCAATGAGATCAGTGGATCCATGTGGTTTATTAAAAGGACACACATGCAATGACATCTAGTGGGTCCATGTGGTTTATGAAAATAACACACATGCAATGACATCTAGTTGAATCCTAGCATGCTGCTAGGGTTCCTCGACATGTTTGGACACATGCTGGAGTAACATCATTGAACATGTTCTTTTCCAAAACCACAATGATGCACACTGATACACACACACACATCCAAGTAGTTTATGAAAAGGACACACATATAATGACATCTAGTGGATCCTTGTGGTTTATGAAAAAGAAGACACATGCAATAACATCTAATGGATCCATGTGGTTTATGAAAATAACACATATGCAATGACATTAGTTGATCCATGTGGTTTATGAAACAGACACACATGCAATGAAATCTAGTGGATCCATGTGGTTTATGAAAAGAACACACATGCAATGACATCTAGTTGAATGCCAGCATGCTGCTAGGGTTCCTGGATATGTTTGGACACATGTTGGAGTGGCATCATTGCACGTGTTCTTTTCTAAAACCACAATGATGCACATTGATACATACGCACACATCCAAGTGGGTGTGGGGATGCAACATCTTTCAAACTGGTGATACAATGCATGTTCTAGTTGAATCCTAGCATGCTGCTAGGGTTGCTGGACATGGTTGGACACATGTTGGAGTGGCATCATTGCATGTGTTCTTTTCCAAAAACACAATGATGCACACTAATACACACACATCCAAGTGGTTTATGAAAAGGACACACATGTATTGACATCTAGTGGATGCATGTGGTTTATGAAAAAGAACACACATGTAATGACATCTAGTGGATCCATGTGGTTTATGAAAATAACATACATGCAATGACATTAGTGGATCCATGTGGTTTATCAAAAGGACACACATCCAATGACATCTAGTGGATCCATGTGGGTATTGAAAATAACACACATGCAATGACATCTAATTGAATCCTAGCATGTTGCTAGGGTTCCTAGACATGGTTGGACACATGCTGGAGTGGCATCATTGCATGTGTTCTTTAAAAAAACATAATGATGCACACTCATACACACTCACACATCCAAGTGGTTTATGAAAAGGACAGACATGCAATGACATCTAGTGGGCCCATGTGGTTCATAAAAGGAACACACATGCAATGACATCTAGTGGATCCTTGTGGTTTATGAAAATAACACACATGCAATGACATCAGTGGATCCATGTGGTTTATGAAATGGACACACATGCAATGACATCTAGTGGATCCATGTGTATTTTATGAAAAGAACACACATGCAATGACATCTAGTTGAATCCCAGCATGCTGCTAGGGTTCCTGCACATGTTTGGACACATATTGGAGTGGCATCATTGCATGTCTTCTTTTCCGAAACCACAATGATGCACACTGATACACATACACATCCAAGTGGGTGTGGTGATGCAGCATCGTCCAAACTGGTGATATAATGCATGTTGTCGTTGAATCCCAGCATGTTGCTAGGGTTCCTGGACATGGTCGAACACATGCTGGAGTGGCATCATTGCATGTATTCTTTTCCAAAACCACAATGATGCACACTGATACACACACATCCAAGTGGATTATGAAAGGGACACACATGTAATGACATCTAGTGGATCCATGTGGTTTATGAAAAAGGACACACATGTAATGACATCTAGTGGATCCATGTGGTTTATGGAAATAACACACATGCAATGACATTAGTGGCCATGTGGTTTACAAAAACGACACACATCCAATGACATCTAGTGGATCCATGTGGGTATTGAAAACAACACACATGCAATGACATCTAATTAATCCTAGCATGCTGCTAGGGTTCCTAGACATGGATGGACACATGCTGGAGTGGCATCATTGCGGGTGTTCTTTTCCAAAACCACGATGATGCACACTGATACACACACATCCAAGTGGTTTATGAAAAGGACAGACATGCAATGGCATCTAATGAATCCATGTTGTTTATTAAAAAGAACACACATGCAATGACATTTAGTGGATCCATGTGGGTTATGAAAAGAACATAAATGCAATGACATCTAGTTGAATCCCAGCATGCTGCTAGGGTTCGTGGACATGTTTGGACACATGCTGGAGTGGCATCATTGCATGTGTTCTTTTCAAAAACCACAATGATGCACATTGATGCACCCACACACATTCGAGTGGGTGTGGTGATGCAACTTCTTTCAAACTAGTGATACAATGCATGTTTGAGTTGAATCCCATCATGCTGCTAGGGTTCCTAGACATGGTTGGACACATGCTGGAGTGGCATCATTGCAGGTTTTCTTTTTCAAAACCACAATGATGCACACTGATACACACACATGCAAGTGGTTTATGAAAAGGACACACATGCAATGACATCTAGTGGATCCATGTTGTTTATGAAAAAGAACACACATGCAATGATATCTAGTGGATCCATGTGGTTTATGAAAAGAACACACATGCAATGACATCAGTTGATCCATATGGTTTATGAAACAGACACACATGCAATGACATCTAGTGGATCCATGTGGTTTATGAAAAGAGCACACATGCAATGACATGTAGTTGAATCCCAACATGCTGCTAGGGTTCCTGGATATGTTTGGACACATGTTGGAGTGGCATCATTGCACGTGTTATTTTCTAAAACCACAATGATGCACATTGATACATACACACATATCCAAGTGGGTGTGGTGATGCAACATTGATGACCCACAAGTATAGGGGGTGTATCGCAGTATTTTCGATGGAAGGGAAACCCAATTTATTGATTCGACACAAGGGGAGCCAAACAATATTTATAAGCCTTAACAACTGAGTTGTCAATTTAGCTGCACCAGGAAACAATCTTGCTCACAGCAGTTTATCAGTAGCAGCAGTTTTGTAGTAGGAATAGCAAAGTAGCAGCAGTAGTAAAGTAAAGACAGCCGTAACAATAACAGTAAACAATAGGATTCGAGTGCGGTAGGCATAGGGATGGATGGATGGGCGTTGCATGGACAAGACAATTCACATAGCAATCAGAACATAGGGCAATTCTAGATAAATAAGATAAAGCATCCAAGTACTAGATAATCCTAGCCATGTGTTCCATATATAGTCATACGTGCTCGCAATGAGAACT